>CM029112.1:21146175-21546175 GCA_016859345.1 Istiophorus platypterus | reverse complement strand
AAAGTGAAGAAATGCTGTTAACGGATTTCTGTCCTAAAACCCAACAGCAAGTTACCCGTTCTTCATAGTGTCATCTATTAAATGTGTTGGTCAGCAGTAAGTGCAATACACGTGTCACTACATGATAATATGTAGTAATGGTTGAAAAACCAAAACATCAAAGTACTCTCATGGCTAAAGAAAAATAATACACAATGTGGCATCATCTTGCTGCTGCTTAAATATTTTAATTCCAAACAGGCTGTTAGATACATATTCTCATGTAACTTCAGTAGGTTACTATACAGAACATTTTAGGCATTTGCATCCCTGAAACTGTTTTTTTAAAAAATAAATAATAATCACTGCCTGTGCTTGGTTTACAGATTGATGCCAGCTATGGAGAAAACAGCTGACAACAGTACCTCGCCATTAGCAAGAGGGGAGATGCTGGGTGATTATGCAGGTAACGAATAACCCAGGTATGCCAAGGTATTTCTGTGTGTAAACAGTCTGCAGCTGAATCTGTGTTGGCAGAATCTGCTGGCGCCGTAGCAGTGGACTAATTTCAACCGAAACCAATGGCTTATGGGTCAGCTGAATCCAGGGAAGTGATTTAAAATGTGTCACAGTCACAATCAGATCTGAACTGCTGAGATACATCCATGTCAGAAATGAATAAATTGTTTACATTTTGACTGGATTTTTCTGTTAAAGGGAATAAATCAGTCACTATTTCTCCTCTGTTTAAACATTCATGTAATATTAGTTGTGCGTGCACATGGTGTTATTATAGTATGGTATAATGTTCCGGTACTGATAATGTACAGTACCATGGTACCATACTATGAGTATTGTTGCTGACCATGCTCATCCTTTTACGGCCACAGTTACCCATCTTCTAATGGCTACCTCCAGCATGATAATGATCCATGTCAGAGAGCAAAAGTCTCAAACTGGTTTCGTAAACATGACATGGGTTTCAGGGGATTTTACCCCCCCCCCCCGTCAGCATGGACCAGAATCTCAGTGGTTTCAAACATCTTGTTGAATCCAGGCCACGAAGGCCTGAGGCTGTTAGAGAGCAAAGGTATTAGTGAAATGTTCCTAATAAAGTAATTACTGAGCATATAATGTATACATGGTAGTGGCTGCTAATAGGAGCTAATATAAGGCTCAGGCCACTTATCTCTTAATTGCAAAAATATATATTTCATCATATTGACACAATAAATTAATTTGTTATCATGATATTTGCGGTTGTCATGTCTACTTTTAGATTTTTGTTATGATAATTTAATTATTATGTTCCAGCTACATCTGGATATAACTTGACATCATGCGACTTAAAGGGCAAAGCTTCTCATTGTTTTCAAGTCTAAAACAATACATGTAGTTTTTGGGTGATGTAATTATTCCTCCTCTCCCAATAGTTCTCCCCAACTCTGTCCAGCTCCAGCAAAAGAGAAAGTCCTTGTTTAGTGCAGAGTAAATAACAAGAGAAAAAAAAATTTACCTTACAAATGCCATTTTCAGCTCCCATACAAAGCAGGTAAAACAGACATGGCTGTTCCCAGCCTCACACAAAGAACAGGCAATCAAAGCATGTATGTGAGGTGGCCTCTTCCTACGTTTCATCACCCGACCCCCGTGCTCCACACGTCACAGTGGCTGTTCAATTGTCGCCGTTTCCTTGGGGACGAACCCACATGCAACAGTCGTCCACCGGTGCCGGTTCCCGGTTCACATTCATCGCTGTCGGTGGGTTGGTGATGCTGTCAACTCACCGGTCGATGAATGACAACCGTGCCTGTGCGTGGCCACATTTTTCTGGAGCGCCGCCTCGGCTGTCTGGGGTGGTCGTTTTTCACCTGGGTCGTTTGTGCATTTTTTGTATGAAATATCTTGTCAAATAGATCAAAAAATAATAAAAGACTAGAATATGGAACAACGCACTGGAATTGTCGCATTCTTCTGTTACAGTTGCAGGAATAAGTATGTGAATCCTTTCTATTCAACTGGTTCTCAGCATTTATTGGTCATACATTGTGATCTGATCTGAGCCATATTCTCAGGAAGGTGTGAATTTCTGTATTAAACCTTTTCAAGAGGTTAAAAAAAGGCTTTTGTTGCTATAAAAAAATACCAAAATGTGAGCTTGTCAGACCAGCGCAAGCAGTGAAAAAAAAGGTGACAAATGAGGCTGGAGAGGAGAACAAGGGTAAAACCGGACAGACAATAACTGATACAAGGAGACAGTGGAGGAGGGAGCAGGGTGCCCTCTATAAACACAGCATGTAAAGTCAACAGAGGAAGAACTGTCCCCCACCATGGACGCTGGTCACCGCACAGGAGCAGATACGACTTTAGTTTTAGGTTAATTGATACTAACCAGTCAGTGTTCGACATCCTATCAAACCATACAAAGAAAATCATTATGATTGTTGTGATTATGTTAGACATCACAACCAGGAGCTAGTTCATACATTCAAACTAAGTAGAGATTTTTGTATCGGTAAATTAAAATGATTCTGCACCACAAACTAACTCCTATGTAGATTTAACAATTTATTAACATGCAGCAGGCACATAAGCGAGTGTAACTGAACCAACTAACAAAAATAACATAGCTTGCTAATATATATGTGACCTGATCAGTATGAGGCGGTAGTGTGGGTCATCTAACATGACACTTCATCCAAATGCATTTTAATAATGATGTTAACATTAGCCTGTAACATTAGCCTGAATGACCAGATAATGTTGGTTAGGTAGCGCAGTGTTTCTAAGCTTTTTCTGACAACCCCCCACCTTCAGAAGCTGATAGAGAGTCAGCCTCCATCCTGGTTTAACTGAATATTTCCCTCTCACTCAAAACATGAATACTTCTTACTACGACTCCCATTTTGCCTGGTAAGCATTAGCACATAAAACTGTTATTTTCAGTGGTTATGTTACATTTTGTGAAGCTATAATGAACTTATTCTTACATAGATGAATTCTTTTTGATTTAATGACAGTGCACTACTTTTCCCAGCAACTGATCAATTTCAAAGTGCTCCTTAGAAGTGGACTATATACAGAAACATAGTCATGGTTTTACCAGTAGCTGGTGCAACCCAATCTAGGGCCGTGTAGCTAACACTGAAGACACAGAGGTCAAGCCACCGTATTTCTGTGGGAATGTGCAGCTTCTAAAGATACGATTCCAGCAGTTTTAGACTCGGTTTTACGGTAAAAAGTGACAGATAAGTTTCTTCCTGACAATGTGATATGGGTTTGAAACAGCATTTAGAGGTTCATGTTTTAACAGTTGACAAATTTTTACATATTTATTTTGTTATGCCTTGTCAAGAATTTCTAAGGGGTTGAGTATGTGAGTATGTGTGTGTGTGTGGGAGGGGGGGAGGGGGACTCAGACTCATGACCTCAGTATCTGTACAATGCTTGACTCTGTAAACCATAAACCGGACTAAATGTCAATAGTCTGCTCCTTACCCCTACTTCAGTGGGTTAGGAGGAGGCTACTGATCGTAACACATCGTCATATAAAAGTGTTGGATGGTATGAAGACACACCACTGGTGGGGACTAAAATGTCATGTTTCTCCTGATGTGACATTTTAGGAAAGGTCATGGGGTCGCAGAAGTCAGAACGGTGCGTCCCTTGGCACATGCCGGTGCACAGAGACTGACCCATGAGAACGGACATGGACATGTGAAGGATGCATTAGCACTTACCTGGTAAAATACATAAGGAATTTAGTGTCAGGAGTATTTTGAAGTGCATAGTGCTATATTGCCAAACGATTGTATTTTGGTTATGATCTTTAGTATATAGTGTACCCCAGTGAATTGAGCTTTAGTCGAAATATTTCTATACAATGAGCCACATGCCCACACTGGGCGAAATGAGAAATGGAGTCTTGCTTCAAAAAGCCTTAGAAGCTTAGAAGACAGAGGCTGGCTGATACAGGACAGAACTTAATGCATTAGCCAGGATTTAATAATCCTGTATTGATGTGTTGGCTAAAGCAGCGTTATACTGATTTCAAGTTCAAGTTCAGCTTTATTGTCATTTCCACACATTTGCATGACACAGAACAAACATTAGGTACAAGTGCAAAATGATAACTAGGGGAATAAACAAAATAATTGTAGACTTCAACAACAGCTCCCTCAGCAGATAGCGTGAGCGGCACTTGGCGGTAATAAACTCTTCCAGTTGAAGTGAACAGTATTTGGATACACCACAGTATTCCTGGACCATTTCCTGTTGATATTAAAACACAGTCCACCGCCATGAGTCCTAGCGGACAGCGATGTCTCCCAAGGTCCAGCTCAGCGGCCCCGCCCACAGTGTCGCTGTGTAGCCACGTTTCAATGAAAACAAAGACACAGCAGATCTGCATTTCGTGCTGGACACAGAGTAATATCAGCTTTCATTAGGGGTCAAGTTTCTGCTCACCGTTAACTGTCCTTCTAACACCACTTTGGCTCTGGCTCATTTACTGCTAAATGCTCCAACATATTCAAGGTGAGACTTCATAAAAACCAAAACAATGATCTGAAAGATGCTAAAATGGTGCCCAGAGCAGAAGGGAACTGCAGTGGTGGTGATCACTCTGTGGTTTTGTCTTTGCAAGTGAACCTTGTGACATTAAACACAGTCATTGATCCAGAGCTAACATGAAATTATTGATCAGTGAAGCTTTAATTGTCGATACAATTTATTTATATGTGGCACTTTTTTTTTTACTGCATATCAACTTGCTCCTTTATCCAGTCATAAACCCTCTGCTGTATACGGCCTGCTGTTTAATTGTTTAGAAAATATTGCTCCCTTTCACTGTCTAGCTGTCTACATCTGGGCCCTCTCCAGCAGTGAGAGCTGGTTATTCCACAGCTATTTCCTAAGTTGGACACTGCAACAAGGCTGTTCTCAAGCAGCATCAGGCAGATACACAGAGACAGAGGCAGGTGTAGGGATGCAACCAGAACCAAATAACAGCTTTAGTAGCAAGAGGCAGATATCGATTGTCTTTGGAACTATGTTCATGTGCACCTTCTCTTTTTTTCAGTTATCCTTGTAATGTGTCTAAAACCCAATTTAAGGAATATATCTGTGGTAAATTGTACCGACTGGACATAGTTTAGAAAAGCAAACACCTGTGCAAAAGTGATTATTTTTTCCTTTAACTTATATCAACAACACAAAAAAGTGTGCAAAAATTGAACTCAGTAGTATCTACTCACCTTAGTGCAAAGGTTACTTGCCAGAAAGGAAATGTTATTACTCTCGGACCCTTTGTGAAGCATAAACTGTAGCGTTTGGTGGTAGCAGGCGTATATTTGAACTTTGGACAAATCTCGTTCGGACTCCAGCTCTGTACTTGGTACACACACAACATTGACAGGGTGTTCATTTCCTCATCTCACTCTTGGAGAAATGACAAATAAACATATTTCCGCAAAATCTTGAACTATTCCTTTAAAGGGACTTTAAAAAATTCCTCCGCATTTGAAACTTTCTGCCTTGGCACCCCTTCATGGTATAGAATAAAAAGGGAAACTGTCAGAAAGCAGTGCTGAGTATTAATATGTACTTTAGTTAAAGTCTTAACCTTGTTTGCAAATTTATTTTTTTTTTTGTTAGTATGTTTGTTTGTTTACAAGTAGTCAGTGTTTTTGTATTATGTGCCAATTTCTTTAAGGTTAAAATTTCATTCATCATATTCAATCCAAGTGTTCACTATTTTAATCTTAGGTTTTTTATTAGATTGAGGTTGGCAGAAAATTAAAATCAAATTTATCACTTTTTCATAAAAGGAACATGAACACAGTTACAATAATATTATCAGTTCTCAAAAACTGTAACATTTTCTTTGAATGTCACTTTATCCATTGGGGCTCTGACAGTGGAAATGATGCAGGACAAACTCAATCTAGATTCAAGTCAAAAACCTGGTGAGCATAGAGAGACCTCTAGTGTGTATTCATGTTAGTACAACCAAATGACAGGGATACAACTGTTAGCAGTCGTACGTTGACTCAATCATGGATCCAAATGTAACATCAACTATAACTCAAAATGATCAACTCTTTAATTAAAACACAAACAACCGATAAATTTTGGGTGACAAAACCTCAGTGAAGTTTAGAGGCAAGACCCTTTTGTAACAGGTGGAGAAGATGGAGGTAAAGAAGAGAGGGAAGGAGAGTAAGAAAGAGAGGGAGGAAAAGGGTGACAGGAAGGCGATTAGGAGAAAAAAGAAAAGATGACAGAGGATGAAGTGATGAGAAGAATCACAGATTAGAAGAATAAGAGGAAGATGATGACAAGAATGGCAAAGAAATGAAGAAAAAATGTTGTTAGTTCATTCATTTAGTGACTTTCTCTCATTCAGTAAGAAAATCTGAGTGTCCACACTCGTCCATCAGTCAAGCCCCCCCCCCCCCACACACACACAAACACACACACACACACACCTGTTCACAGTGACCACCTGACCTCTTGTGGTGTTGGCAGAAAGCAGCCTTGTAGATCTCCCTCTGCAGTTTCCTTGTCGATGTTAATGTTGACGTTTATGCGTCCAACCTAAAGCTGGATCTTCTCCTTGCTGAGTGGAAGCTTGGAGGCGGAGAACTCCTCCATCTTTGAAGTCCTTCGAATCTGGACCAATAAATCCATCGATAACAATGAACATATTTGGCTTTTGAGTGTTTTTGTTTTTTTAGTTTGGCCGAGCTGCATGGACACACAAACTTTTCAACCCTTTCTATTTAGTTTTCAGCTGAGGTTTGTGGGCTCCATCTCTTTACTGTCAAACATGTTGACGTCTCTGTCCAGTCTCTCTCCTCCAGGATTTTATCGTCCATCTCTGAGAAAAGCTGCATCACCTTGGCTGCATAGTATCTGGCAAGAGTCTGGAAATATTTGGACAGTTACCCATCTTTTTCCTCAGGCTCCAAGCTTCAGCACATTCAATTTGCATTAAAATAATAGACACTGCATTAAAGTGTCTAGTCTCAACTTTTATTTGAGCAGGTTTACACCTGGATGTGGGATACAGCCCTTTAAACACAGTGCACAAATTTTGGGGGGTCAAAAAGTAACATATCCAGTACATATGGAGCAACTTTAGCATATATATGTGTTTGTGTTGAAGGAAATCTCTGACTCTTTAGCTGCTAAATGCTCCACTTTGTTCACCAGCTGGTCTCTGACTGTCTGTCTGATGGTTGCTGCTGAGCAGGTAGTGGAGCAGTGGCCTTACCAAAGGTTTTTCCTTGAAAACAGCTGGGTGCTACTCAGCTCCATAGGCAGGAAATCGTCCTTGATCTGAGTTTCCTAGGCTGGCCCTTTTTTTCAGTGTTCAGATTGTCACAAAAAGGATGATGGGAGAAAATGAAAATACTGTTGATATTACATTTCATTTCAACAGTATTGGAGTTTAAATTTCAAGGATTCAGGGATGGACTGGTGATTTTTTTCATTTAATTTGTGTGAGAGGCTGCTGCACCTGATGCAATGTGTTCCATGTAATATTCACTTTTTTTTTTGCTAAATCATTGTGTATTTGTGTATTTTCAATTTAGACAATAAAACCACTTTTTTACACTTTCAGAATATCCTATGCAACATAATAAGTTACTTCTTGACAACATCATGATGTTATACTACTACTACTACTACTACTACTACTACAAATAATAATAATAATAATACCTTATACAGAGACTCCATGGTTGTTCTTTTTGTGTGTAACAATAAGAGCTATTATTGATGAATTTGGTTTCCTTAGTTTTTTCTAGAGAGGAAATTAAAAAAACATGTTAGCCACAACAACCTTACAACTTCAAATTCAGTGTAAAACAATGTCATTGTTTTATGTATAGCTTAGTGCACTGTACGCAAGTGGCTAATAAATCAATCAATGCGACATTATATTTCATTTATTACAGGTATTTACATTGACAGATCTTGTCACAGGTATTAAGTTGTGTAGCTGTTATAGTGAAACTTTTTGTTATTTCTTGCCAACTTCTTTAATGCCATCAGTTATCAGAAAATGGAGGTACAGTATTTTCTGGTCAATAACATCGTAGGACGGATGTTAAAGAAGCATCTGCATCGGGGAACAGTTTGCAGAGGGAGGCAGGACAGATGAAAGTTGGACATTATGTCTTCGGCATCGACCGCTCTCTTTGACTGGTCCTTCGTCCAGACTCTGGGTCGGTTCAGGCCCTTTCTGATGGCACTGCTTAATGATCAGACAGAGATGATTGTGTTCACCCTGAAAACCTCTCCTGGATTTATCACCACTTCCGTCATCATTATCTTTCAGTGTTTTCTACAGGTTTTTCCGGCTCAGATGAAACATTGCAGTAGTAGCCACATATATAATGGCGCGACCTGCTCTGATACCAATACATGAAATTTTCAGTCCACACACAGTCAGTCATTTCTGCTAATGTTGATGTAAGGGGGGGTTGTAACTATTTTGAACAAAGGACTCAGGTAGCCAGGCCACCATCGTGCATGTCAAACTTTTGGATTCATGACACCATAAAGGAATAGTTGAACATGGAATACGCCCATTGGCTTTCTTGCTTTCTCCAACCTCAAGTCTGTACAGTAATGCTGTAGCCAGCAGCTGGTTAGCTTAGCTTAGCTTAGCACACTGACTGGAAACAGAAGGACACTGCTAGCCTTCCTCTGTCCAAGGATAATGAAATCCGCCTAATGATAATTAATAATAATAAATAATAATCCTATTTAATCCAAACAGAAACCGAACTGTAAAAACGACACGTTGTGGTTTTACAGGGGCCTATGTGTAGTCAGGACTCCTCCAAACCAGACCACTGGTCGCTCACTTGTGCCTCTGGTGACAACAAGCCTCCAGGAATCAGAAGAGCTTTAGCGGTGGTGGTTGGTGGAGGTTTTTTTTAACCTCTGGACAGAGCCTGGATAGTGAAATCCCACTAGTTAGGCAAGATAACTGGCCCATTATCTTTTTCTTTCAGAGTAAAAAAACATTACACATCACATTAAATTTGAGTTTAATAGGGCCTTAAAATTAGAGGATCTACATTAATTGATGCAGTAGAAGCAGAGAGATACCCTGACTATTATTCCCTAAGAGTCAAGGTCCAGAACCACTGGGTCCTACACTACCCAGTTTGTAATACAAGCTTTCACATAAGAGATTTTCAGTAATTGTAATACCTACCATGATGAATAAGCTAACCTTAAATTATATGTATTGATAACAAGTTGTGATCACAGGAGTAACAGTTAGAAAATACTACAGCTTTTGACTTTTATAATTTTGTGATCTTGAAATGATAAACTGCTTGGCCTTGCTAGGCTTCCGTACATTTGGCCAAGGACAAATTTCCTAGTTCTTAGGAGATCATGTTTCCAGCCGATGGAACCAGACTCCCCTTGCAGGTTGACCCTACCCATCTCTGGCCCTTTGCCTCTGGAATGAACTTCATGGATTTTGATTCATTGTGAATCATTGATGTGAAATCCTGTGGGACTGTGACCAGCTTCATTTCTAATAAACTAAGGGTGACAAATGTGCAAATCATGTTGGCTGCATTTCAAAGGATTGTGCCATTTGATGTACATCAGTGGTTTGACCCCAGAATGCATCACCGATTAAAGAACTAATTGTGGTACAGTTCTGGCACCTCTCATTATGATTTCAGTTTGTTATAAATCCACCAACTTCTATCAATGCAGGTTTAATTTCACATAAAATACTGTCTACGTTTTTGATAAAGCAAAATTAAAGCTACATATGTTTGGAGTCAGCAAGCATTCCTTGGAAATGGTAAAATAAGATAATTTATCTATCCACTATGTTCCCATGTGGCATTAAAACTTAAATGGTGGAGACAAAGCAGAAAATATTGTTACACGATTATGATAACTTCCACTCAGCTGACAAGCTACAGTATTAAAGACACAGCATGTTTCTTTTCTTTAAACTACCAAAAAGGAAATGCATGTTGGGAAGTCTCTTAACATGCTGGTTTTATCTCTCTCAAAACTTAATTTAATGAGTTGAGTGAACTATCTGTAGTTCAATTACTCCACTCATTATTTCAAATCAAAAGACATCAAATTTTGAACAACTCATATTACAAGTTCTAAAATTAAACTAGACTACTCTAGAAATGATTACTAGACATTATAAGCTGAATTAACTTGTTATTGAACAGGTTTGTTGATTACACTAAATTTCTCTGTCTTTTTTAGCGTATGAGTTTTCAAAGTCGTATTTGCCAAACTCTCTTAACTTCACAAATTTGTCATAAATTGCTCATTTCACACTGATGAACGCCACCTGTTTATGAGGGGGTGTGTGTTTCATCAGCATAATCAGTGCCTCTAAAACTGTCTGTTCTGCTTCACCTGTGGGAAAGACCTGTTCACAATAACGTTGGGTGAAAAGTGGAAGACTGAAGAAAACTCTTGGCACGTCATGGTGATGACGATGTTATGGTGAACAGAATAGTAATTTAACATCAAGTTTGCTCTGGATATTTTTAAACTACATTGATTTTGCCATCATGTTTACATTTCATTTCCATACAGCCCAAGTCAATAGAAATGTGGAAAAAGGCATCTTATCCATTCATGACTTGTATGACAGGTCTGGAACTCTATGAGAAAACTCTCTGTACAGGTAGATAGGTGAATGTCACAGATTCTCTTAAACAGCTCGTATGTACTACCTAAGAAGAGGCATATGAAGGGAGATGGATGGATAAAAAAGGACTCAATAAAAGGATTTATGTGTGTGTCACTGCGTGTCTGTGACAGACAGAGAGAGATGTGGATCACTGATGAAGACTGCCAACAACTGATTCATCAGAAACCTAAAATCCCTTTTCCGTTTTCTTCTCCCTCTCAAGACGTCAGTGCTGTGCCGTACCTTTGAATCTGATCTTTTTGGTCTGGTGTGAACTGAATTCTGTGCTTCATGGAGTGTAAGTTCTCGGACAGACCCAGAGAAAGCGCTGCATAACACGAGCAATACATAATCATGTAATGCATGCATGTATACACAGTATACAGTGGCTTAGAAAGTATTCAGAGCCCTTCACCTTTTACATACTTTATTGTGTTGCAGAGTTAATTTCAATGGGTAAAAATCTCCATTTTTTTCCCACCGATCTATGCTTATCTATGCTTAACAAGCCATAAGGACAGAGTGAAAACATGTTTATAAAAAAAACGTCTTCAAATTTATTTATCAAAAAGTGAAATCTCTCATTTACAAAGTATTCAGTGAAGCATCTGTGAACAGCCATCTTCAGATCTTTGCACGGATATTCTGTGAGGCTCAGGTCTGGGCCTTGGCTGTTCTACTCAAGGACAGTTTTGTTGGCTGTAAGCTTTCGGATCATTAGGACTCATGTTGCCTGCTCTCTGGACCAGGTTTTCTTCAAGGACTTCTCTATATTGGCTGCATTTGTCCCCCCTTCGGTTCTGACCATTTACCCTGTGCCATGTACCCTGAGGCCCTCTTAGAATGACCTTTGGGTTTTTTGGTCACCTCCCTGACCATGGCCCCTCTTACTCACTTTGGCAGCCACATCGAGGAAGAGTCCAGGTGGTTCTAACTTTTTCTATTTCAGAATTATTGAGCCCATTCTAATCCTGGGAGCACTCAGAGCTTGAGAGGTCATCTTATGCCATTGCCCTGATCCATGCTTGGTCCCAGTTTTATTGCAGAGTGAGTACAGTTAGCAGAATCTTCTTTAAATTCAGTAGGACTGCTTTAGAGGCTTGACTCCAGCTGCTGCTTATTCACAGGAAACATTTTATATTTCCCTTTATAGAAGAACCAAGTTTTTATGAACTGCCAAAAAAACAAAAATAAAAAAACAACAAGAAGCATTTTAGGAGACAAATGTGGATACAGGCAATAACACGTAAGGGAGCCAGCGGGACGCCTGGGAAACCATGCCTATGTGTGGAGCAAGCATTTGGTTGCTTTGGATATGTGGATGTCAAATTTAGGCTCCTATATTACTCTATGTTAAGCCGAAACATTTTAAAGTGAAATGCAGACAAATCAGAGAGCTTTGCTATTATTAGCATTGTTATTATGTTTGCAAGCATCTAACTACAGCAGCTTGCTAGTGCATATCTAACCTTAGCTCTCACACAGCTAACTTGTCCGAATATCATTTTAGTTATCAACTATGTCTCAACTTCCCTCTATATCTGGATCTATTTTGGACATAAACAAATTGTAAATTTTCCTCCATCAGGCTTGACCCTCCCTTTAGAATCCTACAAAAAAATGCACACCAGATACATCACTCCAGTGAAAAATTCCTTTTTCTCGCTCTGTATGTGTGAGGGAGAGAGGCAGAGGGACGATAAACCATCTTTATTTACCACAGTGGAGTTAGAAAATTTTTTCAGGATTGGAATAAGTTTTGCTATTTTGTGGAAACTATTGATTTGCTGCCTAAAAGTAGTAATGTTACCTAAATGATTTATGTTGTTTCAGGCTCCAAAAGTAATGATTAGTCTCGTCCAGGCTACATTTAAACCCTTAAAAGAAGCCACTTCACTATGGCGGTTGCAAAACAGAAAGAAACAGCATCAATTCCATGTGTCCACCACCGCAGCACTGCCAGCAACTGAGGACCCTCCGAATCCCAAACCAAGCTCCTACCCAAAAACTGGACAGCTTTACTAGGAGATTTGGCTTCAAAGATAAGAAAGGGAGGCAGCCAGGAGAGAGAGGGATGAAATAACACGATGAGGAATGCAACATGGATGGCCGGTGAATCCCGGACCGGTTTAGTTGTACCTCATGCATTTCTTACCCAGTTCGTTAAGTTCAGTTGAATCTAATTGACCTCAGAAGGCCAGCCGCTCGAGTTGATGGACGTCACAGATGAAGAGATGGCATTCGTAACATGCTGGCCCGATAGAGAGCGCATATGAGATTATATATGAGGTTTCGTTTTCCCCGCCAGACAAGCATCACTGACTGCTTCCAGATAAGGACTGAGTTTCCAAAGAAACTGAAAGCTCCGTTAGTAGACTGACATTTCATTCTACCGCCAGAAATCCACCAAAAACCTACATTTCTCTGATATAACTAAAGATTTTTCTATGATGTTTTTGGGTTTCAGTGCCAAAATCTACTCAAATTATAAGAGGTGGAAAACAGCCAAGTATTTCATCGACCATCATCCATCTGGAGGCATGACCTTCCTTTTGGAAGGGTGGAGGGCTGGAGGGGTCAGACATCTGACGTCCATATTGTGAAGCAGTCTGTCCTTTTTATCCACGAAGCCAGGTACCAGTTTGTGCAGAGGAAACTGGGGACACTACTTGAATGTAGAAAATGTCCCTGACCATTTTTAATCAGTTAAATTCATGCTTGTATTCTCTGCTACTCTGGCTGACAGGGGGTTTTCTCTCGAGGAAAATTTTGCTGGTCTCGGCGCAAAAAAAGTCAAAAAGTTTGTCAGCATTTTTAAAAATAATTTGACGAGATCAGTCTTTGCAAAACACACACACATACACACACACCCACACACACAGACCCACACACACAAAACACACGCACACACGCACACACGCACACACACACTGATGATTTTTCATTTCTTTTTCAAAACAGAGTGATTGAGGTCCTTAAGGGACGGTATTGCACCCTGGATTGTCTGATTCTGCTGAAAAGCCTGTTTGATTAAAGGCAACATAGACAAGAGGCAACAACTGACAAAGTTGCTTTTGTGTGTACAGCTTTAGTCAACCTGTCCAGCACTGGGGTAAGTTAACAGTGAAAAACAAGGAACACTGAATGCTAAGGTTCTTATGGTGGTGATTTATGTGTATGTATATTTACAGTTATGTCCCAACAAATTTTTGTCATTCGACTCATGTCACTTATAACCCACTGATTTGTCCACTTAGATAAGGTCCCAGATGTCCATCTCCGTACTTGCGGTATTAAAGGGCAATGTTGCTCATTTCCAGTGTCCTAAGCATGAACTTTGGTGAGAAATGTCTTGTCTTACAGGTCTAACTGTCCTTTTGGGATCCATGAAGTGTCCGTCGCTCCTCTGCTGGGTGCTCTGCCACGATGCCTTCACTGCCACCACCTCCTGTCCCGCTGCCCTGTCTGCTGCCCTTGACTACATTCCTGCTGTTTGCACAGCTGCTGTCTGCCTCAGTGCTTTCAATGTTGGCACCACCACAACTGCCAGGGTTGTGCCCCGTTCCTTAGTCTCACATCCTTGGGTTGGTTAGTAAACCTCAATGCCAAGGGTTTTCCCCATCTGTAAAAGCCTCCCAGCTTGGCCACCTTGTTTAGATTTTTTCCAAATGAAATAAGATATTCAGGTTGGACTGAATTTGAACAACAACTATATCTGCAAAATGAAGAGTGACATTAATGGTAATCTTGCTCAGTCACTGGGGACCAACAGAGAGAAAGTTTTATACGAAGACGTGGGATTATTTTAAAATTTGATGACCATATATTATTCAGTGGAATATTGTATATGTGTCCCAGACTTCAGGATGAGCTGCTGGCAATGCTTTGCCACTTTCCAGGAAATGAGAAGAATGACATTGTAATAAAAATGAAAAATGTGAAGAAATGCAAACAGGTATTTTTTGACTATGTTCATAGCTCCACAGTCCATTTAGAGACATGTGTACTGACAATGAGATGACAAAATTGTTACTGAATATTCAATTAAACTGTCTTTTTATTACTGATTTGAATGTTTGTGTCTAAATGGTATTTACCGGGTAAGCAAATGTCAAAACGTACTATGTGTATTTGAGTTTTCATAACCTGGCAAATTCATGTAAAACTATTGATAGTCTTGGTAGAATTCGGTAGGTCCAGGCAACTGTGATCGTTCCTGCAGCAGTGCAGATGAAGAGGATTTGTTCTTAAGTAGCATGTACCAGATGAGAAAATCACAGTAGATTCTTTTTCTCAGACATCTCCATCTGTGCCTGCAAAAGAATTACACATGCTGTACCCATCCATAATGTAAGAAACCTAACCTGTCCCAACTCTCTTCAATACCTTTCCTCACTGGAAAAAAAACAAAAAACAACTTGTACTGAAGTTTGCAATCAAATAAATTTGAGCTTTTAATTTTTGTAATGCATTTTATACCTGGGTAAAGTAGGGGGTGATCAGTCTTCAAACTAGTTGCACTCTGCAGGTCTTTGAGCCTCTGATCTAGACTGCAACCCATGTCTTTGGAGCCATTTGTAGGGACACTTGGTCTGAACAACTCCTGCCCCACAGCAGTCACAAATTAGAAAGCCGTCCACAAGATGCCCCCATGAATGGGAGGGACGTGTCTGTCATCCTGTGGCTTCGCATCGGCCTTGAAGACTCTGGAGTCTGAGTTGTCTGGTCTGTATCCACTAACAAAATAGTTGAGGGCATCCAGTGAAAGTTATTTTTCATTTTTGTATGAGTGTAGATTCTGGGCGGAAGAGAAGAAAAAGAACAAGCAAGCAGCTTTCATTGGATATTCTTCTCCTACCAAGCTTTTATCATATCTTTATAACTTTCCTAAAGTTGATGCTATGTGCCTTAATTATCTAAGTTGGAGGTTGAAATCTAACTAAGCTGTGTATGCTGCAAGCTAGGTTTGATCTGTTAGGTTAAATGATGACCCTACTTAGTGATTTCATTTGTTGTTAAAATGTTAGTATTTTACTTCTGGCTGTTCCAGTGGGATCCTTTTATCTGACACAAAGCACAGTAAGGTGGAGGGGCCCCGTGGGAGACTGACAACACTGAGTTTGTCAATATACCTTTTTTCTTCTGATAGATCCACAGTGCTTAAGTAAACCTTTGACATAGAGAAAATGGAATGTTTTTAGCCAGCTAAAAACAGCCTTGTCACTCTTGTGGGGCACATATTTCCACCCATGGGGAGTGGTTTTTAGACTACTTTGCCTTGCACTCTGTCTCTATAAGTTCTTCCCAAGGTTCCAACCCCAAGGCTCTACATTACTGCATGGGTGATGTGTCTCCCTCTCAGAAAGAAAAAGCTCCTTGCCATGTCACCACCTTTGCATCGAGTTTTTGCAGATCTGTGCTGCCCTCTGCTGTAAAGCACTGAAATCCATACACCTCTTCTCTGTGTTTCCTGTGTTTTAATGCAATTTGGCATCAGTCAGCATTTGTGTCACTTTGAAAACATGGTTTATTCATGAAGGAAAAATAAGATGTGGTAGTGTTCTGAGAGGAGTGACCCAAGCTTGGCGCTAGGGGTCGCACAACATCCACTGGAGGGAGTTCGGGTGTCTGTCAAGGCAACCAGGCGACTAGGCAAAGCCATCCGCATACATGACACTGCACGTCCCTGTGTCACCGTGATTCCTGTAAATAAATCGACCCACTGTGGTGGGTCGTTTCCTTTCATGTGCCAAGTTCTGACACTCAGATTATCACCGACGCCGAGTTTTCCGTCTTTCCAAGTTTTGGAGTTGAATAAAATCATTGGGATCTGAGAGTATTGGCTTGCAATGTTGTTTAAGATCTGACTTTTAAAGTCTGTATTCAACCCAAACCAGTTGTATTAAAATCCTCGGTTATTGGTTAGATGTCTGACTTTATCACACTTTGAGATTTGCCGTTAATGAATTAACTTTTCCCTCCTTGTCGATGATTTTAATGTCTCCTACGGACTTTCCCTCCCTCTTTGCTCGTCGGAGATAAAATTCTCTCATCACACTGTATCACGGATCCTCTCTCTCTCACTCCCCCCCCTCTCTCTCGGTCTGTGCGCTCTTGGTGCGCTTTGCGTTGTCAATAAAGTTGCCCGATACGCCGCAGACGAAAGGTGCGCCACCGACATCCACCCGATCCAAAAGAGAGGCGGAGGAGGAGGAATGCGCAACGAAAGATCTCACAGGTGAACGTTTCCTGCGGGCGGATGAATAGACAGACAGATGACAAAACGCGGGGAAAGGCGCTGAAATGCAGCCAGAGCAGCGGGCGAGCGAGGACAGCGCTGTGAGGGCGGATCTCCTGCGAGGCGTCAAACCATCTCGGCGCTCCGCGAGGGACTGACGGGGGCGAGGAGGACCACAGGGGAGGGGGGAGATGCTCAAAGTTTGGCCGCGTCGTCTGGAAGTGCGACCCCGCAAAGCGCCGTCTCGCAACAGCTGCAGGGAAATGAGCATGAATTGAACGAAGAATGCATGTCGTTTGGGATTTATCTGTGATTCTGCAAACATATCTCATCTGCACTTCATCAGGTAAGGAGGCAAGAGGCTGCGATGCTTCAAAATGTTGGAGCAACACAGGAATGGAAGGGCAAAGCGCGAGTGATGCCATTACTCACTGTAAGTGGCCATTAAATGCCTAAATACTGAGGAGCCCTCAGCAGCCACTGAGGTAAACCGCTGCCTATAGTCATGTCACTTTTGAAGCGAAGTGTCTGTGGTTGACAGCGTGTATGTGTCAACAGGCTCCTTGGACAAAAGAGACGTTCACACACTGGCGAGACTCAGAGCACTGAGATGACTGGATTCATGCTTCAGAACTCACACATCATAGGCCAGCGTTTTGACCAGCAGCCTCTCATTCATGCAGAAATACTCACTCACACACATACTGTATACACACACACAGACACACCGACACACACACAGACACACAATATACATGAACACATGCAGATCATAGTAATAGTAGTAGTAGCCTACAGTCTACGGCATGAATACACAGGCTGACAAAAATGGATTACCACTGGTTATTTATATATATATATATATGTGTTTGTGTGTGTATGTGTACGTGTGTGATTTATATATATATATACACACATTGCACCATTCAGCCACAACATTGATAACTGGTTTTAATGTTGTAGCTGATTGGTGTCATTAGTTCATAAATATCACTGTCACTGTGTCAGTGAGGCAACCGTCCATTGAGCCAGACACAAACAGACAACACCACAATGGGATGAGTCAGAATTTCATACTCATCACTGCTGGATCCGTCAGCGTCGACTTCTTAAGAAAATGCGAGCGTCTGGACTGCTGATGGTGACATTTCAAAGGGACATGCAGACAGCAGTGTCGTCTCTTGACAACCGAGCGAGCCAAGTACCATCCGGCCGCCTGCTGGTTTCTGTTCGGGACGTTGCCTCCCCAGTGAAGCATCTGTGGGTAAAGTTCGGCGCAGAGCAGGCGAGCTGCATCGGGTCCTGGTGAACATAAGCCACATAACCCTGCTCTTTTATGATGGAATGTCACCCGACAGTCTGAGTTTCACAGCAATGGACGTGTGTTTACTGACTTTACGAGTTCAAAGATGAATGAAACAAAAAATAAGAGGTTTAATTGGTAGATAACAATGATGAAATCAAATAGCAAATATAAATCAGGAAAAAAAGACTCTTTAGTGGTCCTCTATCAGGTTAAATAATTATCTAATAAGACTGTGCCAGTGACCTGACTTAGATTTAAAATGTGGGCATTTGGTGCAGGCAACCCTCTGTAAAGCATTTCAACACGAAATGTTTTCCTTTAAACTTTGCAGTCCCCATCACAGGACTGGGGCCGTCCTCTTTTCTTTGTTTTAAAAGGATTTGTCCAAGTAGATCCAGTGGGTCTGCCATTTAGATACTTGAGCAGCAAGACTTGGGAGGGACACAGACACCAGGCGCTAGACACTGGACGCCTTCAGAGCATGAATGCATTAAGCTGCAGAGACCAGACAAGCTCTCTAGCACTTGCTGTCGCCAAGAGCTATTTTTTTTCCTGGAGGGTAGTTCAAGAAGTGCAGGACGGAGCCAAGATGACCGTCTGGGAGGAGGTAATTTGTGCGCTCTTGTGCCAAGACTCAGTGGGGGGGACTTTCTCCTTAACCTGACAGGAATTCCCAATACTGCCAGTAATTCCAGTTAAATCTCCGGCTATAAAGATAAAGTCATTTGGAGTTGATCCCTTATCACTAAATGAGATCTTGGCTCAACTTGATGACTTAATGAGGCGCCTTAATGGCAGATCTGACAATGGTAGAGAGTGAGATTTCTGACTGATCCAGCAAGGTAGAGATGGTCTGTGCTGACCTCAAAGTAGTCACTGAGAGGGTGGCTAACCATCAGCAGCGTATCAGCACGGTAGAACAGCCTATAAAGATGGCTCCAAGGAGAATGGATCATAAAGAGTTGTACGTGAGTAGATGGAAGCTGAAGCTGATCGGGATACCAGAGTCTACTGAGGAGAACACTTGCCTTGAGGCCAGCAAGTTTTGCCAAAGTCATGTCTGTGGGGAGAAAAGGATAATTCGGTTGATGGATGTCAGAGACTTTGTGTGTAAGGCTCTGATAATTTGTCCTACTTGGATGTTCTACCTGCAGTTTAGGGAGGATTTCTCAAGAGGGGACAGAGAGACGAGGCAGAAGTTGTGGCCTGACACTGAGCAGGTCTAAGCAAGCAAAACCAACATAAAGTGTCTTATTAAGGTGTTGGGTCACCGAGTACAGCTTCAGTGCACCATAGCATTGATTCTCGTAGTCTCTAGACTCGTGGTGGAGGGATGAACTACATTTTTCCAGAGGATATTCCCTCATTTGGTTTTCCTCACCAATTGTGGTGGACACACTGTCTAACACCTGGGTCCAAAATCTGGGTTGAGATCTGGCCAAAACATTCAGTGAGCCCTTATGCCCATTGGATGGGGGCATTTTTCATCCTGGTTTAGACCCCCCCCCCCACTCACACACACACACACACACACACACACACACACACACACACACACATCCCAGGAAAAAGCTCAGAACATCTTTGTATTGATTCGCCCCGACCCTTCCCTCTATGGGGACAAGTGGACTCAAACCGTGCCAGCAAAATGCCCCCATAGCTTAACGGAGCCACGAACCCCCTCACTGTAGGGGTCCAGCATCAGGCCTGTACCGTTCTTTTGGTGCACACCACACACGCTCTCACCCGCTTGTTGAGAATAAGATGAAGGATGACTCATGTGACCATATCAATTTTTTTCACATCTCTGTAGACCAGTGCCTTTGGTTTCTGCACCACTGAACCCTTGGATGTGCATTCATCTTTGTAAAGAGTTTATTCTCTGCAACTCTACCATAAAATCCTGCTTTATGTAACTGTCCACTGCCTGTTCTTAATGGTATTTAATTGTCTAATGGTTTAAATTATTTTGCATCGGCTTCATTTTCATTCTTTGTCACCCAGATTCATTATATTTGTCTAAATCTTAGGTGATTTAATGTAATTTTGGTTTTGATAGATGGCCTCCGAGACAACCATGCTTAGAATTCGATTGCTTATCGAACAATCTGATATTATTGATATATGAAAAAAGCTAAATTTAGTGCAATTACATGGGACTTTTCTAGTCTTTCTTTCTTGTTCTAAGAAAAATGGCTCCCAGTCACATATAGACCTCTGGCCTGTGTCCATGTTCTCAAACACAGGCTGTATTTCTTCTAATGAAAAACAACACCATGAACCGACCACAAGGCTGTCTGTATCAGCATTAATATTATTTCTTGCTACAGACTGGCAAGATGAGCTGGAAAGATCATTAATAAATTATGCCTACTGGAAAATGACGAGCTCTTTGAGCACTGGATAAAGGCACGGAATTAAGGAACTTTTGGTTTAAACTGGGAGCTAAAGGAAGATGTGCATTGGAAAAGCAACATCCCTTTCAAACAATCCTACAAGAAGTCTCTCAGAAGAACAAATAAAATTGTCTGAGCCTCCTTATCAGTCATATGACATTTACAAAACTAAACTAGAGGGTGTTTTCATGCGGTCAAGACAAAAAATTCCTAGCAGGAGCAACAAATGTCTGCCAGTTTCTTTTGACTTGAAAACTACAAGCAAAACATAACTCTGTGTTTTAGTTCAGTGTAGATGGGCCTGTTCCTAAGAACCATGAGGAAATATTGAAGTATTATTCCATCTTATTCAAGTTTCACTTTACATGTATTTCTATCTCTTTTGGTTTACATTAATAATATTAAATCAATTAATTATTCATTTATACAATTAATTAATTCTCTCATCATTCCAGATGCCTTATATCACCTAAAGAAATAATTCACCAGTCAATGATGGAATTGCATCTAAATTTTATAAACCTTTTGCCAGAGTTGCTTGCACCGCTTCTCTTTGAGGTTTTCTCAGAAGCCGTTAATTGGATCCCGTCGCCTGCCACTTTGACACAAGTTGTAGTTTGCCTCATTTCCAAGCTGGAGAAGGATTCACCATTGACAACGGGGCAACTGTAACATTACTTAACAGTGATTATAGTCTGTTTGGTTTTCATCTGTAATTGAGTTTAGGACCTTTTTCTATCTTCTGGGAAAAGCATAGCAAACGGGATTTATGAGTAACAGTTATATTTGTAATAAATATAAAGACTGACCTCTTACCTCACTGAGTACTCTGATCTTATCACGGATGTAGTTATGCTCTTTCTCAATTACTATGAATCATTCAACCCTATTCACACACTTTTACGTTTACTGTGGGGATAAGTATGTTTTCGGGGTTTTTTTTCACTGTGCACTATTAAAACTCGATGAAAATAGTGCTGTGAAAAAATATGGCAACATCCAAAGGTTTTTTTCTAGAAAAAAATTATTCGACAGTGGTGTCCTGTCTTTGTTTAGCTCTCCTGTTTTGTTGTTGTTCTGTCACCTGGAGGGTAATCTGGAGGGTATCTCTGTTGCTGGTAGGGACGTTTTTATAAGTCAGCTGACTATATTATTGTAGAAAATTATTTTAGCGTTCAGCATATTTTTTAGACATCCCTATTAAGAATAAACCCATTTATTTAGAAATTATAAGGACCATGAGTCAACAGGACAGAGTTTCTTTAAGTGTTTAAGCTGACAGCACCTGAAAGGCTCCAAACTGCCGTGTGAAGCTGAAGCGATCTGCCACCTTCTCCCCTCACGCAAATGAAAACACTGGAAAGACTGTAGTCCAGCTGTTGTCTTATTTTTGGTGGAACTCTTGGACACATAATATTGAACATCTGTAGCGTCTAATTCATGGAAAAATGGAGGTATTGATGTTATGGACTTTCCTACACTGAATCAGACATTTAAGCAGTTTTTGAGAAACTATTCCTCTGGCTTTTTTTTTTAAATTTGTTTTGAACAGCTTGGTTGCTGCTCCTTCCTACTGCTGTGTTATTATAAAAAAAAGTCAGAACCTCAGTTAAATGATCAAAATTTCATTTTTCATTTCACTTCTTTTGGCATGGAAAATTGTTGATGTCGAAATGTTATTAGAAGGCAGCAAGAAAAAGTATGCAGACCCTTTGGAAATGCCTGGTTTTCTGCATTAATCAAGGAGGGATCCCATGGTATGTCACTTCAGGAATTCAGCAAAAATGTATGATAGGAGATGTATGATGGCAGCTTTTTTGTCTGAAAGAGAGAGCGAGAGGGGAGCATGTGGGTGCTCCTGTGTGTGTATGTTTGTGTGTGTGTGTGAGACAGAGCCAGAGAGGAAGAGAAAGACTGTGGATCAACTACGTGTTTAATTACTGATGATTTTCCTTTGAGGAATATATTTCAGTTCGTTGAGTGAAACATTAGTCTCTGTTCCGTGGGTACTTAATGCTAATTTTGGCATTTTTATTGAGGAAGGTGAGGAGGCAATTTCCTGGGTCCACAGAGTCTGAAAAACTTTATTTGAAACCCGCCGTTTATCTCCAAGTGGTATTAAACCGAAAGGAGGGAGTAGGTGGGAGTGACAACCTGTTCACTCAGCTTAGTAGTCAACTGTAATCTTGTTGGTGTTCGGTTTTACGTGACCAGTTTCTGCATTGGTGCGACACAAACTCTACCATCCAGATCGACCCATTGGATCCCGGTGGCTCTGTCTTAACTGTGCTGCTGCTGCTGCAAGGCAGGCTGGGTGCAGCCTGCAGGGTGGGGGCTTGGGGGGCACGGAGGGCCACGACAGAAAACTCAGTGGCAGCCCAAGGCCAGAAAGTGTGGAGTGATGTGATGTGCACTATAGGAGGGCCACAATAGGGACTCCCTCCGTGTGCCATGTGTGAACAAATCTACAAATGTGGAACAAATGTGGTGTGTGTGTGTGCGTTTGTATATATGTACGTCATAATTTAGTAATGTAATCTGTTTCCGGTCTCTGCCTCTCTCTCTCCCTGCAGCTCAGCCAGTTACATCCAAGCTTGATGAGGGTTGGTGGGCGTACAAGGACGTTGTCCAGGAGAGCTTTGTTCCAGGTGAGACACCGCCACACGTCACTACACAGCTGGATCCAACACGACACTCGGTTTAACTTTTGAAAATGCTGCGAGTTGTGTGGCGCGCTGTGTCATTTCAATACATTTTTGTGAGCTGCAGTTTAGAATAAATCCATCCTGTCTGTGAATCCTCCTGATCCTCAAATTATTGGTCTGTCAGACTGGTTATCTGAAGCAGAATCTGCCCAGAATTTGCGCTTGATAAAAGATTTAGAATATGTTGTAAAATGATTTTTTTGTATAAATAATTGAATGTCAACGAACCTGAAGGAACAGCAGAGTGCATTGTCTCTGATTATTTCTATATTTCATTTGTCCAAGGCCGCTCTCGGCTCTCAATCAGCCCGTGGTTGTAAATGACCAGGTGAGAGGCTGCAGGGCCAGAGTACGACTAGTGGATGTTTTAGATCCTTGTGGTACAGCACCAATGACCAAAGGTTTGTCAAAACTTTTCGGGGGGGGTGGTTGCTTTCTAGCTCACTATCCTGTTAGAAAGCACCAACGCAGCCGATCACTAATCTCCACTGCATTTTAAGAGATGATAACGCGTCTTGAGTAGAATTTATTAGTTTTCTTGTGTTTTCTTTCCTAAGTTCTCCCCTTGTCTGTTTCATTGAATGCACTGTTTTTGTTTTGTTTTTTTGTATGTTTTGTTTTTATTTCACAATGCAAAATTAGGCAGACTAAGTGAGCATGACCCTGATAACAAAGGAAAGCTTTTCTCAGGAAAGTCCAAGGTTAGTGAAGTCCTCTTGGCCAATACAGCGCAAGTGTGTAGTCAGGAGTTAACACCACTCATGTGCCAGGATGAAAATACACATCATTTGTGCCTTTTGCGATGGTAACCGTTAGCTGGGAAATCATGTTGGCTTTAAGCTATTTAAAATTCATCAACAGAGAAGTGGAGAAAATATCCGTATCCTGTTTCGTAGACCAGTGGTTCAGGGGACAGCAATGCCAGTTGGTATGAAATTAGGTACAGATAGTCATGGAGGATGAATGCAAATGACTTAGGTGGTTCCCTACCCTTACGTCTTCTCCAGGGGGTTTCAAAGTCTGACACAGCTCCCCAAGCTCTGGAGTTGTAAGGAGAGTCTTTCTTCCTGAGGCAATTTTTGGACGTTTAATCACAATGCACGTCAGAGATAATGAAACCATCGTAGGCTGAAAGTCGCGCTGTATCCAAAAACATCTGCATCACGTCTGCATGCCTGGGTCTGACTGAGTTAAGGGCGTTTTCTGATACAAATTGCGGCAATCGGGTCGAAGTGTCTTAATCGGCTCCATGAGCCGTGTGTCAGAGCCGCCGCTGCTGCTCCAGCTGCTGATAAATGCTGATGATAAATGGGCCGGATCAGCTGCCAAACAGCACTAATCTGCTGTTGTTTTAACAACACCTGTCGCTTTCGTTTCACACATGATCTTCTCCCATCGTGCCTCCCTCTGCGCCTCCCCTCCAACTCCTCCATCACTCCATGTAATTTTCATGCAACGGCGTTTATGTCCCGTCACAATTAAGTTAATTTTGACTTTTTTCCTTCACTTAATCCAAACTAAAGCATAGATGCCTACTGTAGCTTCTGTGGAGAGAAATGATTTTGTATGTAGATGTTGAATGCAGTGGCAGCTGTTGATTTTTTTTTTTTTTTTTTACTCTGGTGGAGCTACAGGCTCTAAGGGCTTCTGCTTACATACAAGTAACATTGCTGTCAAGCTTGGTTCACTGGCTCTGACTCCAATTACAGTTACTCAGCAGTTGAATCACACAGCCCGCTCCATCCTCCGGCTCAGCAGGAGAATCCTCTAGATAATAAAACAAACTTTGGGCTGAAAAGTAAAGTTTCGTTAATTTCAAACAATTAAACTTAACGTAATTGTTGAATGCACGTTTTCTTCCACGGCAACAAAATGCCACCCTGACTTTGTTGTCACGTTCCGCTTTCTTGCCTAATAATTAAAAGCCTTTGGCTTCTGTGATAGTTACAGCAATGCAGAATTGCAGTAGTGGCCAGAGAGAGTGGCAGCAGCCTGCAGTTTATCCAACCATACCATCCTGCTATTGACTGTTCCTATGAGTATGTCCTATGAGGCTTCTGTAATACAGCTGGAGGAAGAAACACCGAACGTGCTGCAGCACCCCCTCCTCAGGTCCACCTGGTTGCTCCCCACTCACCCCCCCACCCAGGCTTGTACCCAACCTTCTGTCTGATACTTAACGCGACAGAAATGGCGCAGAAATGTTTGACGGAGATTAACAGAACATGAATCAACAACAAAGCTGTAATTCAGTCGTTTGAAGCCTGTGATGCATCGGCTGCTAACACATCCTCACATACACAGTGATTACTGTTGCCACACTACACAAGATGGAAGAGGCCCTTTCCATGGGAGACGGTAAAAGCACTGGTGGAATCTATAACATTGATTCATTCACTGACACTGCTCCATGGGACACCTGATGCACATGACAGTTTAAGTACGGCAGCAGACTGTGGAAAAAAGAGAAATTAATAGATCTTTTCTCTGCTGCCGCCTTTTCTGCTGTGGTTGATATTCCATAAAGGAGTAGTTCAACGTTTTGGGCTATAATCTTATTTCCTTCTCTTGTCAGTAGATGAGAAGACAGACGCTGCTCTCATGCCTGTGCTGCAAATGCAAGGCTAGAGCCTGGGTTAACTGGGTTAGCTGGGGGAAACAGCTCGCCAGGCTCTGTTGGATGCTATATATCCACAGGAACCGAAAACATGTCAGTGGCCCAGTGCCTGTTCTAACACATTCATATTATAGTTGATTTACTGAAATTTGTCATGTTTAGCATAAATATGCATTTGCAAATTATTTCGACGTGGTATAAACTGATTCTTTGTGGGTAATACTTGGTTAAATTACTGTGCTACCTCATATGAATGTCTTGAGTAGTGTAGAGTTGCCTATGTTGACAGGAAGCAGGTAAAATTTTGTACATGCACATTTTTCACTGGATGGAGGCTGGAGTTTTACCTAAATTCAGAACAGAGGGGACCTGCCCAACAACGGTCCAGTGCTGTGTGGTAGCACAGCAGAAGTCTATCACAGTTGTCATCCTAACCTGTATTTATACGGATTATGTCAGACAATGTCGTGACCATAAAATATAGATGTGATCAACACTGCAGCCCAGCCGACACAGAATGACGGATTAACGTCTGGTATTTACGAGCCACGATGAAATCACTATTCTTTTTTATCACTTGTTTTGTTGTCTGACACCAAACAGAAAAATCAGAGAATGAGAACAGCGTGAGTTTGGCTTTATCACGCCACAGTATAGGGGATCATAGGGAGCAGGCGAGATTGAACGGAGGTTCACCGGGGTGATGCTCAGCAGAGGTACAGGGGTGTGTCTGTCTCACTGCTCTCCAGATGTTAGTTTTCGCCAGATTTCGCCAAATTCAAAAGCATGAGGAGAGAAGAAGTTTCCTTTCTCCCTCTTTCTTTCTCCTCCATGCTCCTTCTCCCTCGCTATTTGTTCACAAGGACAGTTCTTGTTTTTGTTTGGTTCAACGTAACACATGAAATGGACTAAATTAACATAAAATAGGGAAAAACAAACAGCGGTGAATGAGGTGGTGGACGTTGCCACTGTGACTAGATTAGGAGCAGGTCGTCCAGGAAGCACCACAGCTGGATCCAGTGGACATCAGCCTTAAGACGCTGGACATGCGATTTTTATGGAGGTCTGCAGCAGATGGAATCCTCAAACATCAGCGGCCCCGGTCAGCTGTCTATGGGCCCCATGGTTTTATTCATTTTCACCACTTTAGCAGTAAACAGAGACATTTAATCAGCGCCATTCTTCGCTTTCACCTTTTGTTTATCAGTGTGTTGGTATGCGATCCACTCCTCCTTCTCTCCAGATACTTTTATGCTTCCCATCCCTCTGTCTTTTGTAGCTTCAGGCTGTGAGGAGCGTCTGGTTCATCCCTTAGTCGTACAGTTCTTATGTATATTTGATCACATCTGTGTCTGGTTGTCTCCCCGTGTCCTTTTATCTTCTCCCTCCCCTTGCCTTTATTCTCTCTCATCTCCTCTGCCCTTTCAGTCCCTCTCCGCCCCAGTTCCTTCTTTTCCTTGACTGTTCACTGCTGGTCCACTTTTCCTTCGCCTCTTCTCTCTGTTTCTTCCTCTTTTTTTCTGCCAATATCTTTTCAGTCACCCATCCTTCTCTCTCTGTCTCTTACCACGGTCCTATATAGGACATTTCAAGATTACTGTAAATGAATGACAAATACCTGGAAGTGTTACTGTTCATTTTTCTGATATGAATTTAATAAAATCTTAGTGGTGCCTCAGTAGAATCTGGGGGAATGTGCTAACCTTCCATATGTTTAGGGAAACGTTGTTGGTCTTACACAGTACTGTGGCGAGGTTGTGTCATCAGCAAACTTAATGACGTGATTGGAGCTGGACGATGCAGCGCAGGCGTCTGTCAGCAGCATATATAGGGGCGGGATGAGCACACAGCCTTGGGGATTGCTGCTGGTCTGGACCAACTCTGGCCTACCAGTTAGAAAGTCAGGGACCTGGTTGCAGAGAGCAGTGTAGAGGGCTGAGGTGAGGCCAGCAAAGAGCATCTTGACATAAGCGTTCTTTCCCTCCATGTGGGACGAGGCAGATGTTATAGCATCCTCAGTGGAGCAATGAGCGAACTGAAGGGGGGCAGGTGTGTTGGGGAAGCTGGACTAAATCTGCTGTTGGACCAGCCTCTTCATGATGGAGCACTGTGGGGCAGTAATCACAGGACACTACTCCGTCACCAGGAGGACAGTGGTTGACTTGAGGCATGTGGAGGTGACTGCCTGGGCCAGCGAGATGCCATATAGGCTATAGGCTAAGCTGTGGCATCAGGGCCTCCGAAGCGTAGATGGCCTCGACTCCATGACTTGTACAGAGGCACCAGAGTCTGTTAGTCTGTGGTCAGTCTACCAACCTCCAGAAGATCATGGCTGAGTTTCGCAGTGTATTTCACAGTTGAAGACATGTAAGAGGACAAGGGCACCGAAATATCAGAGGCCGCCGAGTCTGCATGCGCTGCCATGGCAACTGGAAGAGTGAGTAAAGGCGTTGGACAAAGCCATTGACTGAAAAATATTCTGCATATGTTTATTAGGAGAAAAAAGCAGGAAAAGGAAATTCTATAATGATAATAATAATAATAATAATAATAATAATAATAATAATAATAATAATAATAAAAACAATATAATAGGAGTAGGAAAGGAGAAAGAAAAGGAGAATTTATTTGTATAGCACTTTTCAATAAAAGTCTGACTTCCTCGGCCAGGTTATTTCAAAGTCTAGGGGCCCTGACCCCAAGGCCTGGTCTCCCTGTCAGCCCGTCTGCCCATCTGCCCTTCTCCCTGTCTCCCTGTCTGCCCGTCTGCCTGTCTCCCTGTCTCCCTGTCTGCCCGTCTCTTGTGCAACATTTAGCCACCTTGTTACTGTGGCTTATATTTATACAGTAGCAAAGTGAGTCAGATGAAATCCTAAAACGCACCTGGTAAAGGGATACTCTGCATTTTTACATGCAGCACCAGTTTAGCCATCATGGTTAATGTGATACTAAGCCCATGAAAACAGTTGTATAATGTCTGCCGTGGTTTTGAATGGAGCTTTGTGAAGTCTGAGATCATAATGGTGGTTTCAGAGGTAGTTTTTGTTCCTCAACAGCCACATTTATTACGTAGTTGTTGAGTTGTTTTGCTGTGAATTTCTCTTGTTGCTCAAACATGTCTAAAGCTCTTTTAAATGAGGTAACAGATGTTTTGTGGCTGTTTATTTTATTCAGTCTAACAAACTCCTCGCTGCCTGTTATCTCACTGTCCTGAACAGAGTGTATAGAGCAGCCTACATCCACATTAAAGCTAGTAAAAAGCTTTCTAAACATATATTTCCCTCCATTTCCGTCCTCTGTCTTATTCATGTTGCGGTGCTTCATAAGCCAAAATGGGGCATTTTTTTGGTGGTCAAGGACGGTGGGGCATTAAGAAGAAAACCTCATCCTAAATGTCAAAATGGCCGATCCCACAGTACAGCTCTTGTCATTAGCCTTTATTTCTATTTATGCTGTCGGACGATCTCGCTGTCATTAAATAAGGATGTTATTAGCAGTATGAGAGTGACTGCCGCTTATGCCTGCAGATGATTACTACCTATGTATTAGCCGTGATCAAATGACTTTTTCCTCTTTATCCTGCTGCCTGACAGCAGAAAGAGAAAACAGTGTAAATGAGAAGCAAATTGTGAGAGCATTAAAACCCAGTATGTAGGTGATCACAGGAGAGCAGGAGGGCGATGACATCCGCCCACAAAGATTTTATTTTATTGTATATGCATTGAGATAAAAACAGAAATGCATGAAATTCATCATCAAATATTAATTTTGTGTCATTTTCCAGGAAAAACAAAGGAAGCTTTTGTGTATATTCGAGTAAATATTCTGCCTCAGAGGTGGGAACTTTTCTGAAAAAATCAACCGGCACATAAGGATGGCGGAGCAGAGGAGAGACGCTCCAGTCCCAGAGGCAGGGGACACCGCTGCACTGGCTGGACTGGTAGCGTCCACGCTTGACTCCAGTCTTGTCGACACCAACCATTAGATTAAAGATGACATCCGGCTGCATAGTTGTAGGGTCCAGAATATTCCAGAGCTTAACCCATGCAAAGGATCTGAAGTCAGGATATCTCGGCCACTGCAGATGATTTTTGAATCAAGGAAAACCTACGATGGTTATCAACGCTGACTGTGAGTTTTTTTTATCTAAATACAAGTCTTGCTCTGTGGCTACTGCAAACGGCAACAGAAAGATGCTGCAAATTTAGACACTCTTTGGCTGCCAACTGGTGAGACTGGATACCACATTCCCTTCAAAGCGCGAGTTTCTTGACTTTCTTGGCTCGACGCTGCAGATTGAACAAACTGTCAAGCTGTCATTCTCTCACCCTAGTTTTCACCGGTAAACAAGTTGTCTGCCCAACGTTGCCAGAGGTAGTAAAGTTTGTGTTGCTTTTGTGATGCTACCAACTTCTGTGAAGGATGTCAAGATACAAGTGAAACGGATCTGTTTACGCTTCAGAAATGTGGTGTGTGGGAGCAAAGGGAGGAACTTTTGCAGAAAACATTATCCTTTCTCGAGCAAATGTCAGGTAAATTGTGCTGTGTCACTCTTACTTCAGTTCGGCACTGCCTCTCAGTTGACCTCTCTTGTGAAGGTTTCTTTCGACTAGAACCTTTTCCAGAACCATATTTTTCTAGGCCTTTTTTTTTTTAAATTAATCACAACCAGAATCAAGTTCAAACTGGTGCAGAGGAAGTGATATATGTATAATGTTATAGCGACAACACAGAAAACAAGCACGACAGCATGTCCGTGTGCTTTCTCTCACATTACCATTGTACGTGTGTTTGTTCCTGCCGGGCCATGAGAGCAAGAAGCCCAAAGGAAGAAATTCCCTTTTTTTTCTCATTTGCAGAGAGTGTTTTCGTAAGTTTGTGTTCAGACTCCATCCACTGGGTCACATTCACTTCTCTGTTGTTAAATTTCCTTCCCTGCCTGGCTGGCTGAGAAAATCCGACCTTCTCTTCACTGAACAGATCTTCACAACACTTGGACTGGTTATTTAATACGTCGTTACAGTCCATAATATGGATGTGACAACAACATGGCTATTTTTAGGAAAAACAAGGCTGAGAGTCTGCTGCCACGCTTTGGGCTCTGTGAGGCTTTACACAGTCACAGCACAGTGCTTTGGAATAAATGATAACATCAGCTCTCTTACAATGTAAGCAATCATGTTCACAATCATAGTTTAGCGTAGCATTCAGCGTTTCATGGACTATAACTGAGGCTGATGGGAGTCTTGTCAGTATTCGGTGTAAACCAAAGTACTGCACTAATTGAAATTTTGACCTCATGAAAAGTTAGAGGATCGTCAAAGTTATTGGAATTCATTCTGAGGGGAACATAGATGTCTGGGATTTATGGGAAGTAAGATGGTGGCTTTAGCAACCCCCCCCCCCCCAGTAAGACATCAGGGTGTAGATGCTGTAAATACTGAAAATATTACGTCTCTAGGCAGCAATACAGACTTGTTCGTGACTGTCAGACACTCCCGGACATCAAGTTAGTCCTTTGCTACTGGATGCAGAGCTGCAAGGAAGCTAATTAGCACTGGTTTGCTTGGCAGCACAGGCCCCGCATCATCGATACCAACCAGTGTGATGCCCCATGTTGTGTCTGGAGGAAACCTGGAGGAATCCAGACTTGAAGCTTAGAACTGAGGCCAAACAGTTCAGTCTTGTCTCATCAGACCAGAGAATCTTGTTTCTCACAGTCTGAGTCCTTCAGCTGATTCTTTTACAAACTTCAGCTGCTTTCATGTGTCTGTCACTGAGGAGAAGCTTCTGTCTGGCCCATGAAGCCCAGATCAGTGTGGTACTGCAGTGATGGTTTTTCCATCTGGAAGTTTCTCCACCTCCACACAGGATCTCTGGAGCTCAGCCAGAGAGTCCATCAGGTTCTTGGCCGCTTCTCTTACCAAGGTCCTTCTCCCCTGAAGTTCGGCCTGAGGTCAGTTCTAGGAAGAGTCCTGGTTGTTCCACACCTCTTCCATTTCAGAACTACGGAGGCCACTGTTCTCTTTGTAACGTTCGATTCAGCAGATTTTTTTTTTTGTTGCGTTCTCCAGATCTGAGCCTGGACACAATCTTGTATCTGAGCTCTGCAGACAGTTCCTCATGGTTTGGGTTTTACTCTGATGTTCATTGTGAGCTTTGAGACTTTATATAGACACAGGTGTGTGTATATCTACATCAGGTCTAATCAATTGAATTTACCACAGTTGGACTCTACTCAATGTGTGGAAACATCTCAAAGATGATTAAGAGAAATGGGAGGAACCTGAGATAAATTTCAAGTGTCATAGCAAAGGGTCTGAATATTTATCTTAATGTGATATTTCAGTTTTTCCTTTTGATGAGGGAAAAAATTAATTTAAAAGCATTTGCATGATCCATAGCTTCCATCTCCTCCTCCACCTCAACCCTGTCAAGTCAAACATCTTAATTGATTTTTATTGATATTTCTTATCTCTTATACCCTTTCTCCTGGAGGACTTTTTCAATGATATCCCTCATTTTATTTTACTGTATTGCTCCTCTTGTTATATATTTCTATTATTTTCATATACTAATATATATTTTGAATTCCTCAATTTTTTTCAGCTATTCTTCAATTTAAAATTATGCTCGTTTTCTCAGCCAAAGCCCTCGGGAGACACATTTCATTCATGTGTAGTGCTGGACTGTAAGTTGTAGCCAATTGGTGGAACTGTGATGAGATGACAGTAAAGGTGTTTTTATGCTTATGTCCTTGTGCATTTTAGAACCCCCCCCCCACCTAAAAAAAACTGTCAAGCTCATGGTGGTGCGAACAGAAAAAGACGTCTCGGGGCCATTAATATTTCAGTCTGTGCAAAAGTGGTGAACTGACGGACACTCCCATCCATAGTGCCAACTAAAAACAGTATTTTTTTTCAATTATTAAAGCCACTGTGTTAAGAATTAGAAAAGTCCTTTGGTGACCCCGGAGGGACGCAACACAGTCAGCAGCGTAACACACTGCTTCCATAATGTTCATCCTCATCAGAGAGATACCATGATACATTCAGGGCCAACAGATGGCAAGAATGGGCAAAACTTGGCTGACAGTTCACAGCAATGAGCAGAAGCAGCTGAAGACCTGAACTGTGTTAAAAGTTCTTCTTTGATTCTTATATATCTCTTATATCTCATTTACCTATTAGCAGAATTTCATCAAATATGTAAAGTTCCAGTCATTTCTTTATTTGCTAGTATTAGACTGATCCTTGAATGCCTGAGTAGCCAGAGACGCCGGGTTTTTGGCTCAGTAACAGGGGAGCAGGTGTCTCTTTTTGTTTGGTTGATCAATATGTGGAAAATCTTTATCCACGGAACTCAAAATTGATCACGGCTGAGTTAATTAAAAACTTATCACTGAGTTTTATGGTAATTTTTTTTTTGTCTAATTGCTCATAAAAGTTTTGTCCTGCACTGTTCTGTGGGCGTTTTATTGGGAAGTCCGGTGTATTTTTAAAGGCCCATATGGGGAGGGGCATGCAAACTAGCTTAGGCTGTAAAGGTTGTTGCATATGGCATAGGTTCATGCTGTATACAGACACATACACGTATAAAAAAAGTATTCTGTAGCTGAGCCTAATTGAGGTAAATGCCGATGTTTTATATAGCCAGTGATTTGCATTGCTTTGTGTGCTGAGCAGGAGGAATTAACGTTAAATTTGAATGCGTCTGTCCTCTGTCCCTGTTACAGAGGACGATGCTGGGAGGGTGCAGAGAGCCCACATGGGAAAAAAGAAAAAAAAAGAGAGAAGGCAACACAGTCTGTAACACCTCAGGTGTGTGCATGGAGGAGAGAGAACAACTTATATTGGAGTTATTTGTGCATTGTGAAGACGGAGGTGTGTGTCTGTACATGTGACATCACTGTTGTTGTTTGGTGTGTGTAGGTTCCCTGATGTATGTAAGTGGTTATTTCCGTGTCTGTGTGTTTTGGGTATATTATATCACAGCTCAGGGTTGTTATTTGGCGGCGCTGCAGAGTAAGTAGGACACCAAGTCAGTGATCATAGGATTCTCTGCCTTGCTCTCTCTATCTCTCTCTATCTCTCTCCCTCGCTCTCTCTCTCTCTCTCTCTCTCTTTCTCTTTCACACACACACACACACACATTGCTATTATCCATATAGTTTATTATTTGTCTCTTTCATACAGTTTGCCTATTTCTGTCTTTCTTATCCTTTCTTCTTTAATATCTCTTTCTTTTGGTGCCTCTCTCTTTCTCTCTCTCACACACATACTTAACATGCAGACACACACCCATGCAGAGACTCACAGGGCCACAGGAGAGAAGAGAAAGAGGAAAAAAAAGAAGAAGAAATAAAGAGAAGTAGCAAGAGCGGATGGAGGAGGAGAAAGGGAAACTACACTTCTCCCACGCAGTGGAGGAGGCAGGAGCATTTTAGATAGGACAAGTAGGAGGGAGAGAGCGAGAGATATACGAGTGTGAGCGAGTGGATCGGTCTGAGAACAAAACTATCGCAGTAACCAAATTATAACATGACGAAAACAAAAACGCCGCGCTTATCGGGACACGAAACCAGACGCGCGCAGTAAAATGCAAGACGGCGGCAGCACCGTGAGCTCTGGCAACCCGCCGGAGCACAGTGACGGATGTTACACACACACAGACATGTTGACGAAGTACACACCGAGCGCACACAGCCCGGCTATAGAAACGGGCAGATGTAAGAGAACATGGCTGCCAAAAAAGGAGCGACTATGCCAGCCGCGTGGAGACAGAGCTGCAGTTCCTCACGCAAGCAAAGCCAAAAAATTTAAATCTGTCTGGAAACGGTTCTTCACAAAATTTGCAAATAAACAGCAGCAGTCCAGCGACTGGTCAGATAATGAGACGTTACAAACTGTTCTAGGGTAAATAAATAAAAGGTAGACGAGCCTGCTACAGTGAGAGAGAACCAGACTGACCGGGTGGAGCAACATCAGGCCTTGCTTTTCCTGTAGTATATCTATTTGTTTATTTTCACCATTGCTAATCTAAACAATAGGAATTTGTGTTTATTATCCTTTTCTTCCTTATGTGTTGTTATTAAAAATCTGTAATATTTACACATTGGTTCTGTCTTTGATATTTTAACATAACTCACATGCAATAGACAGTTTCTCTTTTGTTCTGATTTTTTTTCATACACATTTTTTCATTTTTAAAAAGATTTTATTCACACCTTTTCATTAACATTTAAACCAATAGACAAGGTTTAAGAAACAGACAAGAAAAAACATCACAATTCAGTTCCAAATCAGACACATTGGCATATTATTTTATGGCACATTATTGTGTGTGTATGTGTGTGTGTGTGTGTGTGTGTGTATATATATTTATACACACACACACACACACACACACACACACACACATATATATATATATATATGTATATATATATAATTATTTTGGAAACCACACTGCTCGTGTCGCAGTGTTTGTTGTGGCCTTGTAAAATTTCAATTCCCGCCATAGTCTGGCCTTAACCTTTGACCCCCTGTGCAGGTCAAGCCTGTGACTCAGGTAAACTGCCAGTTTTGCCCATCAAAATTTCATCAACCGCTACTTTGAGATTTTTGCTGTAACAGACACCAAAAATTAAAACAGAATGTTACAAAAAACAAATTAAAAAATATGATCTGAAACTGTGAAGAACTCTGCGACTCTCTTGAGTAAAAGAATGGAGAATGGCCTCATTTAAATCACAGAGAGGACCACTGTTTAAAACAGCAGGGTTGAGAAAAGCAATAAAAAGCATTTGTGAGAATCGCACCGTGTAAAATTCTCCATTAAAGGTCAGCTGTCAATTTTTTGAGGGGAGCTTTGTGGAAAATTTTCAACTTTGGGGTGAGTCCATTGTCTTCAATCCATCTCCTCACAAATCCACAAATGCCAGATGATGCCAGAGCAGACAGGCTACAACATTATTTAGCACTTGTAACGTAGCTCCGACCAGTCGCTTTCATTTGGTTTTTGCCAAACATTGTGACATTCTCCTGTGACATTCTCCCTATTCTTCATTTTCCAGTCCAGGCTCCAGGGAGGAACTGGGAGACTATCACACCATTCACTGACGGCAAGGGTTCCCCATTGCTGCATTTGTAAAAGCTTTTAAATTGTTTTGCTATATCAGCCAATGCATCAGTATCATTAAGATTTTTAATAAAAGCAATGACAAAAGCTGGGTACACAGATTAAACAACGTTTTCACCATGTAAGATCAGGCCTTCAGTGCTTGTATTTTGTAGTAGGGGTTCCAGGGAGGGTGCGTAGAGCGTACCGGACAAACACAAAGCAAACAAATGACAATTAAAACTCAGCACACTCTTCAGTACTCTGCAACACCCTGATCTCCACAGCAAGACCAGCACTGAACCAAGCGTTGCTCAACGCTGTTAAAAGCCTCGTCCCGATGTAGAGAAATCAGACCAGCATTTATGCCTAGTGAGCTGGAGACATCCAAAATGTATTGAATTAGGTAGATATTATCTACCATGGACCTGCTGGGCACACATTGGTCTGGTCCTGATGGCTGAGCCCCTCCACAGCTTGTCTCAGCCTGTTGGCCAAGGCTTTGGACAGAACTTTGTAACCTGCATGGAGGAGAGAGATGGGGCGCCAGCTCCTGACACCCTGCAGGTTACCTCATTTAGGCAGGAGGGTGATATCTACCCTGTGGCAGAACAGTGGAAGTGAACCCGTGGCTAGACCTTTATTAAAAATATCCAAAAGATCATTTGCTAAAATGTCCCAGAAAGCTTTATAAAACATGACACTCAGGCCGTCTGTGCCTGGAGCCTTCTGTCTCTGCATGCTCTGCAGCAGGGCATGAAGCTCCCGCCCATCCAAAGGCCTCTCCAGCTGAGAGTTCATCTCCTCAGAGATCCCGGGCAGTTCGCTGCAACATGTCATCCTCTTCATATTCACCGGTGCAGAGGGAGGGGTCGAATTCAACAGCTAGTTCTTCCCCTCTGCCAGGGAGGAGAGACTTGGTTGACTTGTTCTGTTCCGTGTTTATTTTCCAGGCCAGAGAAAGATCTTGAGCCTCATCCATCTTTGTTATGATCTGGACAATATTACAGACAACTAATAATTCAAATGAGTGAAAATCAAAGCCTTTTCCATCAGCCTATTAAGTTGTCTTTTCACTTTGAATACCAGTTTCTTTGGTCTAGAGATTTCCTGGTCAGTGAAGGCTGGTTCTTTTTTATTTCTCATATACTTGAGGTCTAAAAAATCCTCTTTGTGGGGGAGATATTCCTCCGGCTTAGCTCCTTTCATGTCTTTTGTTTCCTGGAGGAAAGACGTTCCCGTTTTGGCTGCGTAAGCCTTTCTTTCCTGGCGCCCTGACTGTTTAATGAGAGATACATAACTGTTGTCAGACACACACTCCTCGCTATCACGGCCGTCTGACAGCACCTGCTGCCTGCCTGCCTGTCTGCCTGTCTCCCTGTCTGTCTGTCTGCACTCACTCTACCTGTTTATGCCTCGCCAGTCACATATTTTGTTTCCAAACTGTCTCCTTCTCCACCATCTGAGCCTTCTCAACCTGTCTTCCACACACATTGTCTGTCTCCCCTCCCCGTGCCTCACACACCACATACACGCTTACCTTTTTTTTCCAGCCCTCTCTCACCTTTACCTGTCTCACCTTCACCGCACACCTCACCACAGTTTGTTCCCTCTCTTCTACCATCCTGTCCACTCTTCTCATCAACAGACAAACAACCTGCCCACCTTCAGCACTGTCTGGGGCTTAGAGACATAGAGAAAGATAGATACATGTGAGAGAGAGAGAGAGAGAGAGAGAGAGAGAGAGAGAGAGAGTATAAGGGGGGCACCTGCAGCATAAAGAAAGAGAGAGGGGAATAAAAGTTATGATACTCCGTCTGAATGATCTCCTGATATCATTACACATCCACATTCCTCACGCCCGATGGCATTTTATATACATTTGTTGCAATTACTCACCACGGCATAAATGACAGTAACGACATTAAAGCTAATGCTGCTGGTGACAAGGCAGGCTGCTGTAATGGATGTGCGGTCGCTTGCCAAGAGGAATTGTTTGCGTTTTTTTATAATTTCCAAGGAATTACTCCGCTGCTAATGCAGCCGAACCGGGATGAGATGAGGCGAGGAGCTGGCCAGGTGTAGAGAGCGAGGAGGGCAGTGGTGTTAGGTGCATTTTTATTTGAAACCTTTCAGGTGTTTAAGCTACAGCTGCAATCTAGAGCTCCTCACTGTAAATGAGCGGGACAAAGTAAAAAGAAAATGATTTAGAAATTTTTGAAAGGTATTAAGCATTAAGAACTAAAATCTCTCATTTACAAACATATTGAGGCCCTCTGCTGTGAATCCAAATTGTGGTCAGTTCTTTTTTTCTTCAGTTATCTTTTTCAGTTATCTTTTTTTCTTCAGTTATACCTGAGATGTGTCTAAAACCTGACTGGAGTCCACCTATGGCAAAATTGAATTATTGTTGATTAGAAAGTCACACACCTGTGACACAATCCATGTCAGGACAAAAACCAAGCCGTGGGGTACTAGGAACTCTCTGTAGAACCTTGTGATAAAACAAGTTAATAAAACTATTTCTAAAGCTTTGCATGTTCCCAGGGCCATAGTGGCCTTAATATTTGTGAAATGGAAGAGGTTTGGAACCACTTTCCCAGCAAAGCGCGGAACCCAACAGTCACTCTATCAGAGCTCCAGAGGTCCTCTGCAGAGATGCAAGATCCTGCCGGAAGGACAACCATCTCAGCAGCACTACATCAATCAGGCCTGTGTGGTAGAGTGGCAAAATGGAAGGAATGAGGAAGAAGTCTCTCTGGTCTGCAGAGACAAATATTCAGCTCTTTAGGCATAACTCCAAACATTATGTTTAGGGAGGACCAGGCACCACTCGTCAGCTGGCTAATACCATACATATACCGTAATACATATGGTGAAGCATGATGGTGGCAGGATTTAGGGAAGGATGAACATAATAAAATACAAGAGGGGTCCTGAGAGTGGGGCGTCCGTCCATCTTTCAGCATGAGAGTGATGTGAAGCATACAGCCAAGAAAAAACTAGAGTGGCTTCAGGACCAGTCTCTGACTGTCCTTGAAATGGCTCAGCCAAAGCCCAGATTCAAAACCTCATGTCTGTGGAGAGACCTGAAGATGGCAGTTCTCAGACACTTCCCATCCAGTCTGAAGGAGCTTAAGAGGATCTGCCAGGAAGAATAAGGGATAAACTGTCCAAATCCAGGTTTGCAGAGCTTTTAGAGACTTACCCAAGAAAAGTCGTAGCTGTAATTGCTGCCAAAGAAGCTTCTACAAAGTACTGAATTAAGGGACTGAATGCTTTTGTAAAAATACGTTTTCACTCTGTCATTACGGGTAATTGAGTGTAGCTTGATGGCCCCCATGGGTCAACATGACGTCACTTAGTGGTTTGGGGGTATACTGTCGCAGGGTAGAGAACAGGATCACTGGATTGTCTCTGAAGATGGTAAAATAACTTTTGTTGGAAAAAAACTGTTAAATATTGCTAGGATCAATAGACAGTGTAATAAAGTCGATTTAATTTGCTAACTCCAACTCTGCTAACTTTAGTTGTCAAACAAATATAGTGGAGTAGAAAGTATAATATAAACCTCTAAAATGCTGTGGAGTAAAATCACAGTGGTACTGTTCTTAAGTTCGTGTACTCTGTTATTTTCAACCACTGTTACAAAGAAAGCAGGAGTTAAAAATTCTGCTCAACAAGATTTACCTGCAGAAAAGCGATGTCATGATTTTCAGCTGCTATGTCTGCAGTCTCTCATTCATTGCCACTGTAGTTACACAGCCATAGTGCACTCGTTAGGCTAATGGCACATTTCTATGAACAAGCTAAAATGCAATCTGTCTTTCTGTAGCAGGACTGTTTTACCCTAATTTGCCACAATTCGTACAATTGAGCAAATTCATTTACACTTTCTGGCCAAGACAGATGCTACAACTCCCAAAGCAGCCCCCCACCCCCCAACCAGTGGTGACTGGCCAGCAGTCTATCCACATCAGCAGTAAAGGGGAGGACAACTAAGGACAGCGTGAATGGGTAAAAGGATTTGTTTCTACTTGAGGGAGACTTTGAGTTTAGTGACTTCGCCGATGAAAACATTGATGTTGCTGCTTTAGAAATTAAAGTTTGCCCAGGGCACCGAACAAGGCAGCAATGCAAATACTAAAAGTAAATGTGGATCCTCATACATCTGCACTTTTACTCCACCACTGACCAAATGATATAGCATGAATATACAGTAGCTATTACTCAAAGGCCTGCAGACCACTTATACCATAATTTCTGTGACAGTTCATGTCCATAAAATTGCTGATGATTGGTTGATTAAACAGTCCATTGACAAAAAATTAATTAACAACTCTTGTGACAATTGATAAACCATTTTAGATATTCAACAAGCAACATTTCCAAACACTGGCTGGTTTCAGCTTCTCAGTTGTGAGCACATCACCTTGGGCTGCGGTAAATTATAGCCAACATTTATTCATTATTGACAAAATTATTATTCATGATAATAATTAGTAATTAATAATGGAAATAATCATTGGATGAGTAAATAAATAGCTGTTTAGCTTCGGTATTCCTGTGGTAATCACACATCTGTTCTCATGTGGTCCTACATATGTAGAGGACATCATGCTGATTGTTCCCTTGGAAAAAAACTATGTAAGATCAGGGTTTTCATTGTGTCATGCATGTGCCTGAGGATGTCTGAGTCCTTTCAGCCAGGATGAGAGTCAGAATTGTCCACTGTCAGACACTTGTGAGACTCATTTCTACCAGGGAGTGTAGGAAACTGAAGGAGGAGTGATGAGACACAGTTCCGTCGACTCCCCATGCTCATTCAAAGCCTTTTAGCCGCCGTCTCAAAGAAAATGTCCCGCTGCCAATTTCTGACGCTGAGGGAACATGGGCCCTGTGGGCCTTGGGGTACCCATAGGAGAGCAGAATCTGAGCCTCAGAGTCCAAGTGGAGAGGCTGCTGCAGACGTCTGGTGGGTGATGCTGCATAGTGTGCAGTGGTTGTGAGGTGGAGGCTCATCTGGCTTCCACTATAATTAGAATTCTAGTAAATATAGAAGGACAAGGGTGTAATATCCACTATCTCTTTTCAAAATCCCATTTTTGTGCACCTGACTTCTGTAGTTTTATTTACCTAAATCACTCTAAACATTGTTCTTATTTCCCTGCTGCCATAATCCAGATAATCATAACTGAGTTGAAAAAAGTGCTGATAAAGGAATGGAGGCTCATTTAGATTACTGTTGATAATTACCATACACTCAAAGCAATAAGCCTCATCCTTCAAAGCTTGTTTACTCTGAAGTATTTCAGCTGTCTGTCCCGGCGATTTAGGACTTTGCTTCCATAAAGTTCAAAGCAGCATAAAAGGAAATTTCCCTGGTATCTATTCGATGAAATTCATGACTCATTGGATCATCTCCCACAATGCAACTGGATAGCGCCTTTTATTAACCCTTGATATCCTCAGGGTTATTTTGTGAAACCTGAGAAAGCTCCTTCAAGAGCCCCAGTAGACATTATATAATTGTTTTCATGGGCTCAGTTGTACTTCTGGAGGTGAGTGAACTGAACTTTATGTGTAAAACCATTGAATAGCCCTTTATTCCATACAGCTGTTTACACAGGCTATTTAATGTCATACCCTTGGCGAGAGACCATGACCCAAAGCATATTTTTATGCTTCATGTCTATATTTTGCCATTTTGCGTTTATAACTGCAGTATTGCATTTGGGGCTTTGAACGCTGCCGAATCACAGCCAGAGGACTGAAGCTGCTGCTGATACTTTCACTACAAAAGGTTGTGTAGACACAGTGTGTAGAAACAGTGTGTGTCCCCTGGATGTGGCCGTGTGGCATTGCAGTCCACTTGAAATGGTCTTATCTTCAAGCAGTCTTTTCTTCAGGTTTTTTTTTTGTGGTGGTAAATACTTTGTGGTTTCTACTCATTTCCACTGCTATATGTAGCAGGCTGTCGAATCCTTCCTTTGTATCTGTGTTACCTTGATGTTGTTATTAACAGAGGGAAAACCAAGGCATTCCCTCGACTGTCTCCCTGTAGACTCTTATGTGGGAATATATTCCCGAAGGTTGGTGCTTCAATTCCCCATTGTTCCTGGGCAAGATACAGAAACCTAGACCCTGGTGGCTGTGCCACCAGTGTGTATGAATGTGTGTGTGAATGTGGTCAATTTTAAAATGGACAGAGGTTACTGCTTTGTTTTCACACATGGCAGTGGAGCTCTCACTCCTCTGTATCTCTGTTACATCACAGATATGCTCACTGAAGCTGCATCCTCTACCAAGAGCAGTGTGTTTCCTTGTAAAGAGGTACCGACTATATTTTGCATTCAAAGAGATGCTCATTAACACCTAATGATAAAAAACAATTATTGTAATATAGAAGTCACACTAACTGTATTGAATGCTTCGCATCTTCTTTTAGAAAACACCAGCATGAGTGGCTGTGTTTTTAAATTCCTTTTAAATTTGGCATCAAAAACAAGTGAAAGAAATTATATATATATACACACACATATATATATATATATATATATATATATATATATATATATATATATATATATATACATATACACAAACACACATATACAATGTATATATTTTTATGCTCAGCCAAGGGGGAAAAGTTGCTGCATCGATTTTAAAAAAATGTGTCAGTGCAATGGAAACATACGTGTTAAATAAATCATGACATACATGAAAGGTGTCAAATTAAGCCATGAGTCATATTTCCATAATTTTTTCTCAATTTAATAAAAATTCATTAAAAATTCTTTATAATCTCAGCAAAATCAGCAAACAAAAATCAACACTATCAAAGTGAATTTCAACACTAACTCTTGTTGAAGTGTGAACCACTACTGCACAGTGGTAAAAATGAACTCTCCCACAGTGCCATTGTTAACTGGGTGCTGCCTCCATATTAACACTGTGCGGTATAAATATGGTTCTCTGCAAATATCTCAAACATCACATGTAATACAATAAACAGTAACGAGAAACAGTAAAAAGAAAATAGTTTACTTTTAGAGTGCATTTTATTTAAACAGTCAACACACTTTTCATTTCAAAACATGCAGCAATATTAATTTATGGCACAGGGACATCTAAGTTATATATGCAATTTTAGTTAACTCAGTGTTAGTAAACACCCCCTGTATGGCATAAAAATAAGAGGTGGCTAGCTTTCTTCTAGCTTAAGTAGGCTAACACAGGAAATACTAAATTGAAATAGTCAAAATGTCAAATATCATGTCTTTCTAAAAGCAAATAGTTTTGAAGAAAACTAGAATAAGATGCACAGAAAAAGTTATTTCTGTACTGGTAAGAGAAAGTCCTCCCTCATCTGTAAATTTATTTAATATTAAACATTTAAAATGAAGATAAATGCTGAATGTACATTAATTACTGTATTTCATTTACATAATAAAAAAAAACTGTCTTGACTTGGTTGTCATATTCTACTTGCTGCTTGGAGACCTACTGCCTCTGTGGTAGTTACAATAATGCAGCAGCTACCCACCATCTTACTGTTGTAACATCTGCTGGACTGGAGCTGGAAGTGGCTGATACTGTGATGGTGATGGGCGAGTTGGTCCCACCAGGCCACTGTACTATGGCTAATATCAGCAGGAAAAAGCAGGATAAAGACAAAGTTCAACTATGCATCTCCTGCATACCGATAACACTAGACCCATGTAAAACTTTGATTCAGAAAAGACTCAACTAGAGCGGCTGAAAGTCTGCATCTTTAATGATAAACCACAGTCGTTGATATGAGAAATACAAACAGGGACTAGCTTAAACCAATCACCCATCACTACCAGTGTTTTCCTCTTTTTAGATTGTTTGTACTTGTTTTGTACTCTTTTTCCAGCTGCTTTAAACAGTTGTTAATCAGTATTAGTTACATTGTGTCTGAGACCTCTAAGAGCATACAAACTAGACTCGTTTTTGCGGTTAAAAAAATGCTCTATATATAACTTAATTTAAAGTAATATTGATATGCTTATAAAAGAAAAAATCATTCTCTTATTTTAAATGTTTAACAACAGTGTCATTTTTATTCAAAAGATAATTGGACATTGCTGTCAAACCCTCTAATTTAGAATTCAAAACATCCATCTAAACTTGACAGTTAAATCAGAAAATTGAAAGGACTGAATGTAAGTGGATTGTTGTGGATTAGACAATAAATTGTAACATTAAGATGGAAAAAAAAGCCTTTTCTAGCTAAAACAAGTAAGATACAGTATGTTAGTTTGGATATCTTCATCACAATGTGGACAGCCGTTTTACTGTGTCCTTCCATGGTTTCATTTATCATTATTAGCTCAACTCCACAGTTTTAACCTTTATCTCCTCCCTCTATCTTTGTCTTCCTTTCCTTCCTTCTCTCCTCATCTCTTCCTCCTCCCAGTAACAAGTACATGCAAATCTTCCATAATAATAGCAATAAATTTTACGCATATAGCTCTTTAAAGGCACTCAAAGACACATCCCTCCATTCCCACCTGTCTTCATCGTTGTCCCCGTTCCTTTTTCAAGTTCAGCGCCATGTCAGTATTGTTAAAACTCACACGTATTACAATGTATATTTGATTAGTCTCATTCTATAGTTGCCATTATACAGGTCCGCTGCGTGATGTTTTATCATTTTGTATCATGAGGTTATTTTTTTGCATCGTTTTTATTTGCATTCCATTTCTATTTCAAGTTGATATTTGATGGATGATAAATCCAAGCAAACTATAGAAAATTGATATTTCAAACACTGAGAGATCATGCAGGATGGTTTTACAGTCGCACCATCTCCCTGGCTCTTTAAATATGACCTTTGTCTTCAGTGGTGAGAGTTATAAAAGCATGAGATAAAGTCACAGAGACAGATATAAAGAGAGGAAAAAATATGCTGCAGAAAAGATGAAAGAGTGACAAGAATACAAAGAGAGGGACAAAAATGGGTTAGAGAAAAATGACCCCATCTACACACACACACACACTCCTTCACACACATTAAGATGCAGGGGAAGACAGAAACTCCTATAGCAGATGGCTGTAAATCCTCCATGATGACTGAAGGAATATCATCGCTGGTCTCAGCAGTGGTGCTGATGTTGCAGCTCAGCTGTCCTCCGACATCCCATATGTTCATAAGATGAAAATCTACTGTACACAGTAGTTTCAGAAAGCATTCACTTTTTGCAATCTTTATTGTTTTTTAGAGTTGGTCGTAAACAAAAAGTGTCAGTCTAACTCAATAGTCTATAATGACTATATGGAAAACGTTTTTGTTTTTTTGTTTTTTTTGTCAAATTTATCAAATTTCAAAAACTGAAAATAAATAAATAAATAAATAAAATAAAAATTTAAATCGCATGCAAGAATAGGCCCCAGGCTTTACTCTAAACAGCATAAGTGGTTTGGGAGATTGATGGATGGATTTGCTGCAGAAACAGCCATCTCATATTGTTTAAATACATGGTAGCTTAAAAAAAAACTCCACCCGGTGTTAATTACATCTAGTTTTTTGTATAGATATAAATTTGTTTTTCAGTTGCAGGCAGATCCAACATTGCTGGTCATGGGATCTTGATGGTGCCATCCCAGGTTGGATGATAATGCATCATTTGCCATGAAATTAGGAGAGAGTGAACAGAATGACCTTTGAATTAACGCTGTTGTGCCTCACAGAGTGGCTAGTGATGCTGTACACTCTTACTTCCTATACCTGCAGCGTACCTGCAATTTTTCAATTTAGTTGATATTTGCCACATATGTAATTCCCCTCCCACCATAAGTTTTAGTAAAGATGTAAAGAAGAAATTATGTGTACATTAATTTTTAGCTCCTACATATGTAATATGTGTTATTCTTGTTGAAATTAAAGTAAAATTTGACGTAAGCTAACACGCATTTCTAAATAAAACAAAAAAATGTAAAAACACAAGTAACTGTCATAGGGATATACAGTATATCTGCCCAAACAGAAGTTGTGCATATTTAACACAGTTCTTCAAACTTGTAGCAATTCTCATTATCATTATCTTCAGAGACTAAACTTGGCAGATCAAGATGGATCTTCTCCACTTCGTTGGAGAAGTGGATAAAATCCAGCCTGGACCAGAGAAGTCTTGTGTTCTCTTTTACAAAACCAGATCTATTGTCCGGTCATTTATCCTGACTCTTGGTCGAATGTGTCATTTTGTCCTTTCCTGTGTCAGTGTAACATTTACTAATCAAAAGAAAGCAGACTGCACCATACATGTTTCCAGCAACACCCTGTTCCACATTCATTCATTTCCTACTTTCCGTTACGTGTCTTTGAACTGTCAAAGTTCTTTCATATTTGCAGAGTGAGAGAAGTCACAACACTTTCACTTCTTCTGCCCACACTGATCAGCGAGTTCTAACAACCAGCCATCTACTTAAAAAAACCTGTAATCTCTAGGTTCTCATGGGGGAACTGCTACACTTTGAGTTTAAATTTGCTCTTGCTGAAAATTTGGGCACCACATTCTATTGAGGGAAAATAGATCTGAAAAAAATCAAACAGTCTCATAATCAGAAGCTTTAACTCTTGATTCAGGACTATGACCTGGTGATAGTGGAGGATATTTATAATTGGTAAAAGTCTTAAGGTACCTGAATAAATGATGCATTAATAGTAAACACATAACAAAGGCGTCAGAATAAAACAGATCATGAAAGTGCATCTTTGAATGATTAAATGAAAGGGTCACTTTAGTTTGGTGATAATGAAATGAAGTCATAGTTACCAGAGAATGGCGGAACGCTGGGGGAACTATTAGCTTCTCTAATCTAGGGCTTAAAATTAATAATTGAGAACAATATCACATCAACTTTCATCACAGACTGGAGAAGGAAAGTACTTGCCTACTTTTGCAGAGTTGTCTCCCAGCTGAATCTCTTTTGTTGGACCTAAAGTGTCGGAATTTGTGCCAGCTCACCCACGGCTCCCCCAGCAAGCTGAAGCCCCCCGAGACACAGCAGTTGCCAAGCAATGGATTCACACTGGCAATATCTCAATAACTATTGGGTGGATTGTCATGACATAAGGTACTGATGTTTAAGATCCCCACAGAATGAATCCTAAGGATTATAATCTCCTGACATATCCATCATCAGGTCAGAATGTTCATTTGCCCAGTACTTTAGCTGATGAACAGATATCTGCAAAACTAATTGCATTTCCAACAGCCTCAATCCAAACTTTGACTGAAACCAATACAAAGTAGTCTCTAGAAGACTGAGTGAGTCAGTTTTGCAAATGAGATCAAACCAAACAGAACGAACAAGTCTGTTGTAGATAATCTTCCACAACAAAGGGAGAAAGCAGCAAAGACACATCCTGAGGTATACTGCTGGTTTTAATGCTGCCATCTCTGCCATCTCGGCCAGAATTTTCAGGGATTTTCACTGGAGCTCCTGTTTGTGGCTCAGATTCCACCTTCCCTGGGTGTTACAGATGAAACAGATGGCCCCTCTGTCTTCAGCTGTACTGGATATTTGAAATTGGCTCACATGGAGATACATGAATAATTATTCATCAACATTGTCAAGAAATTTGCAAGGGGTGTGAAAACAACCATTGCAGCCAGCTGCAGCATTCTTGTCTTTTTCCACTTTTTAGGCACTTTGACAAGCTGGCAGAAAGACTGCGGAATCCCCATTTCATCCCCAACGAATACTGTGTGGGAAGGATTCTCCCCTGAGGCTGGTCAGGTTTGGGGAGTGGTCCAAGCATACCTGCAATCAAAACACACAGAAAACATTAAGGGCAATGGGAGAAGGCACATTAGAACTGATCCGTCTCTCCATAAACCAGTTAATGAAGGGTATCTTTAGGGTGTCAATGTGCAAGTTTTGGCCAGGGCTCTATTTTTTCATATAATAGAACAAAAAGTCACACTAGAAACACAAACCAAAGATGGCTTGGGGCATTTCCCTAACATCCAAGTGGACAAGGCTCAGGGCAAAAAGAAAAGTCATCTGATACAGGAAGAGTTGTGGGTGTGGAAAACAAATCAACAAGCAGGATGGTTTGGCTGAGACAATAAGAAAGGTGGACCATTTGGGAGAAAGCACTACAGTGCAAGAGCTCTTGGTCTAACATCTGGTAAAGCAGACCTTCATTATATCTGGTAGAAGCAGCAAGATGTATTCTGAAGTTTATAGGGCTGTACCATCTGCTCTGATTCAGCCAAATGATAAAGAACTGACAGGACGGTGCTTCACAGTACAGATAGATAATGTTCCAGAACATACTGTGAAAGCAACACAAGAGCTTCTCAAGGCAAAGAAATGGAGAGTTCGTTAATGGCCAAATCAGTTACCTGACCTCAACCCAACTGAGCATGTTTTCACTCACTGAAGACAAAACTGAGGGCAGAAAGAGCCACAAACAAACAGGACCTGAAGGTAGCTGAATTAAAGGCCTGGCAAAGCATCTCAGGGGAGGAAACTCAGTGTTTGGTGACGTCCATGGTTCAAGACATCAGACAGTCACTCACTACAAAAGACTTGCATGCAAGTATTAAAAATAATCCTTATATATATATATATATTATATCTATTTAATTATGTCAGTTTGTCCAACTACTTCTTAGCCTCTGAAAATGAGGGACAACGTATAATAAAAGCTATAATTCCCAGACATTCTACTCTTCAATCACATTTTGATTCGTTCTTTTCAAATCCATGGTGGACGTCTACAGAGGCAAAATTGCAAGTTGTCACACTGTAAAAAAAACACAAATAGCATCGGGACAGAAAGTTAAATGTAAATACCCCTTTATTTTGTTAAGTGATCTGCTTTACATAACCTGCAGCTTGATATTTTTTGATGATAATGATGCAGATTATTTTACTTTGACTTAATACCTGTGTATCATATTAATTTACCCTCATTAGGCCTTGGGGGTGGACAACAGAAGCTGAAAAACTCTAAATACTTGATACATTCAGAGTTCAACGCCCTGTATACACAGTGGGAAAAAAACACTTCAACATCCTGGCACGATCACTCAATTCCCTGCATTCACCTCATTTCACTGTTAAAAGCATAACAGGAGGATCGAAGCACTTCTTCTACCGTCATTCCTCCATTTACACTCCCTCCCATCAGCCTCTCGATCAACACTGTTTTCATTCATCCTTTTTTTCCAAACACTTTTCTGCAACACAACAGGACAGAAGGGAGAAAAGGTTGTGTGTGTGTGTGTGTGTGTCTTCCAGATCACTTTCTTTACACCCCCTTTAAACACCCCCCACCCCCACCTCCTCCTCTTCCTCCATTATGCCTTCTCTTACAATGTAAGGCCTGCTGAGTTCACACTGTTTTGTGATGTTCGGCCAAAGCGAAACTGTGCTTCATCAGCGGTGAAGTCAGAGGTCAAAGTTGTAAGCCGGTCATGTTGATGGAAGTGTACGTTCATGACGGTCTACTGCGAGTTAGTCAGGGCAGAACCTGTGACATACCTGTGACTCACTCTCTTTATATCATCTATTTATAATCCTCCTCTTTTACTTTATTTTAACCAGGATTAGCTTGTGACCTGTACCACCCTTTATATTGCAATCCACCGCTGACAGCGGTCTCATGGAAAGACCCGCTTTGAACAGTACAGTTTAGCTTTTCTTCAACAATCCTTACAAGCACCCACACCACCCACACCCTTCTCTCAGCCTCTGTATGTGTTCTTAAGAATATGAGATTACTGTTTGACACGCAGCTCCCTAGCAGCTTGATACTCACAAAACAATGTTATTTTTAAACACTGAGCTCTCTAAGTCATGTCAGATGTGAAATAGGCTTTGATGAGAGATGGAGAGGAAGGGACACTGGTGCTGCTGAGGATTCAGCATCAGAGAAGTGATGGGGAAAAAATGAGTTGTGGCTGAAAAGAGGTTTCAGGTTGCTGGGTTTTTTTTGAGGCTGAAAACATCAAACAATCCAATCCAGTTGTAGTTTATTGATGGAAATAAAAAAAAAACATGGCATAATTGATAACACATAAGAAACATAATGCTCCCGGTCCTGGCACCAGCTAATGACAGAGTAGCTACCCCACATGCCAGGTTTTTCACCACAAAGGCTTCATCCAGTTAAAACAAACTTGGTCAGAGCTAATTGGCAAATAGCTGTAACTTCAGTCTGACTTACTAAGTAAATTGTGATTTTTTTACATGTTTATTTTATTTTATAATCACTGATTAATTACTTAACATTTAACATTTTGGGTCTTCATTCAATCATGCAGGAGCTGTGTTTTACCCTGCTGTGGATGGAAAAAAAAAATAGAAATGGGAGGATATAAAATATTTGTTGGGGACTATTTTCAGCCAGGGATTAATGCACATCTGGTGCCCATGTGAGTATTTATGGCAACAAGTATACCAGGCTTTGGCTGCACAAATAATACTTACTAGGATCAATTGATTGTTTGTTTGGATCGTTCATGGGATACGCTGACAATAAGAATAATGACGATTATCAGGCAAGTTTTCTTGTAATACCTAACACATGTAGAAAAGTCAAAAGAAATAAGAAACTCACTTAAATCCCACCTAAATCTGAGGTCACTGTATTTCATAGAAGCTTTTTTTGCTCACAGACATTGCTTTACATTGAATGTAGCAGTGGATTTGTATAAATATAAATATCTGAACTACGAAAAAACAAAAATGCAGCGCAGGTCAGCCCCAGTATGTTGTCACTTACTTGAAGTTTGGGTCCTGGGCTGTAAACACATAAGCTGTATATGTGGCCTATATTTTCATAGAAGAATGAGGAGTGAAAAAAGTCCCTTACCCTGGTTCCTCGCTGTAGTTCTCGCAGTCAAGTTGCCCCAGTTTTGACTGCTGTTTTTTTCAGACTGCTGTTTGGAAAACTGGAAAAGATAATCCCTCCAACTGAGTCCTAGTGGATTTCTGTTGCAATTTGGGAACGGGTTGGACTAAAATCAAGATTAATTAATTAACAAAATTTAGAGCAACAACGAAGGGTACAGATAGTTCTAAGTTGGTTGTTTTTTTGTTTTTGTTTTTTTTACATCTTTAATTTTTTTTTCTTGTCCTAAAAACACTGCTCAACCATCTTCAGACTTTCAGAAATTCAAATTAAAACTGAGATATCACTATTTATTTATTTATTTTAATGTTGGGGTTTTCTTTAAGGAAACAAGCAGATAGTTAAGGTCAGGTTTTTAACACGTCCTCAGCTGTATGAAAAAATGAACATAACCCGATGTTTGATAGGGTACAAATGCCAGCTTATGCACATTTATTTGCATATACAGCACTGCAACTGAAAACAGTCAGTTTGTGGTATTGGCGGATTAGATGATTGTCTCTGTTGCCACAATTTGTGCCAGCTGAGCAACAACACTCCTGTGTGTGTCAACTACAAATTGAGTTTGATCTCCGGAGTATGACTTGCTAATCTTAGGCCTTAGGAGTTTTCAAAAATTAGAAATTTTCAAAGCTCAAGATCTCATCCAGCTTAGGGCCCAGAATGGGCTAAAACCAGCCCTGACTGCTAAGTTAAGAGATTACTCTACGAATAGATCGCAGGTGAACGTTTGAAAATGATCAGCAGAAAATGTAACACACTGTATATGCCACTAAAGAGACGCCTCAGACTCTCATAGTAGAAGCTTTTAAAAATAAGTAATAAGATTGCAGCCTGGGGTTCTGGGTCCCTGGGATTTTACCTCACAGACACCATAGAGCCCTATAGGTTGCTGTTGATTGTTGCAGCTGCATGTAGCCTGAAATGAAGGCTGCAGCCACTAATCAGGGCTTTAAAATTCACTGCTCCCCCTGTGAATGTTTTGTGGGTTGTGTAAATGTGAATGCATGAAATTGCATTGTGTCATTATTGTGTCATTTTGTTCCCCCAAACCTCTGAGGCCAGATCTACACATGTAGATAATAGTAGTATAGTATGAATGGTAACTATGGTCTTTTCCCATTAATCTAACTGCACATCCACAGTCAGTTGACCACAATGACAACATGAACCCGAGATAATTTTTGCATCAGTGGTCAGTGTTGTTTGAGAAGTTACATAATGTGTCCCATGGAAACTAATTTATTGTTTTATCTCGTTTGTGTGTTCTTTTGATCGTAACTCACGACACAGACGAATCATCCGGACTTCATATGGGTCGCGATCGCACTCAACATGTACACCTGGACCTAGGTCGGAGTTGCAGCAAACTGCACCTGCTTTTCACAGTCACAGACACACACATACACACAAACACACACACAGAAACTCTCTGCTTCTTGGTCCATGGATAAACACAAATTGAGAACAGAGTGTCGGGGGAAAAATGAGAGGAAGGGCAGCATGTTCCTGGAACAGGGCCAGCGATCAGATTGAGCTTTCTGCTTTGTGCCTCTCACTACTTCTTAGTGCAAAAAGAAAGAGGCTAGACATGTCAAATCAAGTCAAGTCAGTTTAATTTATATAGCGCCAAATCATAACAGAAGTCATTTCAGGGCACTTTTCATATGGAGCAGGTCTAGACCGGACTCTTTATAGTTATATTTACAGAGACCCAACAGTTCCACCATGAGCAAGCACTTGGCGACAGTGGCGACAAAAAACTCCCTTTAATAGGTAGAAACCGGCTGAGTTGATAGAGAAAGAGAGAGGAGGAGAAAGGGGGGGTAGTGGGAGCAGAGGGCGCAAGAATAACAAATGTATATCATTAGATAATGTGTTTCTCAGGTTTTTGGATAACTTCAGTTTTCTCTGAGTTTAACAGCAGGAAGATGCTGGTCATCCAGATCTTTATATCGTTAAGACATGCTTGAAGTTTAGCTAACTGATTGGTTTCGGGCTTTATTGACACGTAAAATTAGGTTTTATCTACCTAATATTGGAAGTTTATTCCTAATATTAAGGCATAAAGGAGGAATATATAAGGTGATTAGAACTGGTATAAGCACAGAACCTTGTGGAACTCAGTGAGTAACTTATGAGTATTTGGAGGATTAATCATTAATGTGCACAAACTGAAATTGATCTGATAAAAAGAATTTAAACCAGCTTAGAGTACATATTGCAGTCTCTGTAATAGGATGTGACGGTCAGTAGTGTCAAATGCAGCCCTAAGATCTATCATGACAACTACGGAGACAAGTCCTTTGTCCAATGCAGTTAGGTGATCATTTGTAACTTTTGCCGTTGCTGTCTCTGTAATAGGTTCCACACTAAATCCTGACCATAAAACTGCTGATGGAATCACTTCCCTTATTTTAGCAAGAGCACTATCAGATAGACATCTAGTAAAGACATTTTTGCCTAATGATGTGTACCCTAGCAATAGGAATTCAAAAGTTATTAGACAATGGTCCGATAAAAGCGAGTCTGTGGAAATTTCGATTTCTATGCCATATGTCAGACCAAAGTCAGGGGTATTATTAAAACAGTGAGTGGGTTTATTTACACTGAGCAAAGCATCTAATAATGAGATAAACGCAGCGCTGATGCTATCCCTATCAACATCCACACGAATATTGAAATTGCCTACAATAATTATTTCACCTGTTTTAATAACTAAGGTTGATAGAAACTCTAAGGAGCTGATTTTAAGTTGAGGGTTGATAAACAGGCTTGAGTTGAAAATGGCTGTGATTCCACCTCCTTGGCCTGTTCCTCTAGGAATATGAGTATTAATATGACTGGAGGGTGGATTCATTTAAGCTAACAACACATCATAACAAAGCCAGGTATCAGAAAAGCTAAATAAATAAATGTGAAGATCTAATATTAGATAGTTTACTAATAAAGCTTTGGATGGGAGTGATCTAATGTTTAAGAGTCCACGTAAATTCTGTTATTTTGTTGTATTTCTGTATTGGTTGTCTTAATTTTATTGGGTGTTTCAGTACAACTACTCCTGTATATTTTGAGTTAATTGGTGGGTTCGGGGGGGGGGCAGTCTCTGTGGGGTAATGGAAGCACAGAGAAGCGTGTAAAAGTACAACTCTGCTTCCTGATCTGAACTCCGGGTTGTCATAGTTTTGCTTTTCTAATAAACTCATTCAGATTTCTAGGTATGAGAGCTGCTCCATCCATAGTGGGATGTTTGCTGTCTCTCCTAATCAGACCAGGTCTTCCCCAAAAGTCCACCAATTGTCTATAAAGCCAGTGTCGTTTGCTGGACACCACCTCGACAGCCAGCGGTGGGCATCCAACATACTAAGCTATCCTGACATGACCCAGCTGAAATGAAGCAAAGGCTTCAGCGGTATACAGACCCCTTTTTATGGAATTAAAGTCCATGAACCTCGTCTTTTGGTTACCGCAGAGCTAACTTGATTCTTTTGAAATACAATTAATGTGATGTTGTCCTACACAGATATCATAGCATCAAGTGACTTCTGTTCCAGACTGTATGTGTATATATTTATCTATATATACATATACATATACAGATATACTCATTTATGTGCATCTAGCTGCATTTCGACTAAACCAGTTCATCAACATCTTTCTTCCTCTTTACATTCTCCTTATTGCTGCTGTCTTTCTTTTCTTCTCCTTAGAGCTAGAGAAATTAGTGAGCAGGATAGAGATGAAGAGAGAAAGCCAGAAAAGTGGATTACAGTGGAGTTACATCATTGTTTGAAAGCACTGTGGCATTTTCTTCGGCCCCACATTATTATTATTTTTACTGACAACTGCTGTCAGTAGAATGCCAAATTTTTAAAATTTTAATCCATCGAGGGTACTGTTGTTGCACTATAATCTGTATATCTTCCATTCCATCCATATCTTTTTTGAAATCAGACATCAAAATAACTAGAAACAACTCCATTTTTTATCTATACTTTTTTTCCACAAAATTAATAACAGAAAACATATTTTTTCTTTTATTTATCCATTTGTATTGACATAATATTTTTTTTGTCTTTTTAAAGATTAAAATGTTTTCAACGAGGAGAGTTGAATTTTCTCAACATGATGAGATTCCTTTTTCATTTTTTGTCTTCAAATGGGAATTGAGAATTTTGCATTGGGTGTTTCTTAGCTTCCATACCATTCATTATAATCGCAGAATATACAAACTGAGAGGGTATTATCCTGTTTAGACCATTGCCAGGTGCCGACAAAATGCCACATGTCCTCTAATTAATGAAAGACATTCAAAACCGGAGCTCCCTATATCCAGTGCAGTAGCTTTTTGCTCCATGCATCTAGGAGCTACCACTGATAGTACTGTGCTCGGCTGCATAGGCTCAATCTCTTTTCACAACTGTCTACAATGCTGAGGCTTGGTTTCACAATGAAACATGAAAAAAAAATCATCCAAATGGGTTATCTGGTAAATAGCAAGATATGTTTAAAATGAAATCGGTTATTGGTTATTGTGCTTAAGTAACGGCAGTGTAGCCAAAACAAATACAAAGGTTATGTAGATCTAGGTATTATTAGTGCACTATTGCATGCTTTATTAAAAACCACTGTATTTATCTGCATTTTGTGTGTCTGATGTTCAATTGTGAGTAAGACGGACACTACGGGGGGGGGGGGGGTCCAAACTTCCCCTCCTCGGAAGAACAGAGAGTTATGTCCCTCATTGTATCCTTGTAAACATAACTATACAATTTACGATGATATAATAATACATGTTTACCGAAAGCAGTTCTGCTAATTATAGACCAAAAACAATGTTATGTTTCGAAAGGTTGCATCCTTTACAAAAGCTTGGTCGGCTGCCTACCACCACCTACGGTGGCCCTGAGGGTCAAAACAAAACAATATTTCACAAAAACACAACGACATTTCAGACTATGGGAAGGGTGGGACGCTGTTTTAGTGTTTGTAATTGGACAGAACCCAAGTTCTTCTCTGCACCCTGGGCCTGAGAAGGGATTAACTCTACCATCTGAAAATCCTGGTATATCTCTCGCAGCTCTTTGGGGGGTGGCTGCAGTCTTTTTTTACACAGTGGATAATAAAACAAGCTTTTGAAACCAGTGGTTTCCGAATCTTTTGGCCTCTGACGTCTTACCAAAAGCAGTGTGTAGTCGGGGTCACGTTTCGGATGTCCATGAGTGGTTTCACCGAGTAGTTACTTTTTCCCTCTAAACTTCTCACATGGTTTCATTTCAGTAATTGTTCAAATGATCTAATATCTCAGTGAAAATCAAAGATGAGAGAAAAAGTCCAAAAACTGAAGACAGACTTGATGCTCAGAAAATTGTTTTTTCTTCTTTCTTCTCCCATGAATCATCTCAAGACTGCTCAGATTCATCTGATGTCCCTGTTAATAAAACAGTATATAAAGTAGCTCCAGCTAAAACAGTAATATGCTGCTATACACTGATGGTTCAGTACTAATCATCTGATGACGTCATATATATCTATATCTATCTATCTATCTATCTATCTATCTATCTATCTATCTATCTATCTATCTATCTATCTATCTATCTATATATATATATATATTTATATATATAGTGTTTCTGTGCTCTTACTTAAGCTGCATTTTTCATGCAGGACTTTAACTGCAGATACAGATTGATAACCTGTCGAATTTTTGACAAATTTTCAGGCTATTTGTTTTTTCCTTTTGTTTTGTGTCATTACAAATGCAAGTTGTGTTTTAATAATACGGCCTACTTTTTTCTCATACCAAAGTTCTTGACCTTTTAGTAAGTGGTAGCAGTAATATTTCTGTAATGTAACATTTATGGTTAACTTACCCTGTGTAATTATTATTTTTATTTCTACAGCTTCTAAAATGGCTGCCATGATGTAATTTTGTTTATAATTTTGGAAATAAATGACTTAAAAGGCTTAATTCATAAAAGAAGACTTGTTTAAGGGTTAAGATTTAGTCTTAAGGTTCAGGTTAGAATTGGATGGATAGATAGAGTCTTCGTCTCTATTTGTCAGTCCAACTGTCTGCAGTTTGGCCATGCAGACAAGTCAGAGCCTGTAGGGGAAACACAGAGAGACACATGCGAATGAGAAGCAGGCTGAGGGAGCTGCCCTCTTTCTCTCCCTCTTTACTTTCTTTCTTGAAAAGAATCAGTGGTGAAAAAAGGAGAGGAGTGGTCTAAAGTATAAAATTAATTGTAGTAGTAATGATAGTAATAGAAGTAGTAGTAGCAGTAGTAGTAATAGTAATAGTAGCAGTACTGGTAGTAGTAGTAGTAGTAGTAGTAGTAGTAGTAATAGTAGTAGCAGTAGTAGTAGTAGTAGTAGTAGTAGTAATAGTAGTAGTAGTAGTAGTAGTAGTAGTGGTAGTAGTAATAGTAATAGTAGCAGTACTGGTAGTAGTAGTAGTAGTAATAGTAGCAGCAGTAGTAGTAGTAGTAATGGTAGTAGTAGTAGTAGTAGCAGTAGTAGTAGTAGTAGTAACAGTAGCAGTAGTGGTAGTAGTAGTAGTAGTAGCAGTAGTAGCAGTAGTAGTAGTAATAGTAGTAGTAGTTGTAGTAGCAGTAGCAGTAGTAGTAGCAGTAATAGTAGTAGTAATAATAGTAGTAGTAGTAATGGTAGTAGAAGTAGTAATAGAAGTATCAGTAGTAGTAGTAGTAGCAGTAGTAGTTGAAGTAGTATCAGTAGTAGTAGTAGTAATAGTAGTAGTACCAGTAGTAGCAGTAGTAGTAATAGTAGCAGTAGTAGTAGCAGTAGTAGTAGCAGTAGCAGCAGTGGAAGTAGTAGTAGTGGCAGTACTTGTAGTAGTAATAGTAGTAATAGTAGCAGAGTAGTAGTAGTAGTAGCAGTGCATTTAGTAGTAGTAATAGAAGTATCAGTAGTAGCAGTAGTAGTAGCAGTAGCAGTAGCAGTAGCAGCAGTGGAAGTAGTAGTAGTGGCAGTACTGGTAGTAGTAATAGTAGCAGAGTGGCAGTAGTAGCCGTAGCAGTAGCAGTAGTGGAAGTAGTATTAGTGGCAGTACTGGTAGTAGTAATAGTAGCAGAGTAGCAGTAGTAGCCGTAGCAGTAGCAGTAGTAGTAGCAGTAGTAGTAGCAGTAGCAGCAGTGGAAGTAGTAGTAGTGGCAGTACTGGTAGTAGTAATAGTAGTAATAGTAGCAGAGTAGCAGTACTAACCATAGCAGTAGCAGTAGTAGCAGCAGTAGTAGTAGTAGGAGTAGTAGCAGTACCAGTAGTAGTAGCAGTAATAGTAGTAGCAGCAGTAGTAGCAGTAGTAGTAACAATAGCAGCAGTGGCAGTAGTAGTAGTGGCAGTACTGGTAGTAGTAATAGTAGTAATAGTAGCAGAGTAGTAGTAGTAGCAGTGCATGTAGTAGTAGTAATAGAAGTATCAGTAGTAGCAGTAGTAGTAGCAGTAGCAGCAGTGGAAGTAGTAGTAGTGGCAGTACTGGTAGTAGTAATAGTAGCAGAGTGGCAGTAGTAGCCGTAGCAGTAGCAGTAGTGGAAGTAGTATTAGTGGCAGTACTGGTAGTAGTAATAGTAGCAGAGTAGCAGTAGTAGCCGTAGCAGTAGCAGTAGTAGTAGCAGTAGTAGTAGCAGTAGCAGCAGTGGAAGTAGTAGTAGTGGCAGTACTTGTAGTAGTAATAGTAGTAATAGTAGCAGAGTAGTAGTAGTAGTAGCAGTGCATTTAGTAGTAGTAATAGAAGTATCAGTAGTAGCAGTAGCAGCAGTGGAAGTAGTAGTAGTGGCAGTACTGGTAGTAGTAATAGTAGCAGAGTGGCAGTAGTAGCCGTAGCAGTAGCAGTAGTAGTAGCAGTAGCAGCAGTGGAAGTAGTAGTAGTGGCAGTACTGGTAGTAGTAATAGTAGTAATAGCAGCAGAATAGTAGTAGCAGTGCATTTAGTAGTAGTAATACAAGTATCAGTAGTAGCAGTAGCAGCAGTGGAAGTAGTAGTAGTGGCAGTACTGGTAGTAGTAATAGTAGTAATAGTAGCAGAGTAGCAGTAGTAACCATAGCAGTAGCAGTAGTAGCAGCAGTAGTAGTAGTAGGAGTAGTAGCAGTACCAGTAGTAGTAGTATATAGGTACGGGTTAGGATTAGACATTTGGTTGTGATGGTAAAAGTTAGGGTGAGGGGCTACAGAATGCTTCATGTCAATGAGTGTCCTCAGAGAGACAGAAATATCTGTGAAGTACTTGTTAGGTATCTGTGTGTGTGTCAGCCAGGCCAGAGAAAATGGCAGAGAAAAGAAAAACAGACATCCGATCATTTTTCAGTGCAATGAAATGCCAAGTGAGTAGAAAGACCTCAGTAATATCAAAGGTGATTTGATAAAATCTTCATAAGAAAGGACTGAATTGCTTATGGAAATGTTTCATAATGGTGTCATTAGGCAAAGGCAACACAGAGAACAGAGCCGGGCACAGAGGCAGAGACTCTCAGGTAAGTTGATTTAAAACATTCAACCATGCTGGTCCAACCTTAAGTTCTTTATCAACTGTCAAATATATAAAGCAGTAATAAGGCTTTACTCTGTAATACTTTTGACGTTTTCCCTTATGGAATTTCTCTCGAGAATTTTTTGCTTATTGTTTCTACCGAAGAAACATGCAGAGTGTCTGCAGTCTTGCTCGCAGACGGAGTATGGCCCCAACAGACACCAGCAACGAGGTAGACCACAGCGCATGTAGCCTGACAGGTGAATCCGCGGGCGAAGGAACTCCTAAAATCGCTTGCTACAGCAAAGGCTACTGCTCCTGGAACTCACTGGAAAGGGAGACATGCTTCCTCCATTACCAGAGGAAACTATGTCCTTGAGTTTCTCTCAGCTGATGAAGAACTGAAGTCCACCGTGGATTTGCTAACAGCTTGACAAAAGCTGTGTCAGTAATTTACTGCTCCTAAGGAAATCCTGCGTAGGCCATAATCCCTGCTCTCCATTTACCTTTCAGTGCAGTGCAGGATATTTGCATATGTGTATGTACTGTATACTACATACTGTACGTGTTTCTCTATGCACACAGAGAAAAAAAGTATCCAAGAAAAATAGGTCAGAATGGGTAGCTAATGGGATGTTAATAGGCACGCTAACACCGTAACCACTACAGAGATATACAGGGCCCAAGTTTCATTTCATTTCATCACTTTTACAGCTATTTTTTTCTACCAGTGGTAACAGTTAATGCAGTCATGATCAACACTAGGTCATGGTTAAGATTTTGGAAATACTGAGGTCATGAGTCAAAAACCTCCGCCTCAACTCTTTAGTTAAATTTTCCACAATTTTTGTGAGTTTTATTTCACTCTCACAGTTCTTTCAAGAATTTTTTTTCCTGAAAATTGACGACTGCTTATCAACTCATTAAGAGTTAATATATACATATTTGGATATGAACAGATAATTCTCTTTGAACAGGCAGGCAGATCTGCAAACACACACATATGCATACTTAGAAGCAGACTGGAGGCTAGTTGACTGGGATCCATGCTGGTAGCTAACAGGCCCAGAGCTGGTGCAGTGGAGTTACTTTAATAGAAAAAATGATGTGGACCAGACCAACAGCCAGACAGACAGTCAGGTAACAGACAGCAGGTAGCAAAATACAGGCAGCGGGCAAGGTAGCAATTTTCCACAGTGCGAAAGGAGACACACTGAGATATGTGCAGCAATCTGTCAACGAGCTGGGGGAAAAGGGCTGGCGTAAATACAAGGGAGCAAATGAGGGAAATGAGAGACAGGTAAGTGGGTGGGGATGTTCCAGGGATCGGGAATGGGAAAAAGGTGCGCCATGTCTCAGGGAGCAGGAAGAAAGACCAAAGACATCTGGTGGGTGGGTGGAGTATGGATACAGAGACAGACAGAGGCAAAATGGTCTACATCCGCAGGGCCAAGGTAGGACCCCCCCCCCCCCCCCCCCGGATCAGTTATATAAATGAGTGACACTATGTCACTGAGTGAGCTTTAGAGGACCAAGTAGGCTGATTTATTACCTTTGGAAAGAGCTAGGTTACATTTTTTAGTCTTAATGCTGAGCTAAAGTAACCGGCTGATGGTTGTAGCCTTATATTTATATATAACAGTGGTATCAGTGTTATCTAACTCTACCCCAGAAAGCAAATAATTGTATTTCTGTAAATGTCAAAGTATTTCCTCAAAAAATCCTAATAACCCAGCACCTGTTGAGCCGACAGTGGTCTGGCTGGCGCTGATGATCGTCAGTTCTGGAATCTAAGTACATTTATTCCAGTACTCCACAGAAATAGATATATGAGGTACTTGTACTTTACTGGAGCATTTGAAATGTTTTGAATCAATTGATTTATATGGCGCCATCGTAACCTACATTATTTCAAGGCACTTTACAGAGTAAGGTCAACAACTGTATATCCTGTTGTTTTCAAGCAAGAGATTGGTTGTTATAATGATAATAATAACTGATATGTATTGTACTAATAATGTTAAAGTTCTCTAAAGTGTAACTGGAGGCCAGAATAATGCCATCCAAAGTTTTTAGGGCCAAGTACAATAACTAGTTTTGTTTTGATTTAGAGTAAGGTCCTCCAGGCCTTTATGTCTCTTCAAGACATGCCTGAAGTTTGACTACAGTATTAGTTTCATGTAGCTTCATAGATAAATGTAGCTGGGTGTCATCTCAGAGGCCATGGAAATTAATGTGGTGCTTCCTGGTAATATTGCCTTAAAGGAAGCATATACAGGGCAAAAAGTATTGGTCCTAGTGCAGAACCCTGTGGAACTCCATGACTAACTTCTTTGTGTATGGAGGAGTCCTTCTTAACATTAACTGGAATCTATCCTATTAATATGACTTAAACCAGCCTAGTGATGGCGTCAATGCAGAACTAAGATCTGAAAGGACAAGTATAGAGACGAGTCCGTTGTCAGAGGCCATGAGAAGATCGTAAACACACAATTGGTTTGTAGCTGTACATTAACAATGCCTCTTCCTCTACTTCACTAGAGTTCAGAGGGTAAAAATGTATTTTTTAACCCACTGCATTTATTTAAGTTTTAATTCCAGGGTAACATACATACAAAAATGTATGATGAGCTTATAAAATATGATGCACTGATTTAGATTGAACTGCCCAACTCTGTACAAACCAGCACCCCCTTAACCAACTGCAATAACAACTCATCAGTAAAAATAATCCAGTAATGTAACATGTACTATCTCAATGCTCCCACGGAGTGTTTTTCTGCATTGCGATTACTTTTACTTTTGATACTTTATGCTTTATTTTCACAGCCGTTTAGCTCAGATTGCAGTCAAATGTGCCCTGCCCCGTGCTCCAGGGGCGTACCAAGTACACTTTGGTAGTTTTTGGAACTTGGAAGCGGGCTGGGATCAGAGAGAATACATTATCATCCATTATAGATGGGCATGTTAGTAGTTGTGACAATCATTGCCATTCACATTCGCTATTTTTCATCACCTTTAAACATATTGCCCCCCCCCCCCCCATGTTGATGCACTAACAGTTTCAGAATCCTGTGGAGAGTTTTTCTCAGAGGAAATGCTTTGTTGTCTGGAAAATACAGAATTACAAAATATGAACAAATCAAATATACTGCCAAGAGCAGATGATGTGTCTTTTAAGTTGAATTCACTTTTAAATTGACTTTAGACACCTTGTAGATCAGAGGATCATTATGCACTCTTTAAGCTACAATGATCCACAACCATCTGCCATTTAATACCACCACTGTGATATATGTAAAGTGAAAGTAGAGAAGCAGTCTAGTTTTTTTCAGTGTATTGTATTGTTATTTTTCAGTATATCTGAAACAGTTTTAATGTTCAATCAAGTCTAGATTGGCCAAATATTGCTCACAGTATGGTAAATAAATAAATGCCAGCTTCCTCTTCTATTGGAACATAAACATGATCCTCCTTTGACAACGAAAATATATTCCTTTGTGGCCCAGGAGATTAGCAGGTTAAATTTTTAAATAAATGCAACCCAAACAGTGTGTACAGCATCATGATGGTGATCGCAGCGATGTTTCTGTACTGTAACTTTAAAATGCAGAGCTTTTACAGAGGCGTTACTTTGGCCAGACTTCTTCATGAGACTATCTGAATTTTTTCTGTGTCAGTATCCAACACGCCTGTTGATTTGCAGTAGAAAATGCAGGATGATTAATGAAAGGAAGTCTTATGTTCACATAAGCACAAAAACGAAAATATGAGTCACACAACTGTTAACTCTAGTTTTGTTTCTATTTCTATCACTTCTTTTTTTCTACTGAGGTTAGCATGCTAGCCAGCTAGCACCTGCTATCAAGTCACTGTGGTGTCTAGGTTGCCCTGAGGAAGTGAACTCTGCTCAGAGGGTAATATTATAAGCCTCTTGTAAATGCAACGATGGCTGAAGCTCTTGGTAGGTGACCATCACCACCAGCTACTACCGGCAGGAAACCACATTTGGCGGCAGAGAAAACTTACAAGTGGCAACTCTAACTAAAGTAAAGGATCTAAGTTCCTTCCCATTCACTGATGAACACATGAAGACAAACTCCTGCCAAACCATGGCTGCTGTGACACTGTATGTCGGTCTCATCATCTCCCAGTTTGATATAGTTGACCATATTTAATAATGAGCCTTGGGGCACGATTTTGCAGCAAAGCAGATGTCTGCTATTTTGGTTAATATATGTGCAGCAGTACAAACAGCAAAAGGGCTGACTCAGGTGGAAATGAGATTGGGATCATTGTATTCGACTCTTTCTTAGTTAGAGCACCAACTTAAAGTCTAAACATAAAGTCTCAGCTGGTTGAAATGTAGCTTTCTAGTCTTTACAGTCCATGCTCTCCTTTCAAATTAAATCAGAGGTTGTGGTGATTAATAATTTCACCCTCAGGCAGTCACATCACTGATACCATCGCTCTGAAACAGTTGTGCCAATCATGGTTACACATGATAACAACATCTTAACTAATGGAGAGATGCTTCCCCAGGAAATTACATACTGGTCTGGATGGTGCAGAGGCACAATATGAGCACCTCAAATCTGCAGCCAGAGGCAGATTGTATGAGCCTTTATTTGACTTGTACAATGATAGTAGAAATTATTAATAGACAATGTTGATGAATCTGTTTAATATGACTACATCTATTCGACACAAGTTCCTTTTTATTTCTATTGTCTGTAAAGATTCTCAGTCATACAGGTCATGGTTATTTAAGACTTCCTCAGTTTATTGTATCTCACATCATATCACATCACCATGTGACTCAACAGCATCTGCACCATAACATATTTCAACAACAAAACATAAAAAGCTACTTTTGCTAAAAAAGAAAGTCGGAAAGGAGGCAGTGACAGAGGATTGATGAGCGGCTGTAATCCAGCCTCTCCCATTTACACACCAGAATATGGAGCTGTAATGGACCCGTCTGCTGTGTGTATGATTTAAAAAAGGTAATAACCACTGGAGCACTGCTTGTGCTATTTTCCAATGAAAATGGGGGCCCCTATGTGTTTCCTTCATATTTGTAGTGTGCCCAGTATGCTAGGTAATAGTGTTTTTAGCAATACATTATCCATTTTATACCTCTCCGTGAAGGTTGTGGGTTATGTAACGACAGCAATGAAACAGACATTTGTTTCCATGAATTTGTTCATCAGACAGTGCCTCTCCCTAGTCCTGGTGACTTTCATGCTTTAACAGAGAAAAGCTGAGATGTAATTAGTCACGTATGAGGTTTTGAGTTGATACTAATCCGTCAACTAACACCTGGGCCTTGATCCTAGTTTTCTACCATTGGATCAATACATTTCAAATTCATGTGATAAAGTCTGATCCTACAATTCTCCATTAGCAGTGAGATTTTACAAGTTTACCAAGTTTTGCTCGTTTTCACTAAAACTGATCAAATATATATTGCAAATGGCTGCAGCAATGCATTTTTGAGTCCAAAATATTAATTAAAGCTTAATATGTGTGGGTTTCTGACAATTTAAATCTAAATGTTAAAAATAGAGGTAATAGTTGGCACATGGATTACAACTGTCTTCCATCTTGGCAAGTCAAGCATTTTAAGACAGGGTGAAAATATTATTCACTGTAATCTGTGCCTTTGGAGGTTAGAGACCTGTTTAAGCTCCATTAAGCTCCACCACTGTTCATTTTCAACACTAGCAGATTTTAACTGCCTCCGCGGTTTCAGAATTCAGACCTTGTCTTTGGCACTCAGACCAAAGTCCACTGGTTCCTACCGTTTCACAAATCTTTAAAGACAAGTCACATATATTATAGTTTTATTTTAAAAAAAAAAAAGGAAGAAAAAAAAAGCTCAGTATTTTCCAGTAACAGCTGGGCCCCATAGTTTTAGTAAACATTACCCAAACAGAAGGATAGAATGCATTTTATTCTACATCTTCCGCCCAACAGAGAATTTGTTGAAGCCAGACAGTGAATGCGGGATAGAGTCAAAATAGACCACAACGTGTGTGTGTGTTTGTGTGTGAGTGTGTGTATGTGTCTGTGGTTATGAAATGCAATGGTGTTGCTCATTGGTTCGTATTCAATAGTTTCTGAAAAATGGAACAATGGAACTCAATGGTGTCCCCTTCAGCAGAAGGGTGTCCAAGCACAGAGTGAGATACCTGAGAGTCTCTGCCTCTGTGCCCGGCTCTGTTCTCTGTGTTGCCTTTGCCTAATGACACCATTATGAAGCATTTCCATAAGCACTTCAGTCCTTTCTTATGAAGATTTTATCAAATCACCTTTGATATTACTGAGGTCTTTCTACTCACTTGGCATTCCATTGCACTGAAAAATGATTGGATGTCTGTTCTCCTTTTTCTCTGCCGTTCTTACTGACCTGGCTCTGTTAATACACACTCACTCACACAGACACTCGTATATACAGTAGTAGAAGAGGAGCAACACCCATTAACTGAAACAAAGCTATTATGTATTGTATGACTGATTAGATTTAGTTTTCCCAAAGATGCAGGTCTCTGATGTTTTGCTGTCAATGTGTAAGAGTCCAGATCGCTATGGAGCGAGAAATTTACTCAGTATTTCATATTTCAATATTTTCATGATTTAAGTCTTAATTTTTCCAAAATTATGTAGGGTAAGATAATCTGAAGTATTTTACTAAAGAAAATTTACTGTTTCCATCTGCAAAAGATGAAGAATTCGGTATGAGAGCCATGTATCCTGTGTAAATATGTTTTGTTCCACTGATTGACATAAGTAAAGAAAAATGTCTGACAACATCCTTTGGTTTAACCAACCGTTGCAAAGTGGCTACTTCCTGGAGGTCAGACTCCACCAACACTTGTACCCAGAACTAATCTGTGTGCGGGTTCAGGGATTAAAGGTCAAAACACAACAACGTTTCAGAAAATGTCTGTGTCGGTTTTAGACTTTTCATGTGATTGTTGACAATAAGACCAATATAGAATATCGCCAGCCTTATGCTTTAAAATCATTATTCATGCAGCTTCTATCACTCACAACACCATAATGTGCACTTAAATGCAGAATTAATTATGTTCTTATCACTCAACACATAAATTTCCTCAAAACTCATTATTTTCCTTTAAGAAGCGTCATGGATCCTCCCACGCTCTTAATCTCCTTCTTCTCACTACGTATTTATACTATGTCTCTCTCTTCAGCACCATTTGAACCCAGTCAGATTTATGAATATTAAAAAGGACAGTGGGTCCTCGGGGCTTCCTCCTTCTATCTCCATCCCTCTGCCTCCTTCCTCTCAACGTCTCTCTCTTTGTCTCTGTGTCCCTCACTCCTCTCTCCGCTATCCCACCCCGGTATGGTTGAATATTATCAGCGGTTAGAAGCGGCCAGGGTGTCTTCTTTCTCTGTGCATTTTTCTCTTATCCCGTTCTTTCACAGATGTCTGCTAATGCAGAGCGGACAGGCTGTCAGGACAGACACGTTCAGGCCACACACAGAGACGTACCAGGCACATTCGACTGTGTGCACACTAAAGGCTTGCATACTATTTTGAGCTGTCTCACATGAAAGTTGACAATCCTGAGATAAACGTGGTGAATTTCTCGATCACCTAAATTGACCTAAATTCTTAGTCATATCTTCCACACATCATATTAAAACAAAAAGTAGATTTTGACCATTTTCATTATATTTTGTTGGGGGGGGGCAGACTATGCATGCAATAAACACTCTAGTTTATTGCATGCATAGTCTGGTCAGAAAACAACAACCTCACTTGTGGGATAAGTGGGCGGAGCCACTCATCTGCAGTCCCAGTCCAGACGTTATGATGAATGAATGTCTGGTTTCTTTTGGAGGATGCTGCCCATCGAGATGTATATCAAGTCTGTTCTATTTATATAGTGCCAAATCATAAGAGAGGTTACCTTAGGGCACTTTCTTATAGAGTGGGTCTGCATAGTACCTGCTGCTGCCAGAGCTCCAGAGAAGAACCAGGCCAAAGATGTGGTCCGAGACATGACAGTAGGTCTCTAGGGGCACATCAATCTCGATAATTTCTTTACTCCGTATGCCCTTGATCGAGAGCTGCCACTGAAAAAACTGACCATGGTGGGTACAATCAGACGGAACAAGCCTGTGCACCAATGACCACCAAGGACAGGACTCGATTTTCATTTAAGCTTGCATTCATGCCCCCCGGAGACCTGGATGTTTCCTTGAATTACTTTGGGATTTACATCAAGTTCATTCCTCATATGTCCCAACTTGAACACAGGTCCCGTGCATCGCAGCTTAAATGTTCAGTATCGTGAAACTCGGTGGATTAGAGAAAAAAAGTTGGGGCGCTGAGCTACAGCTATCTTACAGGTCGCTTGGTTCATTCTCTCCCCCGTGCTGCCAGAGTGAGACCCAGGCAGGAGGCGTGAGACACAGCACTGAGGTCCAATTTAGCTCCAACAATGGCAACTCACTAGAGGCCACAAACACACTACCCTTCAGTTGCAGAGATGTCAGGTTGCTGAGACGTATCGACATAGAGACACTGAAAAGCTTCTAGCCTGTAGTTAAAAAGTCCTGTCATTTTTGTTTGTGACAAATCTAACTGTTTATATCAGTCACTGTTTTAGTGGAGTTGCTAATATTGCCTTGTCACCTACTAATGCCAACTGAACATTTCCCGTTGCTGCTCCCCAACATAAAAATGGATTCCATAATCAAAACTCTAGGGAGCTTTTATAGTGAAGCAGCCACAGAAAAAGCAATGAATATAGCATTAGTGCTGCCGTTGTTTCGGAGGAGATCCTACACCACTAGTCATGGATAGTTTTGGCACTTTTTGTAGATGTATCACTTTAATGTCGACATGGAGAAATGTTATGAGAGGAGGATGACACAGTGAGGCTGTTTTATAGTTTTATAGAAGCATTTGCACTGTGCATGTGCAGCAGGAGATCAGACCTCACTCAGTACAGGTATCCAAGCCATATGATATGCCGCCTATTTTATGCCTTTCATGCTCAATCCCATCCGTCACTAAAATATGTTTATTCATTAAACTGATAAATCTTGTCAATAAAATGTCTTTCTGGTAACTACGCTGCCAGGAATGACTGTGGTTTTTTTCAGGAGGAGAGAGAGTGGGTGGTGGGTGGGGGAAGGCGCTACAACTGGATGGGTGCGATATTAAAAAACTGTCCCCAGTGGAGCTGCACCAGCAGAGGAAAGGTCGTGCATAAGAAAAAATAACGAGTGACCATAAATTACATGCTATGTTTGGTGCCAAGTAGTTTTCCAGACTTTAGTCATAGATGGCCACGGCCACCCCAGAACCCTCCATGGCTCCGCCACTGACAAGTATAGAAGGAAGTCAAGATGGTTGCTTTAGGGGTTGTGACAATCTTGGCCAATCACCGGCCTTAAAGTATGTCTTACCTTTCAACAAAGGACTTTCCCTGTTGTTATGCCTTTACAGTGTGGGAATCCTGTGAAGAGCTTTCAATGGGGCGTTCAAAATTTCAAGTTTGAATACAGCAAACTCAAATATACTGCCAGGAGCAGATGAATTTTTTTATTTAAATGTAACAAAAGTGTGACAAAGAATACGAAAATAAAACATGATGAAATAATGGAGATGAGACAAAGGGGAAGAAAGTGAAAAAAAAGTATGATCAAGAGAAAACTGTTGTTGTGATGAACAAGTAATTGAATTCATTGATAGGTTATTTATAGGAAAGACTGGGATAGTAACACAAGAGGTAATACTCTCTTTTCCCCTTTAGAGCTGCTCCCACACAGGCCCAGCTGCCCCGCCCCTAGATAGTGAGTTAGTAAGCTACAGAAATAAGTCAAATAAGGAGGGAACAGAAACTGGAAAATGGTGAGTGTGAGAGTGTGGATTGGACAATATCAACAGATAAGTAGTAGGAAATGACAGATGATGACAGAATGTATACAGATTACACACACTCAGACGCACGCACACACACATTGTTTTTGCAGTTTATGCAGCATTGCAGTTGCTCTGAGTTTCTAATATATTGCCACTTGTGGGTTAACATTAGAATCAGTTGAAGCTCTGTGTGTCACAATACAGACTTCAAAGGGAACCTTGCATGTATCTATGAGATGCCAGCGGGTTTGACAAAATACCGCAGTATTTGGTTGGGTGGTGAAGGGGAGTGCTGTGAAGTTGGAAATCAGGATTGGGCCAGTATTTAGCAGTGTATTTAAACAGTGTTGCGGTAGAATTAAAAAATCTCAGTGACTTTCCATCAGGCTGTCAATGCTGTGGAAATTACAAAAGGGGAATTTAAAACAGGGGTGGTGTGTGATGGTTGTGTTAAGGAAAGGTAAATCTGTGTGAAATGTTTCTGCAGTGCAGTTTCTCTAATTCTATCCATGCGTTTTATTTGATCGTAGTTGAATTGTCAGATAGTAGTAAAAGAAGTTTGGAGTGTGTAGCCGTCCTTGACATTTACTTTTTTGGAAAGTGGATAGTTTAATGTTTGGCCTTTTATTTTTTCAGTACAGATATGTGATTAGAGGATTGATAGATTTGAAAAATGTATCAGTTGCCAACACAGGCAGCATCAAAAAGTAATAGTTAACATGGGGGAGTACTTTCTTTTAACAGTTTCAATTCATCTTATTAGGGAAAGAGCCCTGTGCCAAGGATCGTCTTCTTCTGTTTATAGCAATGGAGCGTAACTAAGATGAAACAACTCTGACAGCCTGGGGAAATGACAGTACCCTAGTGTCTAATGTTACCAGTGTGAAGTGGAAGTGCTGAGTTCTGCTCAGAATGCCAAGCATCTTCTGAAGGTGGGAGAACAGTGGACTCGATCCAGGTTGTTGCACAATCAGAAATCTTAGAGAAGGTGGTGAAGATAGAGGATTTTTCTAGCAAGGTGATCGGGTCCTGTAAGTAAAGCAAAATGTCATCTGTATAGAGGCTAATGTCATGTCGATGATCTGTGGCGTGCATTCCTTTAATTCTGTTGCTCTGATGTGTAGCCGCAGCAAGTGGCCATTCCTGCCTGGTTCCCTGTTGTAGTGAGAAACTCTGCAATATGCAATCATCCACTTGATGAACGAGTTACTGAAGTCAAATTTGTAGTGTTAGTTTGTTCAGTAAAAATTTCAAATTAACTTTGGCAAATAGGTCTTATGCATCTAATGAAACAATTATTGTTTTGATTCGAGTGTGTTGTGAAAGATTAATGAGCTTAAATACCGAAGCATGTCTTCTTTTTTCTGTCTGATTGGGTGCATTACGCTTGGGGTAACTGTTTTTAATATGATGGTTAGGGCTATACTAATGATTTTTTTTTATGTCAGTCTTCATTTTTTACAGGTTTGATCTTTATTGTGTTTTAGTAGAACTGATAAAGTGACTGTATTCATGTGCGAAGGAAACTGAGATGGATTTTGTATCTCTGATGCCGGTCAGTAGAATCACGGAGATAGTGTGGGCCAAAAGTGGACAGGAAGTGGAGCAGTCCTGGTGGTTTGTTATTTGACATCTGATGAGCAGCTTTGTGGAGTTCATCTAATGTCAATACCATCTCTAGGGTTTCTGCTTCTTGCCTGCAAAAAATTGGGAGGTCGAGGTTGTTGAAGTAGGATTATATATGGCTTGTGGTCTGTATTTGAGGAGTATAACTTACTGAAAACAATTGAAAAAAAATTTAGTGTCAGTTCTGTCTGTATTTAATTTTTGTGTCTATGTCTGTGAACACACATTTTCAATCGGTGAAATAGTTTAGAATTGCCATTCCATTAACACAAACACTCCCTGAGCATGTTGTGAGAAACACCATACTGATCCTGGGCCTGGAATCCACAAGATGTTGGAAATGTTCCTTTTAGATTCTGGTCCATGTTGGCATGATGCATTGCATCATTTCTGCAGATTTTTCAGCTGCACATTCATGCTGCAATCTTCTGTTCTACCACTTCCCAAAGTTGGTTCCACTAGATCCAGATCTGGAGACAGGGGAGGCCACTGAAGTCCACTGAGCCCATTGTCATGTTCACTAAACCATTTAGAGGAGACTTGCACTGTGACATGGAGCATCATCCTGATGGAAGTAGCTATTAGAAGATGGTTAACTGTGGTTATAAAGGGATGAACATGGTCAGCAACAATACTCAGACAAGAAAACATTCCCAACATCATTACAACACCACCACCAGCCTAGACTGTTGACACCAGGCAGGCTGGGTCCATGGGCTCATGTTGTAGACTCCACATTCTGACCCTCTGCTGTCTCAGCAGAAATCCAGATCCATCAGACCAGGCTACGTTTACCAGTCTTCAACTGTCCAGTTCTGGTGAGACTCTGTCCACTGCAGCATCGGGTTTCAGTTTTTGGCTGACAGGACCAGAACCAGACGTGGTCTAGTCCACCTCCAGGAACAATGTGTTGTTCATTCTTAGATACTTCAGTCTTTTTCTGTGCTTCTTCTCCCAGTGGGTTGCATATCATATAACCAAAATATCAAACTGTCTCAGTGAAGGCAATAGCCTTGGTGTGCTGCAGGAAAATACCAGTTCGCTGGTGCACCACTTCATTGAATGTTGTCTGTTGTGATGAAAAAAGACCCCCAGGACCCTACAGCCACACTAAGAGGTCTGTGAGGCAGTTTGGCACATAAGTATTTGGACAGTGACAATATTTTTGCCTCTGTACATCACTAAAATGGATTTGAACTGAACAAATCAAGATGTGATTGAAGTGTAGACTCTCAGCTTCAATTCAAGGGTTTTAACAAAAAATTCGCTGTTTAGGAATTACACTTATTTTATACTGAGTCCCTCATTTTCAGGGTTTCAGATGTAATTGGACAACTGACTGACCATCAGTTTTATTGGCTGTGTTGGTGTGGCCTGTTCCCTCGGTAATTCATGACAAATAGAGCAGTTAAAAGTGTTTAATTTGCATTTTGTAGCTGTCAAACTCTCAATTTGTGGTCCAGTTCAGTATAATAGAGCACAATAATTAAATTTAACCTGATGATGGTGCAAACTGAAAGGTCATGACTATCTCCAGTGTCATGGCAATCCCTGCAATAGTCGAGGTATTTCACTAAAAACCAAAAATCGACCTGCAAGACTGCTGTTATTGCAGACTGTAGACTGTAGACACCTGCATGTGCAGGTTCAGCTGCACATTTCCTGTCTCACATACGAAATCGCACAAATTCGAAGATTTGCACATTCACAGTATCTCCACTTTTAGTTGTGAGTTGTTTGTTTCTAAACACCTACATTTGCATTCCAACACACAGTCTCTCACACACATACCTACTGTAAACACACACACACACACACACACACAAAACACAGCTGGATTTGACATGTGGCTGTGTGCTGAGCGGGGGTCAGGATTGCACTCTGCAGGTCAGGACCGGCACATCTGTCACTTCTCTCCTCCACTGCCGGAGAGGGATGAATGAAAGGATGGAGCCAGAGAGAGAGAGAGAGACAGGGGTGGGATAGAGAGAAAGTAGGAAGGAGGAAGGAGGAACCGGTGGACAGAGTTAAAGAGGAGAGGTGCAGAGGGACTGTTGTTCTGGGAAAATCCCAGGTGTGAATCATGTATTTAATGAAAACAGCACACAGCTGTAGAAAGAGAAAAAAATTATATCATTTTTAAAAAATTCAATTTTTTGGACCATAAATTTTCATCCGTCAAGCATTTACCCATTTTTTCCATCAAGCCTTAGCTGAGCACGCTGACTCCTGTTGATGAGTTTTTGATCATAATGACAGCTGTTTTACCCTGTGATTTGTCATTAAGCCTGAATCTGACAGGCATTATGAGTTTAGCTGCTCATAAGCCCTCTCATCTGTCTGTCTGTGTGTAAGTATGTGTGTGTGTGTGTGTGTGTGTGTGTGTGTGTGTGTGTGTGTCTGTTTGTCTATGCATGTGTGTGTGTGTGTGAGAGAGAGAGAGAGAGAAAGAGAGAGAAAATGAAAAAAAAAATCTTTGTCCGCATGTGGCTGTTGTGTTGTTATCCAAAGTTCTGTGTGTGGATTTTTGGACCTCTGATTATGTACATTATGTATGTTGGTGTCTGCATGTGATCACTCACTTCCTGTCTGCCCATTGCCATGTTGAATCAGGCATCCCACATCTGGCTGACTTTGGATCAGCTTTCCAGCCCATCTGATCCCATTCCAGGTCCATTGTCACAGCACAGACGATCTTAGTAATTATGTTATGGCAGAGGATCAGCAGCGTCTAATCCTAAACAGATCAGATCTCAGGTTTCCTGCTTTTAGACTGAAATATCATATATTGACCCATGTATCATAAGAAATAACATATGCTTTTATAGTGAAAGTGATCTCCTGGCTGTTGGCTAACCCCCCCCTAAATAGTTACTGACCACTCATGGCTTAGCAGCTGAAACTACACATGGCAGCTCTGTCAAGCTTCCTGTTTCTCCATATGCTGAAACATTGTAAGCATGAGGGCAGTAGTAAGCCTCTTGGTATTAAGTCTTTTTAGGGTGGTTTCTTTCCAGAACCAAAAACACAGGAAAAGAAGTGTAAGGAAAGGATTAATAAGTGTGTTTGTCTGCTCTAGTGTAAGCCCCAGTTATTAGCCTGTCCGGCTAGCTCAGTGTAGACTGACTTTAGCGACTCTATCCATGCTTAATTGGATTTAGGGAAACTTGTACTCCACCAACCACAGTGTTACTAGCGTTCACTGATGTGACGTTAAAAGGGAAAACACACAGTTTGAAAATATGAATAAGCATGTAAGCTAAGCAGCAAAAACAATTCTATGTTAGAGAACAGTCAGATCTTATGCTTGACCTTATTATACTTAGAATATTAGAGCCAACTCTTCACTACAACACAAGAAAAACACTGTTTCTTTACGCCGTGTCTTCTACATGGATCATCAGCTGGTGAGGATGATAATTTAAGTTTGGGACACGTGTATATTTATGATCAGCTTCCAGTGCTGATGCTTTATAACGGGCCCTCTGGAAACATTATAAAGGCAGAAGGAGCCAGTGTCTCCCTAACCCTCAGTTGCTGGATTACCCACTGTGTGTCTTTCACCTGCTGTAGCAGTTACAGACATTCATGCTACGCACACTTAGACCTGCTGCTGGTGTGTTTCCTGCCTTTCCTGCTGACATCTCGTTGAAGTGGTTGTTTGTTCAGCCCTCCTCTCAGTTGCAGACTCTAAGCCTATTAAGGCCGCGGTTTGCAGTGGACTAAACAGGCCACAATTCAACGGCACAATCAGAGCGTCTGCATCTGGGTTCTCCTCCTTGTTGCAGCAAGTTTTTTCAGCCTTGTACATCAGCATTCGAAATGTGAAATTCTGTAGCCAGATGAATTCATTGAAATGGAATTGCTATGATCAACGGGTCTGTTGACAGGTGGCAAAGTGTATCTGCAGGAATCTCTCACTTTATGTCAAACTCAGGAGAGTTTGACAGACAAATTTACACCATTGACCAATAACAACTGGTTTTAACAATGCCGACCCTTAAGGGAATAGAGAGCTGGGGAGTCAGAAACATAGATAATGTCATAGTAGCTGTGTTGCACCATCCACTCTTATATAATTCTGCCTCGCTGGACTAGAAACTGTTCTACAAAACAGACATTGTTAGCAACCAGGAAAGACAGAACCAATACAGAAAAGCTCTTATAAAAAATGCCTGGCTTTGAGTCTTTCTGCTTCACAGGTTAAGGATCATGTTTCTAAATGTTAGATTATACAATAAGTCCAGACCATATGGATTAAAAAAAAAAAAAGTATATATATATATATATATATATATATATATACTATATATACTGTAGGCTGCTTTAATGATTTTCCCAGCAAAAACTTCAATAACAACAAATTCTTTAATAATGTTTTCAAAGCTCCAACAATGATAGTAGAAAATACTGTATATTCCTATTTTAGCATGACTAATAGTATTAAGGGTAAATAACTTATTGTACACCATAAAAATGAAGTTTTGCCTCGTATCTATCTATCTATCTATCTATCTATCTATCTATCTATCTATCTATCTATCTATCTATATATATATATATCTATATATCTATATATATAGATATATAGATATATATATATCTATATATATAAAATTTCTGTACGTGTGTGTAATTCAAAAGGAGAGACAGGAGGGACAGGGTTCCCATACTGTCATATTCGCATTTTTTTCTCATTGTTTGTACACTCATGTCAATTTCAAGCATAAAATTAAAAGGATACAGAACAATCAAGTTAAAAAAAGGAGTTTGAAAAGTTCAGACAACCGCAAAGGACTATATATGTATTTATAACTCAGCCATTGTGTTCATCATATTACTTGAAGTGGAGGTGCACTGATTTTACACATCAAAGTCTTTTCACAGGTGCTGTAGAGTGCTGCTGCATATTTGGAAAAAAAGTTGCATAAAGCCTTTTTGTGTCTTCACTACCATCTTATTGTTCTCAACTAAGCAATGACGCTCCGGCCCCAAGATGAAACTAAAGGGCCGCATGATATAGTTTTATTTAATATTTTTCTCTACTTTTTGCTTTATTCCTGTGAAGTACAAGTTACTTTTGCCTCCTCTTGGCCTCTAAACATCCTTCAGAGGGGACCAGTCCGGGAAAACTCATCGCTCACGACCCCCGACCACACAGAGACCAAAACCTATGATGAGGGTCATAAGTGTTGCTTCAATTTAAGAAATCAAGACAATACCACTGCTGTTTGAGAACTAGTCGGGGAACTTTCGGACAGACTTTACTTAATTTCTCTGCCTGAGTTATACTTGCAGATAATAACCTGGAGACTTTAATGAAAGCTCCTTTTAAAGTCAGATTTTAATGAAGCCATATGTAAATTCAAATCTCCCTAAACTCCCCATTTTTCCTGTCCCATCATAATGAAGCCCATCTGTTCACTTTCTCTCTGTTTTTATGGTTTGATCCTGTGGAGCACGCGCACGCACACACGCACACACGCACATACGCACACACACACACACACACACACACACACACACACACACACACACACACACACACACACACACACACACACAGAAACACACACACACACACACACAGACTCAAACACACTAATTACTGTTAGTCTCTCTTCTTCTCCTTATCTTTCTCCACCACTAGTCCCATCCTTCTGGGGTTTGGTGAACTCAGCCTGGAACCTGTGCACCATAGGGAAGAGGCAGTCTCCCATCGACATCGAAACCAGTCACATGATCTTTGACCCCTATCTGACCCCTCTGAGGCTCAACACCGCCGGACGCAAGGTAGGGACCACCATTGTTGAGATAACCTGACATCTGTCTTTGGTTAAAAAAACTCCTCCTCAGGGGCTCAGTCCTTTTAGGAGGAGACACTGACCAGTGAATTTCAGGCTGATGTTTCTGAGACAGAACTCATCAAACATTATGATCCAAGCGGGACCATCCTCTGTCAGCGCTGGGCTTTAATTCATCACAGTGGCTGAGAGCAGGACATGACACATTCTCTAAATCAAGACACAGAGAAGCTTCTGTCTGACAGAGACTATGAGCTTTTCATCCATATCCGAAGACTTTAAAATTCCCAGCTGCATTTGACTGCACCAGGCTCAGGAGGCATTACAATTTTAGCCCTCTACACAGCAATCACGGTTAATCTTTACAAGAAAAATCCTCTCGAAAGCCCACTGAATCGCAATAAAAAACACAGCTTTTGCCCATGTCGTACATTGCATCCTGGATTAATATTTGTATTTAGTAGTGTTTTCTTGTTATTGGCCATATTTAGATGAAATGATATCTCACTGATATATTTTCACTAGAAAGTGAAAACTGACCACTGCCCAGAGAGTCACCTGACCTAGAAGATACAATCAGAGATATGAGTACATTGACATGCTGCGATTTTAAGGATTATGAGGTTCTAGTGTGATCTAAATATTTTGAGATCAAGAGATTATGGTTCAAAGTTTAGACATCTTACATAGAGAAGCTGATGTACAGTTAAGTTAAATAACAAGTACCCTTGATATACTCCTAACACATGATATCAAATCATAATTTAATCCCAGTTTAAAGTAGGGTTTTCTCTAAAATCAGTCGGATTTCAGATTGAACCTTGACACCTGTGACAACTCATTTTCTGCTTGGAATTACAAGGTTCAGTCTATCAAGGGAAAAAAGTAATGGTTTGTTAAGAAAAAAAAAAAGACAGCTTAATTATCACTAAAACACAGTAGCATTAGCTGTATATTTAACATTAGCAAGCTAGCTATCTGACATTGAATGTATCAAGGGATGAAATCAGAAGCTTACTAAGATATTTAGTATGAAATGTGTTACCCAGTGTCAGAAAACTGGGTTTGAGGTGAAGGTCCAGGGTCTTTCAGCAGGACAACAACCCAAAGCAAACAACCAGCAGCACATAGGAACGGTTCAAAAGGAAAAGATGGACTGATGTAAACTGGCCAGCAATGAGTCCTGACCTAAATCCTATTGAAAACCATTGGAGAGAGATGAAATCTGCCATCGGAAAAAGGACTCATGCAAACTCAAAAGAGCTTGAATACATAACAATGGAAGAGAAGCAGAAACTACCAGCAGATGGGTGAAAGAAGCTTCTAGAAGCTACAAGAAACTTCAGAGGCGCCATGGTTTCCAAAGGTTCTCCAACCAAATATTAGTGAAGGGAGCCAATAATTGTCTCTGGGGAACATTTTATGTTCGTATTATTTCACTATTGTTCCAGTTTTGCTTTTTGAATTTTTTTTTCAGTACCCTTGGACATTTAATTAAAATATTCTGATTATGCAGAATGATTTAATTTGCATTAATTTGTGAAAAATATTCAAAATTCTGTACTTAAAATTCAAGAGTTCAAATAATTTGAAACAGAACTGTGGATACAAGTTAGAGAATTTCATTGGAGATAAAACCTTTCCTTATTTCAGATTTTAATGCTATTACATTCAAAGAAAGAAAGAGAAAAAAAATGAATAACTATGGGCCGCTAATTTTTTTTTTTTTTTTACAAAGAGGTTGTTTTGATTGTTATAATTCAGGTCACAATTTTGTCTTAAACATCACAAATTGATAACATCTACCAGAGTGGAAGTAACTGTTTCTTAAATAAGAAGTTGTAAATGATTGGTGATAAACTACATTATCACAGATTTTACTACATATATTTTAGTGTTATCAATAAACAGGCATCATTTTTTTACATCCCTAACCTCAGTTTTCACTTTTACCTTTTGAGCTGTTCACTTTCAAAATATTCATTAAAGTAATACATCTTAATCATACCTACAGGATTTCCGCAGAGGGTTCCCTGTTTTAATGGTCCACCCTGGAAATAAGCTGGATTCAAACCAAAGGCACGGTCGGTCATAACAACATCTTGCGGTTACCTAGATGAAAAAAATGAGTCATAAATTATTATTTCAAAACACCATGTCTTTATCGAAATGTGACCATAGCGGGGGCTTGGACCTACAATGATATGGTGTTTTCCTGTTAGATTTGAACCTCCCCCTGAGAGATTTCCAGAACCCAGGAGCACTGTTCTCTCAAAACGGGTCTAAGGTTGGCTCCTGTTTTCAATGGTAATGACTGTAGATGTCAAGAAACTCAAGAATGTCAAGAATGTCTAAATAGTGACCATCTCAAAGCTTTCGACATGAATGAGGCATATTAACTGTGGCGACTTAAAACTGACAAAAACTAGTTACAGGTTAGTAGCAGGAAAGCCCAGTATATTAATGAATGCATTAATAATTGTTATTGTTATCAAAAACAATTAAAATTTTGTTAAAAAGACAGCTTAATTGTATTCTTTTAGAGAGGCTGTAAAATGCAACATTGTCCTCGACATCCCATAAATTATTTTAAAGGATAATGGACTGTTTCGCTTTAAAAACACTGAGACTGTGGACATCATCCAGTTAATAAAAACCCAGCTTCGAAGTTCTGGAGTGCCTCAATAAACGTCTGCTTCATCGTCTTCCTCAAACCTCTGGCTGATTGAACGCAACGTGCCCCACAGCTTTTGCTGCCCTTTATCAGGGGAAAGGAGGAAAAATACTGGATGTCATATTATGGTGAACAGGGAGCACAGACTAAGCAACTCATGTGCATAAATGATCAAATCAAGAGCACAAATGCTGAAAATCAATGCAACATGTACAAAGCCTTTCTCCTCATTTTGCGGTAACAACATTGTGGTGAGCGGCAGGTTTGCAACACAACTGGGCATCACTTCAGCATCCCAGCCATACATTTAAATGGTATGGTACCAGTGGGAATAAAAGGAATGGAAATCCAATTTCTGTCCTTTTGATTACTGAGTTGCAACGCACTGAGCGAGTGTTCCAGTAGGGTAAATTGCGGTTTAATGTTTTATGATTTCCAGCTTTACAATATTGTTGTTGCTTGTTGTATTTTAAATCATCACTGTAATCTTGGAGGTGACTCAAACATCTAAGGTTCGGTGTTTTAGTGCTGTAAAGTCAAACACTGTAGTAACAAGAAGATTAACTGATTAAAAAAATCAATTTGACTTGTATGAATACAGGATTTATTTTAGTGTGAAATCAGACTCTTGACTTCATAAATGTATTTGCCTAATGTTCAGGAAACAGTGAAAATTACAGTTTCAAATACTGACATCTGCATAAATGTCACATTTTCTTCTCCTTAGTGTTTGTTTTAGTGTTTCAAAGAACAATCTCAAAGATTGTTCTTTGAGGGATTATTCGCTATTTGACACCAAAGATGCTGGAACCTACATTTCCCATGATGATTGCATCTTGTGTTAGACCTCCCCTGCCTGTTAAAATCCACATCTTTCAATCTCCCCTCCCCAATTTTAAACACAGGCCTTCTGCTATAAGTTTGCTGTCTCCAGGCCCAAGCTGGGACCACTCTGATGACATCACAATGACATCATCGGGGTTATTTTTTTCAGATGTGACAATTCTTTCAGGGCCACAGGGGACATTATCAGACTTTTTTTCCACAGGTTGTTTTACTTCTGATGATGAATAAACTCACCTCAGATTACCGCATTTCAATATTTTTTTTGGTAGTGTTTGAAAATTTTTGTTTCTGCATTATGTGTCACCCTCCTCAGTATTTAAAAGGTTTGAGGGGAGGGCAGACGGAGAGAGGGGGGGGATTGCATTCATAATAGAACAACTGTAATGGAAAGTGCCCACTTCATCTGTTAAATGACAAAGCCTGGCCACTCATCCACTTAGCTATCACATTTCAGCAAGCCTCTTATCTGAGGTTTTGCATAAAAAGCAGTTACATTTCATCCTGCAAGTTTTAAAATAAGGCTTCCAAGCCCCTCTGAGCTCAAACACAAAAATGTTGTGCATTGAATTCTTTATGGAGAAAATTTACTAGATTGTGTGTTACTTTACCTAATTGTGCTTGATTTCGCTTTGAGTTATTTTTGAAAAATTATTTCTCGTTAAATCAGGACATCAGGTCCTTTCTTTTGTTTCATGCTTATACCAGACTTCTATTATGCAATTTCTAGTGGCTAACGCCGCCCCGCAGGCCACAAAGTAAGCTAGAGGGAACATTAGCACCATCCATGACCTCTTCAGTGAGTCCTATTCCTGTAATTCCCCCTGAGACTTAGTCACTGTGATGAGGGCTAAGAAGAGCCATGGGGTGAACTCCATGTTATTCCCCGAAAGAGCGCAGTCAATAATCATGGCTGCCGTTGCATGCTGCTGTTCGGACGAGGATGCTTTGAGATCAGATGCGCGTCATCAGGAGCTCAGGCTCAGCTAATCCAAACTGCTGGAAAATGTAGGTCACATAGGCAAATGAAAAATCTGGATTATTGAAGCACTGTGCCAGAGCTTGTTTGAAACACATTGAGTTCCTGCAAACTACGGTTCCCTTTGTGGTCCAATTATTTCCAGGTAATAGAACAATTTCACTCTATTTTAATTAATTATTATTACTATTTTGTGTGTGTGTGTATGTGTGTGTGTGTGTGTGTGTGTGTGTGTGTGTGTGTGTGTGTGTGTGTGTGAGACAAACAAAATCTGTGTTGAAGTATAGCCCCCCCTACACACACACACACACATAGACACACGCACACACAGACACACACACACACACACAAATCAGTGTCACAGTATGGATGATTAGCCAAACATATAGACACCGAATAATCCATGTGGTTAAAATCTAGGTACAAATGGTTGATGAATGGAATGAAAAAAACAACTATCTATATGTGTATATGCATGTATCTATGTATGTGGATGTATTGTGCAAGACCTTGTATACACTGATTTATAGGTGTGATCATTTGTGTAATGGTCAGTATGAATAAAGTACATGAGAATTGATTTCACAAGTGAATCCAACCTGAAGTTGTTCAGTGCTCACATCGTTGTTTAAGCCAGTGGTTCACTTGTGCAGTGGATACTTTAAGGTCTGATTCTTTAATTCTAGTGGTAAGTTGTTCAGTGGCTATTATTGAAAAAGATTACTGAGCCAAAGTAGTTCTGCACCTTGGAACTCTACAGCTACAAGCTGTTCCCCCTCTTGTCATGACTCCTTCACTTTTATATTTTTTTGTGCAGTCGACAGATTATATCTGGCGCAAGGCCATTCATGCACTTGAATGAGAAACTATAGAAAACTGTTTGACAAATGTCAAAACTTAACTTAATATCATGGAAAAAATTGACAATTGGGCCCTTTAATTTGTCCCCAACCCCTCACCTTTAAAGTTTGTTTCAATAATAACTATAATGCTTGATTATTGATTGGGAGGCCTGGGAACATGATCGATCAGTTTGATACACACAATGCATAAAATCAAGTCATAAATATAGTACATTTGAGCTGCTGTGAGAGCTACATGGCCTGACAAAAACAGAAAACATTCAACCTTAGCAGCAAAAAGCCTCAATATATTTCTCATGAGTTGGTTGAGACCAAACACAGAGCTAAGGTAGAGTCAATAATGGATTTCACACAATCAGGTGTAAAACTATACGGCTCCAAGCGAATGATAATGTTATGTAGTAAATCTAGCATATCTGTAAATAAGCAAGTGTTTTTTCCCGAGTCTTGGATGTAAAATAAAAAATAAATGATATGTTGTGTGTTCACACTGATATGTCAGTGTTGTGTTCACAGCTATTTCTGTGTCTCCGTAGTGGCCAAAAGTTTATTAGTCCAGTCCTGCCAACTTATGTGGAATGGCTTCTATCAGTACTGTAACATTATATTAACTGATCGATAGTATTGCTGTATTAATAGCTTAGTGCTACTAATATTGTGGAGGTGAAGGTGGAACAAAATCAGTCTACCTTGTGTACTAAATAGTAGTTTAAGCTATAAGTATTGTATATCATAAACCCATCAATTTTTTTTAATATAAAATCATAATCTGACATCAAAGAAATATTAAGTAGCAGTATATAATCAAAGTGCTTGTGAGGTACAAGTATCTCAAAATTATACAATACCTGAGTAAATGTATTGAGTCACTTTCTATTGCTGATTGAAACAGCAGCAGCAGTTGGCTAGTCAGTAGCAGTTAGCTGTAGCACAATGTAATTTTTTTTTCTGTTTCACTCCGACATGAGTGGGATTTCTTAATAAAGAGTGTTATAATGATGTAATGTGTTCGGCTCTGTGCTCGGATTAGCGATTGAGACATTAACGGCTGGAGACTTCATGCTGTGGAGACTCTTAGCACTTTTCCATTCCCCAGGGGGTCATGTCCGAAATGGCTACAGACAGACAGTGTTCACAGTCGGGGTCAGGGTCTTAATCCTGCCATGCATCAAATCCACGATCCACGCTGCTTGCCTCACTGGGCTTAAGTGAACCTGTCCAGTGGGATGGTTTTACACAGATGTTGTACTGCAGGCTGTGTGCGTCTTTATTTAATAGTGGGTTAAAAATTTTCAATTCTGTTTGTAGCAGCCGGGCTAGCTATATTATGGGAGGCTAATGTGGGATTTTCTCAGAACCGCTTGATGGATTGTGAGACCATGTGCTCTGGCTTCCCAGTGTATCTACATTTCTGGAGTGGGATGGTTTGAGCACAACTGGTTGTGTCCTGTACGATCTATTTTCTGTGAAAACAATGTCGTCCTTCTCTGCCTAATCTTAACCGTAACCTATTTTTACACATTGAAATCATATTACTTGTCATAGGGAGCACTGTTCTGTCCCTGAAAGCACTTGTATAATGTCTGAGGTGTCTCAGCATATGACCCTACCTATGTGAAACTACCTACTTAATTGCCTCGTTCACCCCAGTGGAGCTGGGTTAGGTGTTGAAATAACTGTAAAGATATGGAATAAATGTGAGACTGTGATGACATGTGAACAAGTGCTCATATATGGGTTACACACACAAACACACACACACACACACACACACACACACACACACACACACACACATATATATATATATATATATATATATATATATATATATATATATATATATATATATATGTGTATACTCAAACCCAAGCAATGTTATAATTGCTTGGGTTTAGAGACAACAAATGTTCAACAGAAAGCTTGTGTTAAAAACTGGAGGTGTGAAAAAGGTATCTACCATTACAGATGTGTTTCTGTAGTTTGACCCATACCAGGAATTGAGTCACTTATGCCTGTAACGTAAAGAGAGGACAGCAGCAGTGATCTTCCAGGCCTCAGAGCAATGTATCTGGGCCTCTGTGGCTCTAGATTCTCAACACAGTCTCTCTTTCAGCAATTTTATGATTGGTCTCTCTGGAAAAAAACAAGTTTGTTTAGCTGCTTTTAGAAATTGAAACCTTCACAATTTTAACAAAGTTAAAAAGGTACTTTGTGAGCATGGAAAAAACCTTAGCTCCCATGGAAAAAACCAAAGGGAGTGCTGGCCAGCAATACATCACTGAGCTCTCCAAACTGCCAACACTAAAGCTCAAGATAAGGAACCCTCATCTTCTGCATGGCCACTTAACCAGAAGACTGATCCCTGTCACTTTTGATCCTGCAAGCCCCTTTGCAGTCAAGCACCGGGGGGCTGCAAGATCCGGTTCGCATCCCATTGTGGGCGGGAAGCATAACATAGATGACATCACCTCACAATCATACCTTGCCCCCAGGAACCAGCCACATAGAAAGAGTAGCTGGCACCAATTTTGAATCTTATGGTGAGCACTTGTGATTTTTGCAACTTAATTAACGGACCAGAGAAGTGAAGTAGGCAACCAGGTGACTCAGCATAAAGGCAGCAAACAGCTTTAAAGTTATTACCACCAACCACCAGGCAGCCAAGGCTTACTACACATCATGCCCTGATGACACAGACCAGTAAACCCCATACATATGGTCTAGCCACAGACACATGGAACACAAGGCCCTGTAGAACAAGAAGAGGATTGCCGCTGGCACCGAGAGGCCCCCAGAGGGCCCCAGAGGGCCCCTAGGCTCCAATCCAGTGGACGGCTAGAGAGGATGAATCAGGAACTGGAGATCTGCCTACAGCTCCTACTTATCAGCCAGGTCATCATGTCTGACTGTCCCTTCAAGACCTTCCTCTATAAGTTTAATCACGCAAGTTGCCCCCCCCCGGTTTTTGGGGCCTCCAGAGTAATCAACCCAGTGGTGTGTCTCACCCCAACTGTCATGTGCTGCTCTGCTTCCTAGGTCATGTTCTCTTTGTTACATTCATTAATGTGCCTTCCCTGTTTTATTTTGTGTCGCTTTCCTTTTTTCCACTCGTTTCAGATCCCCACCTTCTGCCCTCATGTGTTTCCTGCCACTATAATTGTCTTGCCTGCCCCGGATTTGCTGAACCTGTCTCATTGTCTCCACTCTCCTAGTATTGAGTCTCTGCTCCCATCCCTCTGCGCCAGTTTGTCTTTGTTCTCTGTGACAAGCGTTCCTATGTTTTTCCTGGTGTCGTTGTTCTCTGTGTGACTGCTTTTGTAGATTTCTGACCTCGCCTTAGCCTAGCCCTCTTGATTTGTCTGCCTGTTCCTGGTTGCCTGCCTGTGCACTGAACCATTCTTCTATGTAAAGACCTCGAGTTTTTGGAACCCTTTTTGTATCTGAGTCAGGCATTTGATTCCTTGCCTTGGGATTACAGTTGTGTCACATATATCTTTGTCATCTTTTGTGTGCTTTATTCCATTTTTTGGTTTACTTAATTGGCAACCTTCATTTTCACTTAATTGAAGACCATTATTTTTCAAATTCATTCGCCTTTATCCTGCATTTTGCAAGTTATGTATGTAGGCTCCATGTTAATTTGTAAGGTATTTATACTATTCAGCTTCAATTTGCAGATAATTTTAGGAACAAAACATAATATAATAATTACAAATAAAGAAAGCATAAATGGATAGTGGAATACTGCTATTCTTTCTTAGCCCTTGGAGTGATTAACAGTGTAGTCAGACAGTGTTTCTGTTCTTAGCCACCGTGACTGGGAAGAAGCCCATTCACTCTTCCAGGCTCGAAGTCTCGGTATAACACACTCTCCAGGAGGACACGTGCATTATTGTTCCATCACTCCGCTTTGGTGGGGAGGTGAGCATCCTGCGAAAGGCGGCAGCTCATTTCCATTGACACCCTGAGGATGGACTTGTGGAAGGCAATCATGCCTAAAACAGCGTTTTGAAATGCACCGTTTGCATTAAAATGCTGCGTTGTGGTCTGACACAAACTGCAAGTCCAACGATAGAGGTAACTGATAGGTTGGACTTAGAACATCGAGCTAAGACCAGCTTAGGTTAGGACCAGGCGTAAGCCCTGTTGCTATAACAGGGTATAGATGTTAGGATCCCCAGTCCAGCTGGGGGCTTTTGTAGCATCACACACTCCCTCCTACCTTATCATCATTTAACATAATAATAAAATATTTTTATGGCTTGGTGCCAGGGTCTTTTCTCGGGCTGTCATCCAGTTGACATTGCTAATAGCACCACTGGAGTGAGAAACAACTGATGAGCTACTGTAGTTTGTCAAAGGTAGATCCTCCTGTCCAGATGTGCACTTCTACTTTCTTATTTTCAGCAGAGGTTGAAATTTAAAAAGTATTTTTGACACAATGCTAGTGCACTGCATCTTGTGTGACTTGAACAATGGGAACTTGTCCAGTGTTTAGGAGGTTACTACGGCAAGTGGGCAACTATTTGATCAGATCAACCAGAGAAAGGGAGAAATTAGAAAGGATGTTGTATGTCAAAAATCTGGTAATACATTGCTGAGGCGAGGGACCATGATTCTGCCCATGTAGAACACAATAGGTGCAAGTGTTTTTACATGCACCACCAATGTGTGTTGCCCTTAAAAGTTCAGGTATCTTGCCACTTGGCAGCTTTGATGTCAACCATTCTTTTTCTGTTTTTATTCTATAGTTATCTTAATTTCATGGAAGTATACAGTAGTCTGTTTTTTTCCGTGCCTTTCTGCTCATTTGCCTCCCCTGCAGAGGATTTCTAAGCTGCAGTACCAACTGATCGGGCTACCGGCTGGAGATAAAAAATAACATGCCATTTTTATCCAAAGAGTCTCATGTTACAGAGATTTGGCCTTGTAATCTGCTTTTCCCACCATCGACTCTTGACAGCTGAGGAATTTGCAGGGTTTTGTCTCTTTTACCAAATGAGTCTTCAAAAAAATCAATTCCTTTTGGTCTGATGTTTTGGTCTCTTTACAGGAAGAAGCACAACTGCAGTAAGAGTTAAATCCTTTGTTTGAGTCCTGTTTCATGATTAATGCTCTTGCGCATCTGCTGAGCAAGAGGACATTGCGTAGCCATCTGTCCTCGCAAGTTTGTGTGTGTGCTTGGAGTATGATGAGAAGACAGAGAGAAAGTCTGAGAGAGAGAGAGAGAGAGAGAGAGAGAGAGAGAGAGATAAAGCATGTGTGTGGTGACAATGTGGTTGTGTGTGAGAAATGAAAAGCAAAATCTGAGGGCAAATGTGAGAGCACATGTTTGTGTGGCTATGAATTACTTTTTGGTATACGGTATGTGCAGGTTATGGTCAAAGACAAAATTGGATACATTTGACTTTACCTGTGTGTGTAGTGTGCACCTTTGTGTTATATCCAGTTATCCAGGCCAGCCTTTCTCCTGCTCTAGCTTCATGTAAATGAGTTTCCTCAGAAGCTGTGGCACAACAGACTGGAAGATTGGATTTTGATTCCCACTGTCAGGGAAAGATTTCTTTTATTGCCTCAAAGTTCACAGAACACATTTACATACATTCTTACAATAATCACATAGACACACACAGGCACACACAAATTAAGTACTGCACAAACTCGCCTGAGGAGCTTGTACATTTTTCTCAGTAAATACAACTGATGCTTATGTAATGTTGGTGTATCTCTTCACATGATTGCTGAGATTTTGAAGTCTCAAGATTTCTTGTAGTTGTGTCATTTCAGAGCATTCAATGGGATATTTCAAGCTCAGTGGAAGAATTTTTGCTAGAATATGAATTAGAGTTTGTAGAGGAATTATAACTCAAAGAAAAAATCCTTTAATGAAACAAATATCTATTTTGTCCTAATTTTTAATTCTGTTTTTTGCATCTTTTTTATCCATACAAGCACAGAATGATAACCTCTTTTACACTAGCTGGCTACAGTTGATTATATATGCTGGTGACAGTCATCTTTCAGCTGACAAATCCAGGTTGTTGGCTAAAAATGAGAAGCATTACTTTGTCTACTTCTGTGTGAAATCAAGACTGTTTCAGCCTTATTTCAGTCTTGAATTTCAAGTTTGAAATGTGCCAGTTTCTTACTCTAAATTACCTTTGTGACTATTGAGACCCAGGAGACTGACAGATGCAGCAGGAGTAAATGAGGGGGGCAGAATTAGTGAATTGTCAAATAAGTCAATGCCCAACCCTAGTCCCGGGAATACCATATGAAGGCACACCTGACAATTTTGCTTTTAAATTTTCTTATATTTAAAAGTCAATAAAGTCATAAATAAAAATGCTTTAAAAGCATCTATTATTTCTGTAAAATTACTAAAACTAAATGTTACTATAAAAACATATCTGCCGTTATGAATATACAAAATACAGGACTTGGATTTGCATTTTGCTTGTGGGTCTTGACTTGGGACTCTACTTGTGACTTGCCAAACACTGACCTCGTCCAACAAGTTGATCTGGATCCTGTTGTTGTCCATTATTCTGGTTTCATAGAAGCAGAATCATTTCATGGTTTCCCCATCAGTCGACTGATCAATGCACAAGGCTTGTTCTCGGGGGGGGGGGGGCAAAAGTTGAGGTGTTTTTTTTATCGAATCATTGTCGATTCAGCAGCTTAAGAATTCTTATGTAATCCTGTTGAACATATTACCCTGCCCAATATTTTTCTGAAAGAGTGTTATATTTACTCTGTTGGCAGGCTGCTATCAGTCATGTTGCACAAGCAGATAACATGATTTTAGTGATGGATGATCATTAATAGCCAATCAACAGCTCACATCACCCTGCAGTATATTATATGTCAACTTGTGACCATGCAACGTTGGAAAAGCCATCAACTTCATTAACAATTGACGCAGCCACAAAGTGACCTTCACACTGCGAATAAAGAGGTCCTGCAAAAAGGTGGGATAAGACCTTCAGATATGACAAATGAAAATCTTCTCAAAGACTTTGAATGATCCCACCATGCTGACATTTTACTAAGAGGTTGGCTGCTGCATCTGCTAGTATTTGTGTGTATGTGCATGTTTGTTTGACAGTTCATTAGTCATATCCTATCTCATGGACAGCTCCAGTACAGCAGTCAGTGTTAACCACCAACCTCATGCTAAGATATGTCATCCACTGCACACTCGCACACTCACACACACACACACACACACACATATCTGCACGGAGAGGGACATGCACACACCCATTCATTTCTCACAGCAATTGATCCATGACGACAGTCTCTCATTAACTTTCGCAGAGACAACTTGGTTTTCTTTATTAAATTTCATTTAATTTTGATGTGGAATTAAATAATAATATCTAGAGAATTCTATGAAAGGAGATGCCAAGTTGGGTCTTCAAGGCAAGAGACAAGTGACAGTTTTCTCTGTGCTTGGAATCAGAAATTGTGTTACATTTACATCATCCATTTAATCAGATTTGAACTTTGCCTCCAAGAGCGTGTGAATGCCAGAGTGTTTTCTTATGCTCCAATTACCCACAGTAAAAAAATAAAGATTAAATGTAATAAAGTTATGTAAAACAAAACAATTTTTAATGTTAATTAGCCTTCTTATTTATACATTTTTCAATGCTGATTGGAACACAGATGCCTTAAAAAGTGAGACTGTGGTTATTCTTTTTAATGAAAAATTTGCGGCCCATGACACGAGTGTCTCCCTCGTCCTGCCGGTTATTACCATTGACTCTACATGGAGATGATCATACAAACATTGTTAGACACTGAGAAAAGGTTTATGTTGTAGTTTTACATTATATTTATTTGGCACAAACTTTTTTAGCAACTTACAATAAGTGCATTCTAACGAAAGCTAAATATCTTTCAAAATTAATATCCAGTTGAAACTAAAGGCATGTTTGGTGCTGCACTACAAGTCTTTAGAAAAATGTTTTTGTTGTTGTTGTTTTTTATATGAGACTTTCTTGTGATGCATAAGTAAGTGCTAGTGAGGGTTCTTGAGATGTAGTCTGAAAAGGTTGGTTTTTAGCCAGTGAAAGATGGGCAGTGGCTCTGCTGCTCTAACTTTGGAAGCTCATTCCAGCCAGAACAAAGAAGAAAGTGTCGCCTGAGCTGAAGGTCCAAGGCAGAGGAGTGCCACAGTCGGGCCAGGGTGTATGGTTTAACCAATGGCTTGGAGTTGTAAAGGAGCAGTTCCCTTCCTGGCCCCATCATCCAGCACCTGAGTTCCCAAGTGGATGTGAGCAACAGGGAGACAGTGTAGTGAACGGGCTGGGTGAGTTCTGTAGGAAGACTTAAGAAGGTTGAATATGAGGTGGGCACAGCATTATGGCGCAAGTATACTGGATTAGCCGCAGCGGCCTGACGGTAGATGCATGGGGTCCTGCAAGGACGGAATTGCAAGCACATCAGTCATCATTCAGATCTAGGCTGCCTGGATGCCCCTATTGAAAAATCCTCCTTTTGTTATAAAAGAGGAATGGACAGGAGAAAGCTGCTACTGGGATATCTGCTAAAAACAACAGGTTATCATCCAGGGTTTCTCCAAGGTTCTCTGAGTTACTTTAGTCCGCTTTAGTTTTTTAAGCATTTCAATCTGACTGCCAGCTCTATTCATATATGCACCTTAATCTGCCATCCTGTTCAGAATGCACGTTTCTCCAGACTAGTGTCCAAATATCATCATTAATGATTAGTGCCCTCATCTTTTTTTTCCAATTGTGTTTCTTACATAATCCAAACAAAACATATCCAACAAATGCAATGATAAAAATACAAGGTGAAACGGCAAAATATTTCAGCAAGGGCGCTGAAATGAATCCATCCAACAGAGATCTGAAAGTTTAAACCAAAACACCTGAATATCACATCACAATGTGAAACAGCAGTTATCTTTCAAGACCAGGACTCCTTGTTGTGATCAGTTGAGAGGGCCACTGGAACTGTATGACATTAATAACCCGCTGATTTTTGCCAGAGCCAAATTATGTACTGCCCTAAAAGAAAGTCTGTCCTAAATTTAACAGGAAGCCACCGCAAAGGTAATAAAGGCACATTCTTGGATGGATTGACAGCAAGTAATAGTAGTGTGGTAGAATTTTGAACCAAGAGGAGATTTACTACAGTTTCTAGCTTCTGCAGCCAGGGAATCACTATAATGCCACTATAATATTTCAAGGGTCTGATTTGAGGCAAAGACTAGAATCTGTTTTGTTGCGATTAACTCCAGGAAACTCAGAGACATCCAGCTACTAATATCCTTAAGATAAATTACCTGAAATGGATAGATCTTAAAGGTTTCACAAACACATACAGCTGGACATCATCAGTGTAGAAATGATATGAGACACAGCCATTCTGATGGATAAGGGGAGCAAATGTAAAAATTACCATTTAGGAACTGCACAGAAACCCATCACCCTAACTCACATTGTCAGATGTAGTATAATGATCTATTGTACTGATAGCATCAATAGATATCAGACAACTCCAAAGATTACTTTTTTTTAATGCTGGAAAAATTTGAAAATGTTGAGGCTGTATTTTAAGGGATTTTCCTCTATAGAAACCAACTGATAGGAACAAGTGAATAGAGAGAGGAAGGAAGCAGAAAGAAGTGGAGAGCAGGACTAGGGAGAGCAAGTCAGGAGGTTGGAAGAGAAAAGAAAAGCAAAAAAGAAAGTTAGGGGAATGAGAGTAGATGTAAGTAGACAGAGATGAACACTGGGTCATTCAAACTAGGAATTAATCATTTTGACAGCCTGTCTGCCTCCTCCTTACACACACACACGCACACACACACGCACACTAATACTTTACATGCTCTCCTTCAGCCACTTCAGCTCTTATCGGCAATCAGAGTCACAGCGGAAAATAAGTGAGACACAGATGGTTCAGTGCGGGTGTGATGTTACGTTATATATGCTCCTTCTGATTCTAAACAATTAAATAGGGAATTTTGTCGTGACCACATAGTAACTTTCCACACATAATACATTAAAGCACGTCTTTTAACCCTGTTTCTTCTTCTACCTGTTCATCAATTTTATGACACACATAATTCACTTGCAGGCTTTACTATTAATGCCACCATTAGTTATTCTTTCGGTGTTCTGTGTGACACCAGAGAACGTAAATAAAACAGGAAAAGGACCTCACCTACATTGCTTTTTTTCTGCTTTGACAAACAAAGTGCTTTTACAGTGCACCTCTCATTCCCACACTCAAGGCCGGGCCCAAACAACTTGTGTCTTGCTCAAGGACACTTTCATATTTGGGCAGGAGGAGCTGGGGAACTGATTGAAAGCTGGGATGGAACCGAGAACCCTGCAGCCAGTGGACTCCTTCCTGGGCCACAGCCAGACAAAAAAACACATCAGATTAAGTAAAGTGCATCCTGACCTGTTGTCAGTCTCTGAAATTTGATTTCCCCACGCGGCTTCGTCAAGCACTAATGGCATCACCAAAACCGTCCAACAAATGAGTTACCTGTCAGTCCATGTGATATCATGTTTACACCTCTTGGTTGGTTTTTAATAAGAATGAAATGGACCAGAACTAAAAGCCAACAACGTACCATCTTTTTTCCCTTGGCCTGGACCGAATGAACTGAGCTACAGGTGTGAAAGAGATCTTAGCTTTCATCTAATCAAGCCCCTCAGCAAACCTGTGAGGTCAGTGCACCCCTCTCCCACTCACTATAACAGACATGGTGTGATGTACACTAATTGAAATTCTTGCATTGCTGGCAGGAAATCAATTCTGCCCCCTGGATGTGCAGCTTTAAAGAAAATGATTATCAGGACCACATTTTGAAGCAGGTCCAAGGTGGTCATGCTGATATATTGACTTTTTTTTCCACATTTTGACTTTGTTGTGAGTATGAAGAAATTTTAACTTTAGATTGGATCAAGAGGTATGACTTTCACATCCTACTGAAATTAGCCAATGGATGTTTAGGCAGTTATGTCTGAGGGCCTGGATGTTAAAACATCCATTAAATTGGACTTATTATTTATCAGTGCTGGCTGGTTGTTGTTAATAACTAAATCTATGATTCAAAAAAAAATCTTTGAGTCAAAATATCTGCTGTCATTATAAATAAGTAGATCAGTTTTTAGTAAGTATTAGGAAAAAAGACTCAAATGCCTATGAGACTACATGACCCAAACTTTCAAATGAAAACCCTTGAGGCAATTCCAGATTTAGAGAGAAGAAAACAGATGTTTGAAACTGTTTGGCCCTGAAGCTTTTCTAGGCCACGAATACCCACAATGCAGTGAATTCAGAGCACAAAGACATATTAATTTTATGAAAAGGGCAGGTATAAAACCAAGACCACAATTTGATACTCAGCTTGTTACTGTATGTTTGCAGTGGTACAGTCATCCAATAAATACATCTTCAAATTAATAAACACAAGTAAAATGTGTTAGAGCTATTTAATGTCTGATAAGGGATTTAGATGAAGACGAGACGTTTTTGTTTTGAAAATCACTATCTACGGGAACAGTTTTAACCTTCAAAGCAAATGAGAAGACGTTAAGCACTTTGGCTGTAGTTACATGGGTTGGCTGTTTTTCTTTTGAAAGCAATCAGATGGATGATTCCGACAGACTTATACATTGACACTACATAAAATCATTGTTAAGGTTTCCTGGCGCTCCACAAATAGTGAAGCGACAGGAGGTAATGACATATATAAATCTGTCAAAGCCCCATAAGCTTACCCCCATAAGCAAAAAAATATGTCAGTGGCTCCAGTATTAGTTGAAGCCAAACTTGTTCCAAAAAGCTGTTCCAAAAAGCTTTTGTGCAGACATTGCCCTGACAAGGAGAGATACATTAGTAGTTTGCTGAAATTACAAAGCACTGTTTATCAGTGTTCAAATATTCACGTTTTTCTGACAGTGAGCTCTAGTGGCAGTTTAAATTAAACTTTGCAGCACATCAGACTATAAATGGGTACCATTCTGTTGTTACAGAGCAACAGAACCTCTAAGGGAACCTCTAAGTTGGAGTAGATAGACAGAGGTTAAAGACCTGGAAATTTGAGTTCTGAAATCAATATACTGTCTTCCAAAAATAATGCATCACCTGCCGAAACTAATATGTGGAGCCACATATAAAATTGGAACCTGTCGTAGCTCGGTTTTGGGACCTTTCAATAGCACATCTCAGAGACAGCAGTAAAAGTTCAAAAGCAAAAGCCTTTCTCAAGGCTTAGCAAGCAGAAGCAGGCTGGGGCAGACAGTAGGTGAAGTCAGGGTGTGGGTAATGGTTGGAAACATGCCAGCATATAAACCAGTTAAAGGGCAAAATCCAAAAATATGCAGGCAAGGCAAGCAAACCAGGTAAGATTACAGGAAAGCAATAGTGTGGAAAGCACTGTAGAAACTCTTGCAGGGAATAAGTAGAAATGGTCCAGTAAGAAGGCTGATTAGCTGATTCTGGATGTTGGACTTCCAACCTTCAAAACCAACAGGGAACTTTCACATATGTAGAGGCTCAATTGCTAGTGTGGTTTCACTGTAAAAGTCTCATTTCCATAATCAAGATTTTAAGCCTTTTATTGAATGGGTAACTCCAATATTGTGTTTAGAAGTTGTAGTGGTTTTGGAAGTCAGCATAGTTGAAAGGAAAGTTAAAAGACTTTTAAATTTGACTTCCAAAATTATCTCCAAGAATTAATCTATCGAGATAAAGGAAGTCCTTACCAGATATGGAAGCTAACATGTTGGTTTTGGAAGTCTGCAGAATAGATTTAAAAGGTAAAACACATTCCATCTTCATGCAAAAAGGTAACAAAAGAAACGTAACAGCAGGAAGCCTTTTTGTTTGAGAAATTGCATGCTACTTTCAACCAGGCCAAAACGAGGACCTAGATTTTACTGCTCTTTTGCAAACGTATTTGATTTTTTGAAGCATTGCCGCTGTTTGTGTCAGCTGTGATAAATATTGTAGGCTAAAACAATGGAATCTGCTGGAGTTTTTATATGTTTACACCCTCTTTAGGCCACAACACCTTCACTACATGGAAGATTCCTTTTGGTGAAACATCACTATAAAAGGGCCAATGGCCCTGTGAGATTTCCCGGACGAAGGCGCGATGCTAAAAACGACTGTTTTTTAAGTTTAACATGACCAGGCCTTGATGATAAACACATTTTAATTGTTAGAAAAGAAGAGTTTCTTGGATTTTTGAAGTTTCAAACTCAATAAGGAATTTCACATATGCACACACTGAAAATTTAGAACTTATCAAACCAGTGAGTAGAGTTGCATATCGACTTGGGAACGTCAATGATTGATTTGAAAGCTAGCATGTTGGTTTTGGAACTTGACAAACTATACCGGTAAGGTGATAGACCTGGACTTTTGAATTTTAAAATTGATACTCCTATTTCTAAGTGTATACTGGCAACTTTCAAATCCAGATTTAGAAGTGACTACTCTAGAAGCAGATGCCCAGATGTTAATAACTTCACCTCTAGGTGTGTTCTCTTCTGGAATCCAACACCTGGCTTTAAAATTCACACACTGTCCCCATTATACCTAAGTTAAAAATGATTGACTCTAAAAGCATTATGTATTATTTCCACATCCAGTATTGCATATAAATATAAGTAATGTTATAAACTAAGCTATACTTTACTTCAGTTTATAAATGAGTCACTACAATAAGTCTCATCTGAACTCGTCATTAACTGGAATTAGGTTATGTAAAATTTGGGTTAACATGGTAGTTGAACACATTTTGGCACCGGCACTTCACTTCACAAATATAACATATCATGGTGAAACAGAAGCATTAAACATCTTTTAGAAGTGTGGATAAGCCTAGTAAGAAATAGTCAGCCCTGCAGCACCGTGTCGCTTTATCATAAGTGTGTAGATGGGATTGGTTGGAAATTATTGGCCTCCAGCAGCATAAAGCTGTAAAAGAGCTAGCAAAGCAGAGCTATCTACTCACCTTCCTCTATTGTGATAATTAAACCCACAGAGGGATAGCCAGCGAGCTCTTCTCTAATAGACACTGACAAAGCAGAGGACTCAAATTAAATCCTTGGCCCTAACTGTGTGCTCATTTGGGTCACATGCATTATGCAGGGGCCTATTACAGCCTTGGCCCAGGTGGAACTGATCACTTTTCCTCTTAAATATTAGCATTTCATTTTCCTTACTGTTTCTCGGAGGATCTGAAGCTCTTTCTAACCTATTTTTCCATCCATCCAAAAGTATTTCTCTGTGTCTTTCAACCTCCCCCTCCGACCTATTTCTCTCTGTCAAACAATCCCGTCTGTTTCCTTCTCCATGACGTTTTTCTCTCGTTTTGTCATTATTATTCTGCCTTTCTTTGTGACAGTCCTGCTAATTCTGTTTTCCTTTGTCTCTTTCCTACTGGTAATTGTTTGACTGATTCCTGATTCTTTGTCTTCGACAGTATGTGTTTCTCTTTCGATTAATTCCTAGTTTGCAATGGTGTGGTGTTTTGGACCAAAACAAAACATTGGTATTTCTCCTGCCCTGTGATAGACTGGTGACCTGACCAGGGTGTTGTATTGCATCTTGCCAAATGTCAGCTGGGATTGGCTCCAGACCAAAACTGTATAGCTAATGGATGGATGGATGGAATTTGTCCCTCTTTTTAGGACATTTAAATTAAACAATAATCCATCACATCCCTAGAGATATAAAGGCGTTTCTACTCTCTGTGTACTGTAGTTTCATGTATGATATGTCCAACATATGTAACTGCATATATACTATATTTCACTCATATACAAAACCTTTGTCCCAAATTGCTAAATACACTTACATTAAGCACAGACTCGGCAACAACAATCTGAGAATAGTAAGAGTGTCATTAATCTATTTTATTATTTAAATCAGTGGTACACGCACATTTTTTAAAAAACCTATTTGCAGAGTTGCTGAGATATTATATAAAAAACATTATAAACATTACTGGCTGAGACTTTTGAGATCTGAACATTGTTAACATACAGACACGTGACAAAGGAAAAGAAAAAACATTTTTAAAAAATGAGTGGAGAAAAAGGATGACAATGTCTCTATCCATACGGAAGGAGGGGTCACTGAATGGTTCGTTGATTCTCAACCACATTGAACACCTATGGGAGATTTTAGACTGAGGTATTACACAGTTTTTCTGTCATCCACATCAAAACACTAATTTTTTTTTTTTTTAATTTTATTCAAGTCATGTCACCCTATACACTTTAAAGTAGACTGTTGAAGTTTTCAGGGATTTATTTTTTTTGTGTGTGTTTCTAGGACAAAACTCTCATTATTTTAAAACAGTTTGGCAGAATTTCTGTTTAATACCCCCAGTGGGATTGCCAACCCCAGAGGGTTAGTAACACAGGAATTCTTATTACAAGATGACATGCCATTAGGCAAAATTGTCAAATTGTAACTGAATTCAGGGAAGTGATTCCATCAACTTTTAATTCAATGCCATGTCTCAATATAACAGAGAACTTGCTACTTCAGTCCTTCACAAACTGATCATCTTGTTGATTGTCATTGTATTGAACTCAAATGACACTTGACTCTATTGCTCCTCTAAAAAAGAAGGTAATGAAACAATGGAGGTTAGTGCCATGATTTAACTCCTAAACCTGCAAATTAAAGCAAAATACACAAAAACTGGAAAGGATATGATACCAGTTCCTCCAGTTCTACCAAACTGGAGGAATCTCACTTGGCCTGGCATGATAGTCTTAAAACTGCGTGGCTTTTGTTTTTGTTTTTAATAGTATCGGACAACAACAGCACAGAGAAGTTATCTAGTGATAACTAATCAGGCAATATGGTTTATGAAACTGGATTTATTGTTGAGAAAAACACAAATAGAGGCAGTCTTGTACTTTAAGGGTATGTGTCCAAGTAGTGTTTTTTTGTTTGTTTGTTTTTTCTCAGCACCAGCATCTTTCTAAAATCATTCCCAATGTGTAAAAAGCACATGTGGCGGCATGTGGCAAAGTAGAAAAAAATGCTGTACCGATCACCTTTTTCCAGACTACAAATCAGCAAAATTTCTTTTCCAGATGTCTATCTGACAGTGCTATAGCTAAATATAAGGAAGTGATTCCATCAGCACTTCATTCACTGCCATGTCAAAATATAACAGAGCACTGGTATGATAACTTTAGTTTTCCCAAATTGAGAATCCCACTTAGACTGACGTGACAGTCTTAAAACTTATAGAGAGGCCCTCTGTGATGCCAGAGCAGCCTATTACTCATCTTTAAAAGAGGAAAATAAGAACAACCCTAGGTTTCTTTTCAACACTGTAGCCTGGCTGACTGAGAGTCATAGCTCTACTGATCCATGTATTCCTATAGGTCTCAGTAGTGATGATTTCCATGAGTTTCTTTACAAATTCTAAAACCTAGAGACAAAATTCACCCACTCCTGCCCTCAACTGGCACTAATTTGTCCTCAAACACAGGTACCTTAGAAACAGCTATTAAACTTGATATATACCATCCGCTGCCTCAGCAGAAATCCAGATGCATTAGACCACCCTACACTTTTCTACTCTTCAGCTTTGCAGTTCTGATGAGCCTGTGTCCACTGCAGCCTCAGCTTTCTGTTCTTGGCTGACAGGAGTGTAACCCCATGTAGTCCTCTGCTATTTTATGCCATCCACCTCAAGGTTCAACATGTTGTCCATTCATTTTTTTGCAGATGATATACAAGTATATTTATCAATTTAACCACACGAAACTGATCAGTAGGCTGAGTTTCAAACATGCATTATGGACATCAAGACCTAGAATACCAGAAATTTCTGCCACTAAACTCAGATAAAACTGGAGTTAACCTACTTTGCCCTAAAAACCTCAGAAACAAATTATTTAATGATACAATTACTCTAGATTGCATTCCTCTGGGCTTCAGCATCTCCAAATCTTAGAGTTCTCTTTGATCAGGATATGTCCTTCAACTCCCATATAAAGCTAACTTCTAGGACTTGCTTTTTCACCTATGTAACATTGAAAAATCAGGCACATAATTTCTCAGAAAGATGCAGAAAACTAGTTCATGCATTTGCTTCTTCTTGGATGAATTATTGCAAGTTCTTATTTATACAACAAGTCGCTTAAGACTCTTCAGCTGATGCAGAATGCTGCTACATGTGTTCTGACAAAAAACAGAAAAAGAGATCATATTTCAGATGTGTTAGCATTGCTGCATTGGTTCCCCTGTAAAATCCAGAAAAAGATATAAAATCATCCTGCTCCTAATCATCAGACACCATCCTGTCTTAAAGAGCTCATACTACCTTATTATCCCAGTAGAACACTTCGCTTCCAGAACACAGGCCTACTTGTGGTTCCTAGAGTCTCCACAAGCAGACTGCGAGGCAGACCCTTCAGTTATCAGGCTCGTCGTCTCTGGTAACTTCTTCCAGTGTGGGTCCAGGAGGAAGACGCCCTCCCCATGTTCAGTTTTATCGCTATTATTGTAATTTTTTTTTTTATCATTACATCTCTATGTGGAATTAACATTGTGTTATGTTATCTTTCTCTCTGCCCACTACTGTTTCAATGGTAACTAGGACATAAAAACTGCATGTATAGACTCGACAGGCAAGTCTAATAAAAACTGCTTTAAAAAGTTGGTGACTTTGGCCCAAAATACACTACTTCTTATACTACACAAAGTTCATCTTGTGTCAGTACAACGACCTGATCGGCTTGATTTGTTTTCTATTCAGCTGTTGAATGGGAGGAAGGAGCGGGATTTATGTCATACAACTGCCATCTTTGGTATTAGGGACCTTTTTCATTCAAAATTCTCTAATTGGTTTGTTTCATTTCTTGTAACAGGTAAGGTTCCAACCAACATTAAAAATTTCATTATCAGGACTTTCACAGGTATTTTATTTAATTACTGATACAGGGGATATAATGGCACCATGTATAATGGGGCCAGAAGAGGCCCAACAAAAAAAGTTTTGCCCTGTGTCTCCCTAAAGTGGTTAATTTGGCCATGGCTACCCCAGTGTCTTGATGCAGTTTGCTGTCATGGTGAACATCATCAGTGAGAACACCTGTTAGTGTAACATCATCTAAGATTACTGTATTTTGGCATCTAACCTCCAAACGTTCCGTCTTTATTTCTATCACAGTACAGCTTTACACAGAGCATTTAAAGCTCAGCTTACACTGCTGACACCCTTTTTACTATTGGGTGACATTTTTGTGGGTGAAACTTGTTCACAATGGAACCGGACAGTTAACATTATAAAGCTAATTTCATAAAATGCACAACTACTCATGAACAGATGGCGTTCACCAGGTTGAAACAAACAATTTACACCATTGTTTGAGCAGTTATGAGAGAGAGAAAACGCTTGTACATGCAAGTCTTTACTATAGGAAGATGAAAATGTTCCTGAATGACACCCATTCTTCTTTATATTATACAGTATATAATAGGGAGGTGCTTAGCCTCTGTGCTGTTTTTAACAGAGCCTGTCTTTGAGTGACACAGAAGAGTGAAATCCTTTAGTCATTTTTAGATTCTAAATCCTTAGCCTCTTTTAAAATAATGTTGCGCTTTCCTTTAAGGATTATCCTGTGAATAGATTCCAGTCTGGTGAGTAATGGTTTAATTTCATACTACCCCAGCAGTGGCATGCCACAATTAAACTGAGGCCGAGTGCTTTCTCCTCATCCATTATACACAAGCAGCATTAATGAATATGTGAATGCAGCGAATGTCATATAAAATGTATGATGAATATGGTAAGCATGCAGGTAACGAGCATTAATAGTTTATGTGTTGCCAGGGGCAGGAGGAACTGACAACATATGGCTCTGGACCCATATGAGCAGGAAAAGCTGTTTGAATCCACACAAAGAGAATCACCTTATTTGTCATACATGGTAAATGTAGAGGAATTTGTTCTGTCATAAGAGGCAAAGCAAGGCACAAGGACATTGACCCAGCAAGGCGGCACAGTAATCAAGACATCAATCTGCAAACAAAGTCAACCTATTATAGAAAAATACAGCTTGGCATCTGTAGCCTACACATTCACGTTCCCATCTTGTCACATTTGGACGCCAGGTCAGAATCCCATAGGGTCACTTTTTAACACACTGGATACCCCTTTAGTATCATTGTTCGATGAGAAGGGTACACTGGAGCAGTATTGAACTTTTTAACTTTTGTACAGTTATGTTCAGGCACTCACAGCACCTGGTTAAGTTTAGGGAAATACTGTGCTTGGGTTTATTGCAGAAAAAAAATCACTGTAACCTCGAAATCATAATGCGGCCTCACCCAATATACGTCAGTAGACAACGGTTGGCTTGACTTATTCGTCGTCCTTCAGTGTAGCAGAAAACATTAGAGGTCTATCAGACTACCACTACATTAGAGATCGACGCCAAGGGTCCCGACCAAGCATCCATATGTTAATACTGCGAGAGGGACTATGTTCCTGTAATGGATACTACAATCTATATTTAAATTTGCACTTCTTTAGAATTACAGCACCACCTGCAAATGAAGGTAAAAAAACAAATCAGTCAGACTTATAATGAGTAGGGCTGTAGTACCCCAGTTGACTGGTCAACCAGGAGACTGGTCGGTAGTCATTGGTTGGACAGTCACCAATGTTAATTTCTGGAGAGAAGGAGAAAAGCACATCAATTGTCTTCCAGGATTAATTCATTATTTACGTCAGTCACGTGAACCCCCCCACCCAATGGAGGCTGCTAGGTCTCACTTATTTAAGGCTTACTGAACATTTACTTGACACGGTTTCAAAATTTTCGTTGGTGTGGCCGCATTTTGATAAAAAGGACCAAAAACTTGAGTATAAACTTTACAAACCGCAGTTTTCATATCACCGCTCAACAACCAACATGACAGATCATCTAAAAACAGCAGGTCAACATGTCTGTGTTAGGAAGCTACATCAACTTTCATGTTTAACCCCTGAGGCTTTGAGTTTATTTTCTCTAACAGTTCTTGTGCTGGAATCAGTTGATAAAGTTGTAATTTCAGACGTTATATGAATATAAGCAGTTGCTCGCTGGACGGTTCTGAGCCTGTTGTTATCATTTCAGTATAAAATAATTAGGCTAAAATAATTTAACATGCTCCAAATAAATGTTTTTTATGTTTATTTCTAATTCATTAAGCCAAATAATGCTAAAAGGTAAAGTAAACTCATGCACTGTGGCCGATTTACTTCATCTGATTGATTCAGGGATCTCTGTCTCTCTACTTTGAATAAATACGCAAGACCACGAATTGGTGAGAAACAGAAGATATATTTTATTGCTAAATATCTGTAAGTAACTCAAAAGCTGAGGAATTAATAATGAACAAGGAGGTCAGAAGGATCCAGATGAATAAAGTTGCTCTTTGAATGACAAAATAATAGGATCACTGAGTGTGGTGATAGTGAGCTGAATTATATGGTTCAGGGTGACCAGAGAGCAGCTGGACAATCATTTTCTGCAGTCCTCAACAATAACAGTTCAGAGCCCTGTCCGACATCAGCTCTCATCACAGGCAGAAGAAGTAAAGGTTTGCGTACTGCTGTCTGTCATTGTGGTCTGATAGAACGCAGGTACTTTCATCTTCCATAAATCGACCTGCTGAGTAGTCTTTAAAGTGATTCCATTGGCCAGACTACAAAACTCCCAAATACTATCAAAGCTAGACTTACTGGAGTACAAAAATATATATATATAAAAAAACTCCTGCTCAGTCAGTGTGTTACTGAGTTACAAACTGAGGCTTATTTCAGCTAAAGATTAAAATGTGCACAGCTTAACGGTGAGGAAAACGAAAATGCAGGAGCACGCAGTCTAGAAAAATAAAACGAGACCGAGGCAAAGGCTCGTGAGCAGTTGGAGGAAAATCTTATATGACAAAAAGAAAAAGAAAAGAGTGCCAAAAGTACTGCAAAAAGCAAAAAGGAAGAGATTTAAAGTGCCAACAGGGCAGAAAAATAAAGGCAAGTGCTGTGAAAGAAGAGAAGAGAGGGAACAAGGGGAACTGAGCTTTTTTTTATTATCTGGCAGGTCTAGGTTTGTATGATGGGCAGAGAACCGGTCTTGTGCTTCTGATCTGTAACTTAATCCTCATTCCTTTGTTTCAAGGAATGGAGAGGAATGGATCTGGAGCTTTCCTTACTCCATTTAATCAAAGTTTTATGCATGCGGGCCACACTCTTGAGCTCCATGGCCAGTCAACAGTGACTCTAAACATGAATTATATTCGTATATGTGTATTACATTGAATATTGAGGAAAGCATATGGTTTGAGCAAAGGTCTTGATATAGCAGACCAAGGCATCATTCAGAATGGTATACAGGACTATCGAGATGTTTTTCAGTACTGCCAATAAATGAACTGCAGTGCAAGACAACTAGTTTGATTAACAATGTAGTAAAATTCACTCCAACTGCCAGGTCCAATAACTATCACAGTGCTTTAGATTTGTCACATCATAACTTGGCCTTGTTCACATCAGATAGACGTGGGAGTGAACCTGTTTTCACAAAAAAAAAAAAAACATTTGCTGAGTAATATTTACTGATAATTGCATATTCAGACATTTGCTTAACCAAGGAAGAGAGTCTGTTTAGTCGCTTCAGGAATGCACATACAACTTATGGTGAGCATCTGGGAGGTGTGATATCTCAGAGACACAGGCCTCAACTTTTGTCCATATCGGGTGGAGGAGCCGTGGGTGTGTCCAAGACCGTTGAACCAGACGTTAAACGCACTTTGCCCCGCCAGCCCCCTGGTACGCAAGTCCCCCAAGTCCGTTTTGATGTCCGTTTAGGGTCCAGCTGAGCTGAATGGAGCAGGTGATTCCTGGAGAATTGACAGTGGGCGAGTGGGCATGTTGAGGAGGTTTTCTGTCCGGCCTGCTGTGTTTAATCCTGATGACTTTCTTTTGTGAACTATATTCCAGTTTGTTGAATGCAGACATCACTCGCCCATGGACACTTTATCTTGTCCGTCTCCTGAATCACGGCCAGGATGGGGCCTTTGCCTGGTCAGTGCAGTTGCTGAGTCTCGCTTGAGAGAGGCGGGAAAGCTGTCTCTCTGATCCTGAGAGTGTGTGAAAGGTTTACTCAAACCCACCATGTTGTCCCTTAGTGGGATTCAGAAAAGGGAAGGTGTCCTCGCCACACATCTGTAGTGTCGTCCATAGTCTGATGAATTCAGCGTAGGTGGTAGGGGATAATATAATTAGCTGTTCAGCTTTCTGCTCCGGTTTCATCAGATATTCTAATGTGCTAATTAACCAGAGTACTTCATGTATTTTGTCTGTGTGATCAGCTCAGCCCTTTCAGAACTTTGTTACACTGGGATTCAACCAAGGAAGAAAAGCCATTAAAATAATTTGAGCTTGGTGTTGTTTATGGCTCTAACATCCAGTATGAATTATATTGTTAGGATAATACCTGCAGTTCTTGTAGAGAGGGAGCAGCGTGAATTGTTGCTCATTATTTTGGTTGAATTTTAGTCTTCATCTATCAAAGAAAATGTTGGTTTTAGTCATATTTTAGTCATTTGTGTTTCTTAGGGTCATTTTTGTGTCATTTTCATCAGTGAAATTTTATTTTTAAGCCTTAAGCCCTAAGCCTTATTATAACATGACAGAAGTCCGACTCAAAATAATGTTAAAGTTAACTTTTACAAAAGAGGCGCATCAGACACGTTCTTCAGTCGTCTGTCTTGTGGGCATCTGAAGGAATGGATACGTTTCTTTTTTGAGTATTCCAGCTGTCTATACATGCCACATTATGTCTTGCATTTTACTCACCCTACACATTTGGAATTTGGCCCAGAGCAAATTTATATGCTCTAAGTGTCTTCTTCCTTTTCACATGCGTAACTACAATGATGCTGCAAACTGATTTGCAACAAACACCAGTTACCTTACTTATTAATATTGGGGTTTTTTGTTGACACAGCTCTTGTAGCTTGTGTTCTGACTCCAAAAACAGTTAGAAATAGCTATAAAATCCCCATAGAATATGATCTAACCCAGTATAAATAATTAATATAACATTAGACAATGATATATTATTATCATTATTTAGCACTATGCTGTTGTTTCTATTTCATTTATCATTCTACATACTAAGATGTAAAGTGTAACATGAGGCATGTGGTTGATGTTGGGCAAATATCCTGGGTAGATTCTTATTCCCACTTTGCCCCTTTCAGGGGCTGCAGTGTTACATATGCATGATATGTGTGTGTCATGGCTGAAGTATCTATTGAACAACATGTTATTATGACATGTGACTCCTATTTTTCCACCTTGAAAATTAGCAAAAGGATGGCGAAAGGGGGGAGTGCTTTTTGCTTGTTCATTGTGGAGAAGTTAAAGGGCAAAATGAGTATGGCAGCAGGGGGCAGTGACTGTTGTGCTGGCTGTTCCTGTTGCAACCTCGGCTGGAGCTGCTGATTGAGCCGCAGCCTCCCGGCCTGCCTGTGTGGTTGGCTGGCTGTCAGGATGGCTGTGTGTGAAATAGGACAGTGTGAGCGCTTCGAGTCCATGGATCAATCTAAATAGGTTTCTAGGCCCATAACATATTAATTCAGATAAATATGTGTGTACCTATTTTCTCCTAAATAAACAAAAAAAAATAAATAAATAAAAACAACAACAACACAGCCAATCAAAACAGAACTTTTTTTTCCCTTGCTGACAGCAAACAGGGCCTCTGGCTTTGTTTGAATTTATAAAACTTACTATAATATAACATAATATCGAGAGTGAGGAAGTACAGCAGAACACTCCTGTTGCCCATAATTAGGCTGAGAAAGTCAGCTCATTGAAGCCTCAATAAAGGATATTAAAAAGTGGTGGAAGCAAACTTTGTCATTTAACACTGTGAATCCTACTTTTTTCACTCTGCATTTTGTCAGTGGACATAATGGTTATAGTTATATAACTGGGCCATGGTGCTGCTAGGGCTTGAGGCCTGATGTTAAAAATGAAAAAAAAAAGGGGCTTATTATGGGAATTAGGGTAAACAAGTCTATAAGTGGCATATGATACAGTTATAAATAAATAGTTATATAATCATAAAAGCAACAATGATATGGCAACAGTCAGAAAAGTCATTAGTTTGTTGTCAGTGCTGTTCCAGTAATAGGAAACAAATTTTTCTCAAGTCATGAAAAGTATTCAACCAGGTTTATTGTATCTTTTTTTAGAAGCCTGTATATTTTGGTGTTGGACAGTAGCAGTACCTGAATTTTTTTGACTCTGACACAAAAGTTGTTACAATGACACCGCTGTAAAGAAAAAAACCAAACAAGAATAAGATACATACAGCCATGCTAGTGGCTCTGTGGGGTTAAATGCCAAGCTGATCACAAGGAATATGCTGATCTGAACAGGTGATCTTTACCATGTTCAGCATCCCAGTTCAGAGTCTTAGCATGCTAACAATTGGGAACTAACACAGGCGTACAGGAGGTGATGGGAAGGTTTTTAGCTTTGCATGTGTTTTTTCATTAAGGAAAATCAATTGAATTTTAACCCAGTGGTGACAGTAGAAGAACAAGATTAGTCAAGGGATCTGCAAATTTGTTACAATTTCTCCTAAGGGAAACATGTCTTTATTTAACCTTTAATTAATTCCATGGCAGCCTATAAAATGTTGCCCTGAAGCAACAAAGGTAATCCCATGTCATCCCCGGATCCTGCAAGTGTGGCTAAAAAAGATTTATGTTTCTGACACCTGTTTATCTGTTTAACTCATTCAACTAGAGATGCAGCTGATGCACTTGCCAGGTTTTCAGTTATAATGTGTTGGAAAAGTGGTTATGTATTACACCCAGTGTGAAGTTGATTAGGAGTCATGGCTGAATATATTCAATAAGCCAACTGGTCAGGAACTGTGGAAGGCAGGATGCATTTCTTCAAATGGGAAACAGGCTTCTCCTGCAGGTATTTGACCTGAGGCTTATGAGAATAAGGACTTGAGACTTCACTAGGACTCTGATGTGAGATTATACATACATGACTCGTACAATAAATTTTGATGCAGTAAATTCCTGCAGGAATAAAAAAGATTAAGACTTAGCTATGCACATGCATATTTAACTTTAATAATGTTAGAAAAAGGAGCTTAGTAACAGTTTTTCAAGGGCAACCTTGGTTTTAACCAGGATGTAATCAGCCCTCACAAAGATGTAAGCATTTGAAAAAAAAGGCAGGGAAACCATATTCAGCATATAAATTACATTTACATTTATATAACTAGTCATGTGATATTGAAGTAGTGGAGAACTTACAACCATCATGTTATTAATTCCCACCCTTCTCTGTCCGTTTCTCCGTAGATGGGAGGCACCATGTACAACACAGGGAAACATGTATCCCTGCGGCCGGACAAAGCCCACCTGGTGAACATCTCAGGGGGCCCGCTGGGTTACAGCTACCGGCTGGAGGAGATCCGGCTCCACTTTGGGAGCGAGGACTCCCAGGGTTCGGAGCACCTCCTCAATGGACAGGGCTTTCCTGGAGAGGTGAGCGACAACACAGTGGCGACACGCAGCATAAAAGTGGTGCATGCAGATAAACGTGTGAGCAGCAAAGCAACGAATGGCAACAGGCTGATGACGTAACTGCTGACAGAGCAACTGGGAATAATGACTACATAATTATTTAGCTCGGAGAAACACACACTTGCGTGTACAAAGACGGGAAGATGCATACACACAACACTGTTACGGAATAAGTTATGCTGAAACAGTCAGCTCCCATTAAGTATACTTTTCATATGTGAACACTCTGGTTCTCAAATGTCAAAGCTTTTATCCATCATGAAAGGAACTGGTTGTCAGAAGTGGGAAAAGCAAATGTTTTTTGGTCTCTGTGGAGATCCCCTGAGCTTTTCTGTCTTTAACGAGTCGGGGATCACAACACTGCATTTGTTTTGTTGAATTCAGCCTGTCCAGAGAGACGTGCAGAGCTGTTAAAAGGGTGCTGTGAACTTTCAAGATGCTTCACACTGTTGTTATGCAGATTGGGTCTGTGGTTCTACATCTGTCATAGTAATCTCATTGGTTGAGTTAAAATTCATTGGAGAGAGTGAGAGAACTACAACTTTTCCCACCAGAGAAACAAAACTCCAGGATGAAGTTTATGAAGCCTAATAAAAAGTAGAATCTAGGAAAAAAATATACCTCTGCTAAAAACTTATTTTTTGATACTTCCAGTGAGTCCTCTCATAAATCTGAAGTCACCATTCTCTTCTAGAAAACAGGGGAGTAGTCTTCACTGATCCTTGGAAAGTCCACCCACAGGAGATCCTGGGTGTAGCCTCATTTAGCTGTTCCTAGCTGACAGCAGTGGCACCTGCTCCGGTCCACTGCTGCTGTAGCCCGTCCACTTTGAGACGTGATGTGTCGAGTATTCAGAGATGCTCTTCTGCATTGAACCGTTGTAACATGTGCTTATCCGAGTTGTTGTCACCTTTCTGTCAGCTCTGACCAGTCTGGCCATTCTCCTCTGACTTTGCTCATTCACAAGAGGTTCGCCACTCCATTGATTGTCTTTTTTGTAGCTCAGTAGAAGGATGTCTGGGCAAAAAAATAGCTGCTGACAACATGATCCAAACATTGTCAAGCAGGAAGTAAACAGATGAAACGAAGGATGGACTTTTAGAAAATAAAGTCGGACAATTTTGCAACAGCCCCAGGGTTGGGGTAGATCATGCAGAAAGACTACTTGGTTTAACCAGCATTAATTCATTTTTTAAGCTCTTGGAGGCAGTGTACAAAGTGTTCATGACAAACATTTAACAGATATTTACCTATTTTCACGTCCAACAGACACATAGAAACATTAGCATTGATTTCTCGTCATATAAACAAAAACATAGCTCTTTTTTGGTCCCCTTTAATTTGCGAACTTGCTCCATTGACCAATAGCAAGCATTCAAGACAGCTCTGACCTGTCAGAGAATGGAGAGAACATGAAGAGTTCAAACTGGAGGCAGCCAATCTCCCCATCTCTCGTTGGGTGAATAAATTCTGTCATAATGACACTTCTCCTGGGGCCTCTGTATCTTTTTCCATTGTCTTCTGCTTTTTATTCCCAAATCTTTAAGTAATACATTTGAGTCTTTGATTTCATCACATATTAGGAATAGTGAATATCCCCGATAATGGAAAACTTTTGTTCAACATCCAGAACCTATAAGGGGAATGGCTTTACCTAACTTCTGCTTTACTTTTGGGCTGTAAACATCCACTACCTGACCATACCAAAATGCCAACCCAGTTTTCAGTCACTCCTTGTGAATTTAGACCAAATTTTGGAAAATTTTGTTTTTCAGTGTCTTTGCAGTTCAATTGCATCAAGTAACTTCTTTGTTACGTCCACTCTTGATGGCTCATTCCAACTCTGGCGCAATAAGGACTTGAAATGTTGGAATGTTGAAAACTTTCTCATAAATAATTGCTTTGCATATTTCTCTCAATTGACAACCAAATTTCTTAAAATTCTTACAGGTCACACATTTTGTGTAACATCTTGTGCCCAAGTTCCCGGAGAAACAACCTCATAACCCTATAGACATATTCCAGTTATTTGACCGGCCCTAAATGGATCAGAATCGGTTCTATATTCATCCATCTCAAACATAAGTTGCACCCCAAAGTCGGCCATTAGATCTGCATTGGAATAATTTTTAATTTTTCAGATGACATTTGGGCCCTGGCCCTTAGCAAGACACTCTCCTCTGCAACACGTGTGCATCATGCACTTATACACTTAAGGGCATTTCATCATACTCCGATGTCACACTCTTTCATATGGTCCTGTCTTGCACTTTCCAAGAAAACCAGTCTTCCAAACCTTTTCTAAAATTTTACAGTGTCCCATTTAACACGGGCTGCTGTCCGCTTTATCTAGCATTCCTCTCACACAAAGTGACAAGGTATGCTAGCTTTCTTCTCTTTACTGGCTTGATTAGCCTTACTACTCAAATGGAGAAACTGGCACTCAAATTATAATAAACTTAGGAAAGAGAAAGGAAATAGAGGAATCTACTGTGGCTTTCATTCACTCTCTTATAACCTCCTCCAAGTAAAAACTGCTTACACAACATTGACAGTGTTTCCACACAGTTATGAGACAAAAGTCCTTGGCACATCATGGTACATCTTTTAATATCAAGATTTTCCTTTAGATATCAGGTTGTGTTCCCAACACTTTTTCACCACGTATCTATTCATCCATTATGCCTGTCATTGGACTTATATCATGAACCTTCTTTCTTTGAGGAGACAGTGCTAACCACTTTGTATAGCTTTCTTTTTTTTCCCAAAGTGAAAACTAAAATAGCAAAAGTACAATTCAGGCTTGAAGCTCAAAGAAATAAGAACTCCTGCAAGAGAATGCAATTAGGGCATGAAACCAACATAAAAAAACCCAACTAAACACTGAAAGCATTGCAATAGCACTTACAACTAATTCAGGCTCATACAGGCTAATAAAACTAATTTTACAGCAAATTACATAAGGTCTGATAACAAAGAACAGTGCAATACAAGAGCTGCAGTGCTGAAAATTAATAGATTTCTCTACAGTCACTGCACTTACCAGCAAAGACTCTGGGAAGATTGATAGTCAATGACTGTACAAGGCGAGGGTCACATTACTGGCAGAGCTGCTATCCATTGTAACTTTTATTGTAAAATGGAATCAGTAGTGCTGCTACTAACTAGGAGGCAGGAAACAGAAATTCTACGTAATAGCACTATTCTTGATATCAACTGCCTTTCAAAGCAAGTATTTTTAAGAAGTTAAATCTGTAGTACATCCTTAAACCAACAGTTGGGAGTCAATGGAGTAGAGAAAAGAATTAACCCTTTTTAATCAAATACAAATAGAGTTTATCAGAATCAAGACATTTTCTGCTGTATATTTTGGTTGGTCTAGAAAATCTTTTACCCCTGGACTGTGACACATGATAGAAAGTTTCATTGTCTTGCTGATCGATTGACTGATTGATTGATTGATTTACATTTAAAAAATGAAATCATAACATTTGTACATTAATGAGAACTGAGTCTTCTTGAAAAATATTCTTAGCTGCAGTCTGCTGGAGTTGCCCTAGTTTATTATGTGATGCCTTGAGTTGTTGTGTCTCTCTTTCAGGTCCAGCTGATCCATTATAACCAGGATCTGTATGCCAACTTCACTGAGGCAGCTAAGAGCCCTCATGGCATCGCTGTGGTTTCCATTTTCATAAAGGTGAGCACGTCCTGCCGGGATCACGGGGAAACAGGGTCAAGGACCAATGAAGAAACAAAAACATCTGTAAAAGAGCTTATCTGATGATTTGATTAACTCAGTCATACTGTAACATAACCCCAGTTAAAGAGTGTGTGTGTGTGTATGTGTGTGTGTGTGTGTGTTGTTGTAGTACAGTGGTTTCTGATTAATATTTGATAGCCTTCTCTCTCTCGTTTTCAGCTTTCTGAAAACTCCAACGCCTTCCTCAACCGCATGCTCAATAGAGACACCATCACCAGAATCAACTACAAACGTAAGATGCACACACATATACACGCACTAACACACACACACACACACGCAACACACGCACACACACACGACACAACATACAACACACAACTCACACTCATACAAAAAACACACACAACACACTCACACACACATACAACACACACACACAACACACACACAAAAACACACTCACACACAAACATACAGACACACCACAACACAAACACACACTCACACACAACACATACACACACAACACTCACACACACACACACACACACAAACACACACATATACACACACAACACAACATACAACACACAAATACACACTCACACACACACAACATACACACACAACACAACATACAACACACTAATACACACAAACACACACTCACACACACACACAACACACACACACACAACATGCACACACACAACATACAACACACACGAACACACTCACACACACACAACACAACATCCAACACACAAACATACTCTCTTTCTCCATGTTTTTTTCCTAGACAAGCTAATTCTGCTATGAACATCTACAGGGATGTATCTGTTTTTTTCTTGTGGTAAACGAGATCTTTAAATCTTCCCTATATAACCTGCTACACAAGTCTTGGGTCTGAGCAGTGTCTCGGTGTCAAACATCATGGTGGCGCAAGATGAGGAGTCAGAACAGTAGGTTTCATCCTCTGAGAACCATGAAAATCTGTACAATGAATGGTTGACGCTGCCGCTCCTACAGACACACCCTGGCTGCAGGCATGAGGTCTAGAACTAAACACGCTCATCTCTTCCTTCAGACGTACGATGTCTACGTACTCTTACTGTAACACAACACTCGCACTCAAAGACACACACAGGCATTTTCTGTTGTTTTCCCTCAAGAAGAAAGCATTTTTGATTTTACACAAATCAGTGCCACTTTGCCAGAATATGTAGTTATTCTCCTGATAAAAGAGCTTAACACAGCATAATTGCACTACCACACACATACAGCATCTTATTTTTGTAACTTAGGAGGATATTCTTCACGTCACTTTAACACTTCCTCCTCTCTCTTTCCTCTTGTCTCTCTCCAGATGATGCATTCTTATTGATGGGCCTGAACATAGCTGACCTTTACCCTGACACCACGCGTTACATCACCTATGAGGGCTCCATCACTATCCCCCCCTGCTATGAGACATCTACGTGGATACTCATCAACAAGCCTGTCTACGTGACACAGATGCAGGTACATGGGCACAGGATAAATGAATGTAAAATGGTAAAAACAACACTCATTCGGTTGGCTGGGGCAGAAATCCATCCAGCCATTAGGTATATCGCTTTTCCATTGTTTTCTGAGGGGGGTTCATTTTCCAAGCTGATAGAGTATAAGGAGCAGGGTCCACCCTGGTCAGGGTTCCAGTGTATCACAGGACAATATATAGAGACAAAACACTGTTCACGCTTACACGGCTGTATAAACATCATCTTATAGCCGGGTGACCAAAAAGCCTCTTCATTACTCAGAGGAGCAGCAGCTAGATTGGATTCAAACCCGTTTTTATTTTGTTTTGTTTTTTTCAAAACAGGAAGCTCACCATCATATGTGTGGCACATCACAATCTAGCGCAGCACTCACCTAGCGCAGCAGTGAAATCAAGTCCAACATAGAGTACAATCTGCCATTTACTCTCACATTATTAACTCCTGCTGTCACTCACCTGCCCTTTGCTCTTGGTTGTCTGTCAGCCCTCTCTAATCTCTCTCTCATCTTCATCCCTGTCCTTTCTACTTCATCTCTCCCTTTTCTTTTATTATTTAGTTTTTTCTTCCTTCCACTTTTCACTCCCTGCCCTCACTTTCTTGGCCTTTTGTCTGAGGTATTTTCCCTAAAATGTATTCATATTTTACAATTAGTATCAGTAGTTTCTGTGTAAGGTCAGATATTCCTCTTATTAACCTGATGAGACACTCTGATCATTTGGTGATTGTCTGGATTATCTTCTTATGAGAGCGGGGATTCAAATCCCACCAATGATTCATTCAGTGTCTTTCGGAACATTACAGTTGTGTATCAATGTCAACATGTCTTCTGTATTTTTTCCATGTTGTTACCAAAAAAATACAAAATCAAGAGAATGTTTCCAATTATACACACATATTCAAATGTAAAATTTTGTACAATATTTATTATATCAATACATTTATTCAAGACATTCCTATTAAATTGTTAAACTAGCAAATGTTAAAACATAATAAGAGTTTAACTAATGTGAAAACCCTGTCACAGCTCAGAATTAGAAGGACTCAAATGCATGACTCGTTCAAATCAGTTCTACTTTTTTTAGGCTCATCCAACAAAAAAATGCAGGGATGAACAGGAGGCAAAGTCAAGGAACTGGCTGTGGCCAGCAATAGGCAAGCGGGAGAACCAGGCAAAAGAAGAATAGTCCAAAAGAAAGCAGGCAAAAGCAGGAAATGGGGCTGGAAAGGCTACAGCTGGGATGTCACATTAGACAGCATGGCAGAGTTCAGGTGGAAATAGAATGGTAGATACATGGGGGTGAGTAATAGGGGAGTAGGCGGTGGCAGGAGGAGTCTGGTGATTGGAAGGTGGGAAAGGTTGGGGTTACTGCAGGGGCAGGTGGGAGAAGTAGGGTCTGAAATGACACTAGAGTAAGTAACTCATAGGGAAGGCAGGTAGAGAATGAATGAATAACTAAATGAATTCCGACAACATCAAAGTGGTTAATATTATATAAATAAACGGTCATAGTCGGCTAATATTGTCACTATTGCTAATAGTGTTGGTCCTAAACCAACATTACAGTAGCAATCTAAATCATGGCAGAAATCAATCTGTCTTTTAATGTTTTTGAGATAATGCCTAAAGCATTTAATTCATTTTTAATTAGTCAAAATAAATATAATGTTGGCCCCTCTTCATAATAATATTTCTGTCATGACTTGAAGCTTGTTAGTGACTTTCTTGGGCAGGATCTGTCAGTATAGCTGTAGCAGCAAAGAGGAGTGGGGATCTTACCCTTTGGCGAGTCTGGAATTTTATCTTTGCTGATGGTGTTGCTCTGTTGGACCTCTAGCACAGTTTGCAACTGAGTGTGGAGTATTCGAGATGGGAGCGATCAACCCTGAGTCTATGGATGTAGTGCTCTACACAAACGGTGCAGTTCCTGATTTCTTGTGCTAAATGTAGTTACCCTCACCCAAGCATCTCAGGGTGAGGGTAAGAGTTAGATCAACAGGCAGATCCGTGCACTGTTGGCAATAAGGTGCATGTTGCACTGGTTGGCCATGGTGAAGAGGGCTCTGAGCCTGAAAGTAAACCAGGACAAAACCAAGCATGCTTGAGGGATTCCAAATCCCATCCATACCGGGAATGATATGGGTTCCACCAGACGGGACTCAAGAAGGAACACTGTTAATGTTCATACCTGTACTTTACTGTCCACTGAATCCGGGATCTGATTAAGCTGACTTCCTGTTGGATCAGAGCACACATGAAAGATATTAAATAACATTGTGATACAGGTTTTCAGGACTCTCTCAAATTCTGATCAAAGAATCCTGATGGAGTGTTTGTGACCCACAGGAGTCATCCATCCCCCCACAGTCGTTCCTTTTCTAATGACTGTGTATAGAACAAAGAGACTGGAAAGCTGCACACTAATCAGTCTATGTATTTATCTATTTTTGTGTTGATTTTGGACAAGTGCGCTTGTTCCTGTGCCAAAATGGTCTCACAGCCTAATGCTGTTGCCAGCCTCTTGGTAATTACATTTTAATATGTAAAGGGACATTTTTTTTTCTCTTTTCCAATAATTAATACATTAAAAAGGGTATAATTACGTGCTCAGAACTTGCCCTGTTACACAAGCAAAACAACTGCCTGACTGCTACACTTCCTAGAGCCAGCATTAATTGGTGATTAACTGCAGGTTAAGTCATAACATGGTGGTTACCTTTTGAATTGAAGTAAACTCAGCCGAACTGAATTATGTTAGTGACTTTAGTCAAAAAGTTGATCTCTAAGAAAGACGTCTCAGTCGCCACCCGTTCTCTTTTGACATTCCGCTTGTGGTCCACAGATGCACTCCCTGCGCCTCCTCAGCCAGAATGAGCCCTACAAGATCTTCATGAGTATGAGCGACAACACCCGGCCCACCCAGCCTCTGCTGCAGCGCTGCATCCGAACCAATATCAACTTCAGCAAGCAGGGCCGCGACTGCCCCAACAACCGAGCCCTTCGCCCACAGTACAGAGGTAATATATATATAGGACACACCAAGGAAAATTTACATTAAACCCAGTGAAGACGATAAATCGCTGGATTTTATGGTGGATATAAGGCAATTATATTTAAGTTTGGATTGGCATTATGCTTAGGGACACCTTAGCAGTAGAGATGGGGAAAGAGGAGTGTTACAGGGTCTACAGACTTTAAAAGAGCATTGATTTATAAAAATGCAAGCAGCTGTTGGTCGCTGCTGTTGGTTGATAGGGCTGGTATTTTGCTTCTGGTACCACTGGGAGGATGAAATATCCCCTGTTTCAGCATTGCTGTTGCACACAGTTGCAGATAAATTTGTTAGACCTATAGGGCTCTGATATAAGATATCAAATGACAAGAATTATATATATATATTATATATATGTGTGTGTATATATATATATATATATATATATATACACATCTATATATATATATATATATATATATATATATATATATATATATATATATATATATATATGTGTGTGTGTGTGTGTGTGTGTGTGTGTGTGTGTGTATGTGTGTGTGTGTGTGCATGTAAAACCAGGAGTGCGTAGGTGAGCCAGTCGGCATTATAGAAGAGCTGATATATCAACATAACACACACACAAAACAAATCGGGAAGCGCTATGCAGAGAGTGTAGGAGTCTGTGTATCCTTAAGGAAAAATACACTTGACAACCTCTTCTGTGCACCGTTATTTATATATCTTCACTATTGATCTGCTCTCCAGAACATCAAATGGTTTTCATGGCCTCTGCTTGCCTTTGATAATGGCTTGTTACAAAACAGAGCCCCAACAGAAGTTTCTGCATTCAAGGTCAAAGAGCACAGCGAACACGGTGGCACTGAGTTGTCTGAAACCGCTCACAAACAATACTATTGGTATTTATTTAAAAAAAAGAGATGGGCTGAGGAGAATGTAGAAAGACAGACAAAAAACAGCATATTCTGTACAGTCCTAGAGAACATTCACAGAAATACAATGGACCCAATTAAAGCTGAGCTGGACAAGACACTGTAAAAACTGAAAGTTTTCAGTTTTATCACTTGTTCTTGCTACAACATTGCATCCAATGAGTATAAAGGAAGGAGTAAATGTTTTATATTGGCCCTTTATACCCATAAAGTCAGGTACGGCGAATAATGGGAAATAGATGGAGCTCTGAAGAGAGAAAGAAGAAAGACAAAGAGGGAAAGAAAATAAACATGCATAATTGTAATAAATGTGTTAAGTTCAAGACATTAAATTGGATTTACAATATTTATCCTACTTCAATGACAATTTCATACTAATAACAATGCAGATGAATTAAATTTTAGCTAACTCCAGTACACTAGATCAAATGGTAAAATAATGAATATGGTCTCTGAAATACAATAAATAAATAAAAATAAGAGCAGCAGGGTGGCAGTATAATTAAACGATTTAATGTGCGTGTGACAGTAATGAGGGGATCATATTGTGTTTTTGTGTTCAAGACTCTTTTGAATTTAATTTTCTGGTCTTCATGATTTTACAGACTGAAATTATCACAACAGAAAAAATGTTATTAATGTGGTGCTTTAGACATCAGATTAATTATTCTCATTATTTTCTATTGTTTTATTCTATTATTTGAATGACTAACAAAGAACTAACAGCCAAATGCTGCAATTAGTGGGATCAGTAAAAGGCAAACTTCATAAAATGATGCAGCACAAAAGGAGAAGAGGTCAGCCTTGTTTAGAAAGCATATACGGTCAGCAAGCATATACGGTCAGATCTCTGGAATGTAGTGTCAAACTGTGGCCTTGACAAGCTGATCTGTTGGCGGACCTTGGCATGCTGGCTGGCGTGGCAACCCAGTGCTCATGGTCCTCTTATCTGCCTCGGTCTTCAACAAAACCACATGAATTTTTATCTTTGAATTAGCATTCGATCACACTGTGGCAGATATGAGTCTGTTTCTTTTCCCCACCCGTTTTCATACATCGATACCTTCCATTGCTGGGTTGTTAGCGAGACTGTATTGATGCAGGCACAAATGCTGTAAATGCTGCCATTTGCGTTCACTATGCACAATATGACAGACGGCAGCATTTATCACATTTAATAAACCGCACGCCTGACTCCCTCATTTTGGTTCCATCACCTCCAGGCTTCATGTCTCACTGACAGTATCCAGGAACTCTGGTGACACCATGGTGCTTGATTCAAACTGTTTCATTACATCTGCCCCAAAACTGAGTGGTTCTATCCACAGAGACTCTAAAAATGATGTCACTCAGCTGCAACAGTTGTTTCCATCTGGAAAAAACAACCCAAAACAATGTAGCCTGTGGTAAAAACCTCTGGGATCTCAATGGTGTTTACAGCAGAGGATGACAAAAACAATTCATACCCTTAACCTAAAAGTACCCTGTGGAGTTTTTGACCACTGATTTTGCTACAAAGCAATGTATTTAATGTTGATTCCATGCAAAGATTGGAATACAGTGAGGTCAGCTTCATTTATGTAGGTTATCTCTGGACGGTTTTCATGTAGAGCAGGTCTAGACCGTGCTCCTTACAATAATATTTATAGAAACCCAACATTCCCTCATGAGCTGGAATTTAGCGGCAGCAGCCAGGAAAAACTACCAGAAACCTTGAGCTAAACTGGGCTCATGCTGGGCATCCATCTGCCGAGTCATTACATGGGGGGGCTAGCATAGTGCATTTTAGATATAGAGATGTATGTAGAGTATAACGATAATAATGATAATAAAAATAGCCAAGCAAAGTCACCTCAACTAGTTGAACTCTGTTTAAGGAAGAACATCTTTTTCTTGTCTACTGTTTAGTAAATACTGATGAAAAATATCTGCCTCAATGCTGTTCATTGTTATTTCCCCCAAAATAGAATTAGTAAATACTCTGACTGGGGTAAATAACAGGCAAATGAATAGAGAGAAGGGGTGATGCAATAGAAAGTGCTATTATGATGCTGAGTTGTTTTGTGCCCTGTTTCAGTTACAGTTGATCCAGGTTTAGTGGTATGTTGATTTATTGGATGTTTAACTATGACTATAAATATTCGATACATTGATATTGACAGCCTTGATAATAAACAGTATAACCAATTACTCTGTGGCTACAATAAATAACAGGGGAGATACTGGACAACAGAGCATGTCAGTGGACCGGTCTTTAAGAAAACACAGCTGCAGATGTCATGATAAAATATTTTGATGGTATGTGAGGAGAATTGCCCACAAGCAAAGTGTTTCAGAGCTTTGAATAAAAATCAGTGATCAAGTGAGTCAGACACTTTAAAGAAACCAAGAAAAAGAAGAAGACCATCATCTTTTATAAATGAACTGTAATCAAGCATATCAAGGACTACTCATGTGTGATTATGAATATGTCTGCCTTTAATAAAAGCTGACTGGTATTCCCCACTAATCTTAAATGCTCCTGTTGGTGAATTTACAATCAGATTAAGGTAGTATTTCTTTTAAAAATTTTAAATACGTATTGAAATTATTTTCCATCATTTTGCAAATTATTCATCAAATATTAATTTAATTCTCATGATTATAATCCAGAAATTGCATCACTAACCTACAGTGTAACCCCTGTAACCTGCTCAGTGACCACAGGCAGAGGAAATTGGACCAGTGTATAAGTTCGTAGGGAGAGGTTGAAAATGAATGAGAGGCTCAATCAGTAGCTGGAGTCAGGCGCTTTACGGTAAATCTGTTATAAAACCTTTCTTTTGTTATTAAAATAAAAATGTATTGAGCCTAAGTTGGCATTATTAACAGAAAACCTTGTTCAAGTGCCAGAGAGCGGTTTCAGCACAGGCTTGTACAAAACCACAAAATCCACTGTTAAAACCAAAAACAGATGAAATATAAGCAGGCCCAGCCTCTCTGCAGTTCCTCTGGAACAATGGTCCGAATCATGGAACAAACTTTGGTTTTTGGTGTTTTTACGCTTCCTCTGTCTTTAATTGGAGTCAGTCTGTGTAGATTTAAGTTTGTTTAGTTTTCAACCCAGTTTCATATCAGACATAAGTTCAGAGTTCTGGGTGCAAATGCTATTTAAAGCAAAGGGGCTGTGGGCTTGTAACAATGTCATACCACACTTATAAAGGAATGGTGCCTTTTCCCTGAAGAGCTAATTGTGGTTGCTCTTCTCCTTTGTCAAGGAGAGAATCCAGAACCCAAGATCCCCAGTATCTCAAAAGTCTCAAAACCACCCAGCCTGTATAACAACAGGGCTATTGCTCTAGGTCAAGGCTGCATTATCTAAAGCTGTACCAAATCTTTAACTTCCAACAGTTATTTATAATCTAATTGAAATTAAACTGGTGATACTGTGTTGACTGTACAGTATCTTCTTTTATTAATTGTGCTTCTTTTTCATTTTTAACCATTTATAGGTTTTGCATTTCCTAAGATTTTTCAAAAATACTTTTAGGCGTGAACTAAAGAAAAGTACATGGTACTGATTTCTTACACACCTCACGTTTTTTCCACTGAAGCAACAATATTTGATTGATGTGTGTCAACTTCCTTAAGCAGCCTGGTTGGGATGGGGTCTAAGGGGCAGGTAGATGGTTTAGATGAAGAGATCATTGAAGTCAGTTGGTGAAGGTCGATAGGAGAGAAACTGTCTAAGTATATATTCGGTTTTACGGCTATTTCTAAGGTTCCTGTGTTTGAGGACAAATTAGTGCCAGTTGAGGGCAGGAGTGTCTGAATTTTGTCTCTAGGTTTTAGAATTTTATAAAGAAACTCATGGAAATCATCACTACTGAGAGCTATAGGAATACATGGATCAATAGAGCCATGACTCTGTCAGCCTGGCTGCGGTGCTGAAAAGAAACCTAGCGTTGTTTTTATTTTCCTCTATTAAAGATGAGTAATAGGCTGCTCTGGCATCACAGAGGGCCTCTCTATAAGTTTTAAGACTATAACGCCAGATTCTCCTTCAGAAGTTTGGCAGAATGCCGTAACCTTTCCAGTTTTTTGCATAGGCTGCTTTAGTTTGCAGATTTGGGAGTTAAACCATGGAGCTAACCTCCTTTGCTTTATTATCTTCTTTTTTAGAGGAGCAATAGAATATAGTATAATTCTCACTGAGCCTGCAGCTCTGTCAACAAGATGATCAATTTGGAAAGAGCTAAAGTTAGCATTGGTGTCCTGTGTTATATTGAGATATGGTGGTGGATTAAGTGCTGATGGGATCACCTCCTTCCCCCCTCCCAAGTAACTTCCACCCTTAAATTTAGCTACAGCACTGTTAGATAGACATCTAGTAAAGACAGTTTTGCCCAGTGGGATTGTAGTCTGAAACAAGTTATTGGGTAAGGTATCTTTTGGCTGCATGCTGCCAGATGTGCTTTCTCAACATTGGGAAGAATTTTAAAAAGATTCTAGTGCTGAGAAAAAAAAAGGTTTATGGACACACCCTTAAAGTACAGGACTACCTCTAATTGTCTTTTTTTTATATCTCACCCCTCTGTGCTACAGAAATCAGTTGTTTTCCCAAAACTATTAAAAACACATATGAAGGTCACACAGTTGGATTTGGGTGTCATACAGTTTCTCTACAGAGCTCTAATATGCAGTTATAGTTCAGCTGTTGCAAATCATTTATTGAGGATCAACTTGATTGAATGCCAGAATAGGATACTAAATATTCAACTTCAAACAATTGACACCTGTGAGTTTTTGCTCTAATATTACTGCAAATATTCAAAAGTTGTTATCATCTGTTCATATCTAAATAAGGGTTTTCTTATTTGTTTATGGTCCCACCTGGTATAATAATAAGTCAGACTAACCTGTGCTTAATTTTCAATGTTCACATGACCTGAATTATAGAATTTTGGAAATTTTGGAAATTCAATTGTCTTCGATTTCAGCACTTAACGAATCCCATAAGAAAAAGAACAACCTACCTTCAGTACAACATGGTAGAGGTTCTGTCAGACTGGGGAGCTGCTTTGCTGCCTCTGGTACTGGAGGCATTGAAAGTATCAAATTAACAATTAAATCCTAAGATTACTAAGGAATTATAGAGGGAAATCTTTCAAAGGTTTGAGGTGCAGGTTTTTCAGCAATGACCCGAAGCAAACATCCTGCAGCACGAAAGAAGGGTTCAAAAGAAAAAGATGTCATTTGACAATTGTGTCATCAGACAATTAAGTGATCATCAGCTTTCTGTAAGCGAAGGAGTCTGAATACTTTCTGAAGCTGGTAAAAAAGCAAAAAAAAAACCCTAACTTTATTTTATTTATTTTATTTTATTATTTATTTATTTTTCAGAAGCAGTTCCTGAACCTGTTAACATGTCCCAAAGACATACAACATGCTAATTTTGTATTATATGTACTACATACTAATAGTAGTTGCATACAAAAACAAATAACAAACAAAAAATAACCCCAATAACAGTGTATACAACCACCTGTCTCTGAATGTAACTGCCAGTCAAACACAACGAAGAGAAAGCCAAATGTTTTAAAATATTTTCGATATTTTTCTTCATTTTGCTCACCCGTTTATTCAGTACTAATTATCTCTTCTCTTCTCTTCTCTTCTCTTCTCTTCTCTTCTCTTCTCTTCTCTTCTCTTCTCTTCTCTTCTCTTCTCTTCTCAGTGAATCAGTGGCTCCTGAAGTAGGAGATAAAGAGATGCAGCGCCACAAGGGAAGAGGCAGGATGCATTTGAGTTTATTTCACACATCTGATCTGAGCTGGGCTGAACAAATGGGAGCTGAACCGATCGTGCTCAGTGAGCTGAGAGACAACTGATAGACAACTTAACTAAACTTATCTCAGCTAAGCTCAACTGACCAAACTCTGAGCAATTTGCTGTGTTGGCCTCCTACACATCCACAACCTAGTCACTGTTCATGCAGGCCAGCACAGTGAGGATACAGATCAGACTTTGAGTCCAAAGTGTGCAATAAGCCATGAGGACTCTGGTGTCTACACGGTACTATGTTTTATTTGTTGTGTGAACTCACAGAGACTGGAGATGTAAAGACTCAGTCATTTTCTCTGGCTGGTTTTCAGAGGGATGGATGTTATCTAAAGACGACAGTATGTGCTCTTTGGCTGTGATCATCACTTGTCCACATTCAAATCCTGGCTACAAGGCAATAATGAAAATGATGATCCTCTGATCGGAGGAATTATTTCATTTTCATTGATGGTCTGAAAACCCCGCAATACAGTAACACACAACTGTGGTATGATGTGAAATAGAAAAGAAATATCTGATGGTTCTGGTAGCTAATAGTAACTAAAAATATCATTTTCAAAGAGAATGTAAAATGTGTGAAGTTCAGGTTACATAGCTGCAGGGGGAGAAACAGGAAGTGACGGCAGAGCTGACATTTTACAGACCTGAACACACAGAGTCGCTGGAGATTGGGAAGGGATAGGTCACTCATTTTGCACGATTTTACAGTGGATCAGGTCCGTGCTTTGCACAGCAATATAAAAGGGCAGGTCTTCCCTTGGCAACTACAAGAGCTAACGGGCACACCAAAATGTTACGATCAAAATAGTGAAGGCCTAATTTTTTAAAGCTAATTACCAAACTGACCATTCGCTAAACCAATTCCCCAAGCGTAGCCTTTACAGAACAAAAAACACAAGAGCAAATGTGTAAGGAGTAGATTAAACAATGTGATTATCTGCTCCAAAGGAAGCTGCAAATGTTCACATGCCTGAGGCTAATTAGCTTAATTTAATACATCTTATTTCCACAGGCAAGGGACATGTAATTAGCTAATTACAGTTAGGTACATAAGTATTTGGACAGCAACACGGTTTTCTTAATTTTGCCTCTGTGAAACAGCACATCATATTTGAACCAAATGAATCAAGATGTGACTGAACCACAGCAAAGCAGCAAAGTTCAAGAGTCTCATTTCAAAAAAATTTCCACAACTTGAACTTATGTTGTTTTTGAATGGAAATTAAATTATTATCAATCATCTTATTAACAAAATCATAGATCTTCAAATTGTGCCCAAATCAATTATGCAATTCCAAGACAGAAAAATCAGTTTCTCTGAAATATGAACTAATAGATCACAGGTTAGGGTTTCAGGTCTTGATGTGTCCATATATGGCAGGAACAGAGCTGATGAATCCATTAGGTGTTCGACATATAGACCTGTGACCCTGAATATCATTTGAACCTGGGCTGAGTGGACTCGTGATGACTAATTGACGGTGGTCGTGTGGAGCTTTGGAGTGAAAAGTTGTAAAATGAGTGACCTACAGTGTGCATATTATGGATGGACATCATGGATCGACACAGACATAACACTGATCATTGCTTTGTTGAATTGTTTTGTTCAGTTTGCTGTGATGTTGTATCTTGTGTGGGGGTGTGTGTGGGGGGGGGGTGTAATTCAATTCTACTCAAAATGTAACTGTAATAAATCGATGGAACTGTAACAAGGGTGGAGATCGGTGTGATCGGCTGTAGTTCATTGGAGAAATGCACAAACTATACTGCCAACTATAAAAATTGCGTCATCTCTTTCAGGGTCACATTAAATAAGGTGCAGTTTGACAACAACAAGATGGTGCAAAAGAACTCCCTGGAAATGTAGTATGGACATAACCTCAAGGCTATCAGTTTAGTGTCTGAGCTGCAGAAACATTAAGTCTTGTCCACCTTAACCATGTGAAATCCATGGATGGTAGAGCTGAGATCCGAAGTAACTTCCCGTAGCCACATCTCTGTGAAACACACAACGCTACACTCACTGGTTCCTCACCAGGGCCGCAAGCTCATCCATCTCATCATCCAGTGATCTCACATTGACCATGATGACAGAAGGAAGATACAGCTCATATCTCCTCTTCTCCATCGACCCACGTCTCCTCGTTCCTCCTCTGATTTCTGCCGTGATCTCCATTGTCCCGGTCGCCATGATATCCGGCTTCAGTGTGATCGGCTCGTCTCTGGTGTAAACAATGAGAGCTTGGAGTTGCTGTGCAATGGTAGCGTAGCTACGCTACACTCACTACAAAGTAAATCCTCGATGAAGAAAACAGACCAGAACTCTCTTTACTAGAATGCAGAACTAGAGAGGATGCAGCTTAGATAAGATACTTGTTAAATTTATATGACAAAAGGAGACATTGGGAAAAACAGGACAACAAGAGTAACTGCAACCTGTTGCATTCACGCTAAGCGCATGAACACACATTAGGTTGGCCTCAGCAAAAATAATCCAACTGCAACCCTAACAGACTCAGCCAAAACTACTTGTCAGTAAAAACTGATATATTTTCAACTTTATTTGATAATGCTAAAATAGTAGAACTTTTACAAGGTATCATTGAATTTTAGTGACTGTCTAATGGGTAAGCATATCGTTTCATTTTCTACTATAGGTGTTTCTGTGAAGCTAGCCTGATCTGGACCAGGCTACCAGCCAGGCTTGGTTAATCCTGTAGTTTTAAGGCCTATCCCGAATGGCAGCATCTGACGCACATCAAAGGATGTCAGGGTTCTTTTTAACAGGGCAGCACCCTCCGGCGGAGTTTAGAACATGGAGCGCCAGGTCCTTAGAAATGTCCTGGTTTCAATTAAATCCATATATTTTTACCGTCTTCAACAATTTCAGACAATTTTTATCGAAGCATCGCTTTTTCCCGTTATCCAGGATTTTTTAACTCTACTTTTGTGGAACAGACCTAAGGCTAGCTGCACAGAATAAATCAAAATTGTAAAGCACTTTGTAAACTGCTGAGGTAAAAAAAGCGCTACATAAGTGCAGTCCATTTACCATTTGATATAACTTCTGATATTGAGGTTTATGACACCTCATACCTGTTTATACTATGCTTTGTGTGTTGCTATGCTGCATAGTTCCCCCTTTGTTGTGAATGCTGGATAGTTCTGCCAGGGTCTTTATCTCTGCTTAATGGGCTTCTACGTGCTAATGGCTGCTTGTTGCCTGCTGATTCTTGCATAGTTGCACTATTTGTCTGTGCTTATGTGCTTTTGTAGGTTTTCTTCTAATGTTTTTTATAAGCCATTAAACCTTCCCGGGACAACAGATGAAAAAAAAGGCTGTATGGCTAAATCTGGCACTTATACATAATGGACCCAAGTGCTCATCTTAATGTGCATTGTCCCTTCTAAAATGAATTAGGAATTCTCACTCTCATTCATAGGCACTTTGAGGAGGATCAGTTCTTCAAGGAGGTTGACAGATTTTTATACACTAATTACACTGTAAATTTTCTGAATTTATCAATGCTTAGTGGTTATTTCCACAATCAAGATACGAATGTTTTCATTCCTACCAATATCAGTTTCATAGCTGCCAAAATTTGGTAGTGTATATAATTATGATTTCAGTGCTCATGTAAAATGTAAATATGTTTTTCTATAACTGGTCACAAAATTTGAGGTTTTGACTACAGCCCTTTCTTCAAGGAGAACCCAGAACAAGAAATCTGTCCAATATGTTACTTCAAAATCAACCACTGTCATTGTCGCTGGCACACTGATGTTTTTTTTTCCACTTAGGTGTGTCTGCTATTCAATATGAGGATCTTATGCCGGCATAGAAGACTGTTTTAAGATGACTCATACATGTTAGGATCTCTATTTAGAAATCCTATTTACATGTGATATGCACCATGGAAACCATGAAATGCAGGAAAACTGTAAAAATGCATTAATTTCAATATTACTTTACATAAACACCAGTAGGATGTATAAAAGAATGTAATAAATCTATGAATTAAATAATGTTGTGAACATTTACATTCAACTGGAACTACTCCTCAGGCCAGACTGACAGGTGAAGCTGCTCAGGAAGGCATCAGCGAGAGCAGGTCCCCCTGTAGAGGCTGAGCAGGAGGGCGATGGCGAAGGCAGGTCCCCTCTGGAAGTTGGGCAGGAGGTTACCCCTTTGGAGGCAGAAGAGGTTGGAGGTCCCTGAGCTTGACAGTGGCGAAGTCAGGGACAGACAGAACGTTGGCTGGGACCCCCTATGCAGAAACAGGACGGTTCTGATTGAGGCTCTGGAAGTTTGCTGGAAGACTGGCCAACTGGGAGCCAGGCAGGCGGCTAGCAGGCTGAGAGACTGGCTGGGAATCAGTGGTGATTACAAAGTCTTTAAGCCAGTCAGGTAAGGCATCCCTTAGCCATGGCTTTGAGGATGCTTCCCTGTGTGCCAAAGGCAAAGCTAGCTCTTTATACTCACTATAAGACTTTTTTTTCCCTTCTCCATACCAACACAAATACTGACTCAGGAGCTGGCAGATTCAGAGAAGATGCTTTAATGAGGCAAAAACAGGTTTACAGGAAGATGAGGTAAAGAAGATGGTAGGTGGGGGACACAGGAAAGGCAACAGGTTACAATAGCAGATAACAGGAACACCAGGAAACCAAATGTATACTGAAGCAAGCACATGAGCAGATAATCCAACCAAGAACAAAGGAAGGACTGAAAAAAATCCATCAAAGGAGTTGTGTATTTGATAAGGCTGTAACCTAATTTAAGAAAAGAATTCCATTGTTATTTACTCTAATTCTATGTGTCAATTCAATGGAGGACGGCTATCTCAGTTTTACTCATACACTAGCTGGTGATCGTGTTGAAAGTGCTGCAGCCTCGGTGCCTATGATACTTGACACTATTGCGCCTGTGAAGAAAGCTAGTTCTGGGTTATAGTTCACAAAGGCATGCTTTAAAGCAGACATCACGAAAGTTGGAAAGGAAGTCGCGCTCCACCAATCTAGAGGAATTTCACTTAGCCTGGAAAGATAGACGCCCCCTGTAATGCCAGAAAAAGCTATTATTCACAAACCCTAGGTTTCTCTTCAGCACCATAGCCAGGCTGACAAAGAGTCATAGCTCTAATGATGGGTCTATTCCTTTAACTCTCAGTTGTAATTACTTCATGAGCTTCTATACAGATAAATATGTAACTACTAGATTTAAAAAAAATTCATCACCTCCTTCCCACAACTGGCATATATGTATTGTCCAGTCCAGTAGCCTTAGAATCAACTGTATTCTACTCTCCTCTAGATCTCCCTGAGCTAACTTCACCACTTTGTTCATTGAAACCATCAACTTGTCTTTCAGATCCTATTTCAAATAGGCTGTTCAAGGATGCTTTACCTAACACTTGGTCTGATACATTTATCTTTATTAGAGGGTCAATATGTAAGTATTTTAGTTTAAGTTTAGTTTACGAAAAACTCCCTTTTAACAGGTAGAAACATTGAAAAGATTCCGGCTCATGGTCGGGGGGGGGGGGTCTACCTCGACCGGCTGGGTTGAGAATGAAAAAGAGAGCGAGAGAGAATGAAAAAGAGAGCGAGAGACAGGGGGGGTAGGAGGGAGGAGAGAGAGAGCACAGTTCAATATTGGGACTAATAGCCATATATACTGTAGTTATACTAACAGGGCTAATGATATTACTAATAGAACTAAATGAAATGGTAACAGTAGCTATCATATTTAATTAAAGCAGTGGGTGTTGATCAGGCTCATGGGGCAGTAGGTGGTCTGCAACCATGGATCCAGACTCAGGAGCATCAGAAAAAACCTGCAGAAAGAGACAGGAGGAAGAGGAGAGAGATGAGGAAGAGGAGAGAGATGAGGAAGCACAACAGGAGAAAAAGAGGGAGGTCAGTTAGTAATGAGCATTTCTGAGGTGTTAATGCGACAGGGAGAGAGGAGGAGGCAGTGGAAAGGGAAGCTTGGTGCATCATGGGAAGTCCCTGGTAGTCTAATCCTATGGCAGCATAGTGAGGGGATGGCTTGAGCTAATGCTTAGCCAGTTCTAACCATAAGCTATATCAAGAAGGAAGGATTTAAGCCTCCTCTTAAATGTGGAGAGGGCATCTGCCTCCCAGACCCAAACTGGAAGATGGTTCCACAGCAGAGGAGCCTGATAACTGAAAGCTCTGCCTCCCATTCTGCTTGTGGAGACTCTAGGAACCACAAGTAGGCCTGTGTTCTGGGAGCAAAGTGTTCTACTGGGATAATGAGGTACTATGAGCTCTTTAAGACAGGATGGTGACTGGCCATTAAGGGCTTTGTAGGTGAGGAGGAGAATTTTAAATTGTATTCTGGATTTCACAGGGAGCCAGTGCAGAGAAGCTAACAAAAGAGATATATGATCTCTCTTTCTGGTTCTTGTCAGTATTCTTGCAACAGCATTCTGAATCAGCTGGAGAGTATTTAATGTTTTATTGGGACAGCCTGATAATAGGGCATTGTAGTAATCAAGCCTAGAAGTAACAAAAGCAGGTACTAGTTTTTCTCTGTCATTTTTAGAAAGGATGTCCTTGATTTTTGCTATATTACGTAGGTGAAAAAAGTCAGTCCTTGAAGTTTGTTTGATGTGGGAGTCAAAGGACATGTCCTGATCAAAGACAACTCCAAGATTTCTCACAGTGGTGCTAGAGGCCAGAGCAACGCCATCTAGAGTAAGTATGTTGCTAGATAATGTGTTTCTGAGGTGTTATGGGTCAAGCACAATAACTTCAGTTTTATCTGAGTTCAATAGTAGGAATTTGCCTGTCATCCAGATCTTTATATCCCTAAGACATGCTTGAAGTTTAGCTAACTGATTGTTTTTGTCGGGCTTCATTCGCATTTATAATTGGGTGTCGTCTGCATAACAATGGAAGTTTATGGAGTTTTTCCTGATAATGTTGCCTAAGGGAAGCATATATTTGGTGAATAGAACTGGTCCAAGCACAGAACCTTGTGGAACTCCGTGACTAACTTTTGAGTAGATGGAGGATTCATCGTTAATGTATAAGATGCTCCAGTCTCTGTAATAGGATTTGATGGTCAATAGTGTCAAATGCGGCACTAAAATCTAATAGAACAAGTATAGAGACAAGTCCTTTATCCGAGGTTAGTAGATCATTCGTAACCTTCACCAGTGCTAAATTCTGACTGAAAATCCTCAAATAAACTATTATCATGTAAAAAATCGCACAACTGGTTGGTGACAGCTTTCTCAAGGATCTTAGAGAGAAAGGGAAGGTTGGATATGGGTCTAAAGTTGGCTAAATCGAGGGTAGGCTTTTTAATAAGAGGTTTAATTACAGCTAGTTTGAAAGATTGATTATGTCTAATAGGGAAATGCTAACTAAGAGTAGAACTTCCTTAAGCAGCCTGGTTGGGATGGGGTCTAAGAGACAGGTTAATGGTTTAGATGAAGAGATCACTGAAGTCAGTTGGTGAAGGTTGATGGGAGAGAAAATGTCTAGGTATATATTGGGTTTTACGGCTGTTTCTGATTTTCCTGTGATTGAGGAAAAATTAGTGCCGGTTGAGGGCAGGAGGTGAATTTTGTTTCTAATAGTTAGAATTGTATCATTAAAGAACCTTGTGAAATCATTGGTACTGAGAGCTATAGGAATACATGGATCAATCAAGCTATTACTCTGTCAGCCAGGGCTGTTTTTATTTTCCTCTATTAAAGATGAGTAATAGGCTGCTCTGGCATCGCTGAGGGCCTTCTTGTACATTTTTAGACTGTCATGCCAGGCTAAGCAGGATTGTTCCAGTTTAGTAGAGCTCATATCCTCTCAAGTTTTTGTGTTGCTTGCTTTAATGTACGGGTTTGTGAGTTAAACCATAGAGGTAACCTCTTTTGTTTTATTATCTTCTTTTTTAGAGGGGCAATTGGGTCGAGTGTTGTTCTCATTGAGCTCGAAGCGCTATCAACAAGCTGATCAGTTTGGGAGGGGCTACTCTGTTATATTGTGATATTGGCAGTGGATTAAGCACTGATGGAATCACTTCTTTAAATTCAACTACAGCACTATGAGATAGACAACTAGTAAAGACATCTTTGCCTAATGGTGTGTAATCCAGTAATAGAAGTTCAAAGGCTATTAAACAATGGTCTGAGAGAAGAGGATTCTGTGGACAGACGATTAAGTTCAATATCCATGCCACAAGTCAGAACATGTTTGAAGGTCTGGTTAAAACAATGAGTGGATTTATTTACTCTTTGGGCAAAGCCAACTGTGTCTAAAAGTGAGATAAACACTGTGCTGAGGCATCACTATCAATGTCAACATGAATACTGAAATCACCTACAATAATTATCTTGTCTGTACTAATGACTATGGATGATAAAAACTCTGAGAATTCAAGTAGAATTTCAGAGCATGGTCCAGGAGCCTGGTGAATGATAGGAAATAGAACAGGCTTTGAGGTTTTCCAGGTCGGCTGTGTAAGAGTAAGAATCAGGCTTTCGAATGAGTCATGGCTGTTTTTAGGTTTAGGGTTGATTAAAAGGCTTGACTTGAAAATGGCTCTAGGAATATGAGTATTAATATGATGGGGAGGGGGTCATTTAAGCTAACACATTCATCAATATAATGATCGGATTTCAGATCATTAACTAATGAAGCTTTAGATGGGAGTGATCGAATGTTTAAGAGTCCACATTTAAATCTCATACTTTGCTGTATTTCAGTTTTGGTGGTCTTAATTTTTATGGGGTTTTTCAGCACAGCTCCTCTTCTGCATGTTTCAGAGTTAATTCATTTAGTTGTTCGGGGACAGACACAGTCTCTATGGGGTATTTAGTGGGTGACAGCAGTAATGGAGGCACAGAGAAATGTGTAAGACTACAACTCTGCTTCCTGGTCTCAATTCTGGCTGGTCATAGTTTTGGTTTTCTCATAAACTCGTTCAGAATATTAGAGATGAGAGCTGCTGCATCCATAGTGGGATGTAGCCATCTGTCCTAATCAGACCAGGTCTTCCTCAAAAGTCCACCAACTGTCTATAAAGCCAATATGGTTTGCAGGGCACCACCTTGACGGCCAGCCGAGGTCAAATTCGGCAGGAACCCAGAGAGTCCAACATTGTCGTTGCGTATGTACTCAGTGACTCCACATTAATTTTCGCAACCTCTGATTTGCCGTAACCAGGTGTCGTTACCGCCGATTAACAATCCTGCTATATTTACGCTTATCCTTAGCCAGCGGTTTTAAATATGATTCGCCCACTCTTGCCCCAGGCAAACTTTTAACTATCATCGCTGGAGTTGCTAACTTCACGTTTCGTAAAATTGAGCTGCCCATAACCAGAGTTCATTTCTCAGCGGGTGTGTTGTTGAGTGGGGATAATCTGTTTGAAACATGGACTGGTTGGTGGTGAGCCATGGGCTTTTGTCTTGGGCTATGCTTCTTATTGCTGACTGTCACCAGCAGCCCTGACTTCCCGACTGCTCAGGAGCTGCCGGGGAATGTAGCAGCTACGCTAGAACAGCTCTCACTGGCTAATGGGGGCTGGCTAACTACTGTTGGTAACAATTTGTTTTCAGTGGTGCGTAGCCAGGCCTCCAATTCACTGAGCCTCACCTTCATCGCTGAAAATAAACTACATTTAATACTTGTGCCCTTATTGCTAAAGGAGGCAGAGTTATAACTGAACATTAAATGTACTGAGCAGGAGAGAGCTGGAGTGGGAGAAGGAAAGGGAAAAGCCATTGCTAAGTGCTAGGGTAGAGTAATTAACAGGAATGAGAAGCCTATGAGTAGTTGTGAAGTAACGAGAGAGGCACTACAGGCGGGACACAGGTAGGAGTACGGTGGTAATTTAGCTGCTGTAGTGGAGAGATTAGCTAAATTAATTTGGTAGAAGCAGAGCAGCAAAACAAAAAAACAAACTTCTGGTTGCACGAACGCCGGTAGCAGGAAGTGACATGATACACTTACACTTATGGGGGGCCCAGGTACCACATAAGTTTCCATTGCTATGCAGATGACACCCTTCTGTATTTACCCATGAAGCCAGATGAAACTACTCAGAAAGTCTAACTTCGGGCATGTTTTAAAGACATAAAGGTCTGGATGACCTGTATTTTTTTTTTAAACATTTAACATTATATAATTATCTAGTCACTTTGGATGCATTACCTTGGCCTCCAGTTCTAATGTAAGGATCCTTGGAGTCATGTCCTTTGCCTCACACATAAAACAAGCCTCTAGGACAGCCTCCTTCCACCTTCCCAATATTTATACAAAATTCAAATATCCTGTCTCAAAAGGATCCCAAAAAACTTGTCCATGCATTTGTTACCTTTAGACTGGACTACTGTAATTCCTTGTAATCAGGCTTTCAGATTAAGTCGGTGATAAGCCTCATGTTGATCCAAAATAATGCAGCCGAGCATGAATAGGAACAAAAAAAAAGTCATATCTCTCCTGTGTTAGCTTCTCTTAATCTCCCTGTAAAATCTTTTAATAGAATTAAAATCCTTCTCTTTAAGTACAAAGGCCTTAATGACCAAGCTCCACCTTATCTTGAAGAGCTCCTAGGGTATAGCATCTAGCATCCTAGCATCTATTACCCCACTAGAACACTATGCTCCCAGAACACAGGCCTGTTTGTTACTCCTAGAGTTTCCAAGAGTAGAATGGGAGGCTCCTCTCCCATTGAACCAGCTCCCAGTTTAGTTTCAGGATGCAGACACCCTCTCCACATTTAAGTTTAAGGCTTAAGGTGAAAACCTTCCTCTTTGATAAAGCTTATAGCTAGCGCTGGCTCAGGTGGGTCCTGAACCATCCCTTAGTTATAGTGCTCTAGTCTGATGATGCCGGGGGAACTCCCCTGACACAATGAATGCTTCTTGTCTTCCTTTCTTCTCTCTTCTCATGCATCTAAATCACATCAAATCACATCATTAGATTTGTGTCTTCTCTCTCCCGTAGACTGAGCTTTTCCTCTATGTCCTCTCTCTCTCTCTGTCCTTATTCTGCTTACTGTACTATTTTTATTAATTCTATTAATTGGTGCTGTTATCATTGCTGCTGCTATTATATATGCAACTATTACACCTAAGTGTCACTATTATTATCACTTGAATACAACAGGGTTTTACAGCTCCTCCTGGTCTCTTTCTGCTGGGATGACCCCGCCTATTTTTGCTGCTGGGCTGGCTTTTTGTTTTTGCCTCTAAATTTTGTGTTGCAGATGCAAAGTGAGTATCATTTTCCCATTTCTCTCAACCCATCTGTTCGAGGCGATTGGCCGCCCACCCTGAATCCAGCTCTGTTGAAGGATTCTTCCTGTTAAAGAGGATTTTTCCCTCCCCATTGTTGCCAAGTGCTCCCTCCTGGTAGAAAGTCTTGGCTTTCTCTCTATAAAATTCTAAGGTCTTGATCTTACTCTGTAAAGTGCCTTGAGATAACGCATGTTGCGATTTGATGCTATCTGAATAAAATCAAACTAAAATTGTGTTGTTTCATAACAACGATACAATTCATTTAAAAATCTTCATGAATGGACCAGCGCTGTCCTCTGGTGGGGTTTCTATGTTTGCACAGATCCCTCTCTTTTTTGGATGTCACCACAGATCACCATTTGCACTGAGTTTTAGCTCAGCTCTGTAAGCGACTGGGCTTTCACGCGAGAGGCGTCACGTTTACATCCGGTTGGAATCACAGTCATCATTGATACATGCCGTTCCAGCAGCAGCAGCAGTAGCGCCCAGCACCAGCACACATTTCCTTCAGGAGAAGCAAATTAGTCTTGTTCCAGTTACACTCCTCAGCATTTTTAGTGTTTCCATGAACCCATCTTGTCTTATTAGAGTGTAATTTCAGTTTTGTATAATCGGTTTTGTCTTTAACTGTTTACACTTGCATCAATGTAATATTTCTTCATTGATCTCAAACTCTTTTGAGAATGCTTCTAGTAGTCCATTAGATTAGCTCTGAGTCCACTACAGTTACATTAGCATCTTTCAGAATTGGTTTTAGATTGCATTAGCACAGCTAATTTCAAGAGCTGATTAGTTAGGCTAAGAATAAAGACAGCTAGCTTGGCGCTACCAGCACCTCTAGAGTCTCTACCTCTTGACTTTTTTTTCTGTTAATATGTACAATTTCCATCTTGTTGCTTACCCTCGAGTGAGATGGTGGTCAAACATAAACATCATTTCACTGACACCGCCAAACCTCATTACTTAGAGAATCTCTGTGTTCCTGGATGAATTTTATAAATAAGTTATAATCAAATCACAACATATTGATAAAATATGGCTTATTGTACAAATGGTTTATGATTACAGCACAGTAGCAATAATTGAAAATACAGTAGAACCATATTGACCATACCTTATGCCAACATTAGCATTCCAAGAGTAGACACTCGCTGTAGCTATAGATGGCAGGACTGAACTCAGATCTATCTCATCTGATCTCCACTAAAAATCTCCACTAAAGCACCAACAACTGATCTAAAAACTATTTAAAATAAAACCTCTAGCTGGTGTACTATGTATGAATACCCCAGTAACCAGGGGTAAACAAGATATAAGATCAAATATCTTTATTATACGCTTGTGATTTTTGCTGCCGCACTTACCAGAAGGACATGAAGATGCAGCTACCAAGTCATTAATGTAGATGAGGAATATAAAAGGTACAAGACAACAACTCATGCCAAATGAGGAGTCAATGTATTACATTACGAATTAGGAATATGATTGGAAAGCCTTTTTTTTTTTAATATTTCCTTCATCCATGTACATTTTAGCCAAGATGTGATTATTTAACAAACCAACTGTGTCAAAATCTTCAGAAATTACTTTTAGAAAACCATTTAAATAAAAAAAAAAAAAAAAAAAAATATATATATATATATATATATATATATATATATATATATATATATATATATATATGATAAACTACAAATAGCAGATGTCCCATTACAGCAGTTGGGAGATGCAGCCTTGAAAGCTACCTGTATGAACCCAATGGAAAACCCACTCAGAGTTGTTACGAAACAGTACCTAAATGCACGTCAGTGCTTTTAACTGAAATAACATAAAAATAGGTTTGATAGCATGATACAATGGATTGGAGTGACTGATTTTTTGTTGTGTTTTTTTGCATATGTTGGTTCTTTTTGTCTGTGTGTTTTATCAGTAAATGTGTAGGATAAAATTAAGCACAGAAACAGATTTGTATATGGTTCTTACATCCCATCTGTGTGATAAAGTGCAGTATTGTTAAAGAATGAGCCTGGGCTATGTCTTTGGCTGGATATGCTCTCCATGCTCTGCTGTTAAGAATATGTTGATGGGTTGTCAGGTTGTCCTGGTTCATTCTGCCAGTCAAGTAAATAATACATCCAAGTTTGTCTTACATGTTTGGTTGGAGACATTTCACTCCATGTATTGCCTGGATACCAAGATGATGTAACACACACAACATAATCTCTTCTGTAGTTCTAAATTGACATGCGCATAGCAAAGTTATAAAGAAAGCTCTACCCAATATCTCTTATACTGTTCACTGTGCTTGTGCTGGGAATAAACATAAATTTAGCAATAATCAATAACGAAAAAAAAGGTTTTGTGAGAAATTTTTAGAAGCCTTTGGCAGCCCTTTTTACCTTTCATTTATAGTACTGCAGGATTGCAACTTAATTATCATATTGAAGAATGTATTGAGGTATTGAAACTCTTTGTGTTCTCAAGTGAAGTGAGATTCATAATGGGTCACATCTTTACTTGCTATCAGATACAACAGTAGTGGGAAAAACTAAGGCCTACAGTGGGAGCAAAAAATAATCTTCTATGACAGTATATTGCTTATTGTAGAGAAATCCAATATATGAGAGAGATTGAAAAAAAATTGTTAACCTAATGATGGTGCTAAGTGAAAGGATAGGGGTGGGGGTGGGGGGTGGGGGGTCACAAAGGTTCAAGACCATGAAGATTTGAATCCCTTGGTAATCAATACAAATGTTTTCGAGACATTCGAGTCTGAGCCACCATGACAACCTGCTGCTGGTCTAAGAGCAAAAGTCTGAGAATCATCAAAGTCCTGAAGTCTCATCAGCTGCTTTGTCTGCACAAAATTTCATGGAAATCATCAATAGTTGTTGCAATATTTTAGTCTGGCTCAAAATGGAGGACTTCCCGCAGAGCCCTGCTGTCAGCGTGACAAATAGCAGAGACCCAAGTATCGTATTGGAAGTTGTAAGCAAGAACTTTAGGTGACAATCCAGCTTTGCTCTCTTGAGATTGTGTTTTTAATGAAATTTCAAAGTAGTTGAATAATTAAAGGGGCACTCCACTGATTTTATACACTTAGGTCACTTTACTAGTCACAGGGAGTACTACTGAATTGGGGAAACAGTTGCTTAATGCAGTCTGTTTCCCTGGAGGAGCCTTCTCGGCATAACCCTTTGTTTTTTTTCAGTGGTGTTTTTACTAGCAGGTCCCTGTTTTTTTTGTATCGTGCAAACACATGGGCACAAGGAAGTATAATAAATTCTGTGCAAGACACAATACACATTTTTCTGCTGCCAGTCTCAAAGTTATCAACTGAGGGTTCATGGCAGGAAGGCTCAAAGAGGCGCACCAGGCAACAAACATGGATGTAAACAATTTAGGATTCAAGTTATTTTTGAAAAGTTGGCTTTTGGTTGTTTGAGAAAGGAAAGGATGTTTGTCAGGACTCGGCGCATTTTAGTGATAAACAGTGAATGTAAACATAACCGGTGTGTACAAGAAAACTCCACAGGGCACCTTAAATTTGACAAAATAATCCCAAATAAATTTGCTATTGGTTACATAATGGGAAATGTGGGAACAAGCGGTGGAGCTCGTCCCATACGGGTACTAACTGGTTTTTATTTCTTTTTTATATTTTGTTTCTCCCAAGCCCTCCACCTTTATAAAAGTAAAAATTGCTGGAGATCAACTTTACTGTCACATCTGTGGGTGGATCCCCAAACCTACACGCAACAATACTAACAGTCTGAAAATACTTGGTTGTAGTACTGACTGAAATAACCACAGATGTACTATAAGGACTAGCAAGAATAGTATCTGGAATAAACTGTCAAACGAGGTAATACTAGTAACGTTACAGAAACATGCTGAGCAGAGCCCGGGATTGCCACAGTGCATGCTGAGAGGTTTTCCACTACTGTGCACGTACAGTCTCACAAAGAGGACAGACAGTCACATTTCCACTGGAGACCAAATTTTCAGGTGTGCAGCTCAATTCTGCAGTGCAGTTTGCAACACATTCCAACAAAATTACCCAAATATTCACAAAACAAGCGGACTTGAGACTATGAGCTGTGATTGTCCATTAGGACAGTTGGAGAACACTGGAATGGGTTCCAACCCTCCACGGTCTTGAAATTCAAACCCCCCCCAAAAAACACTGACTGACTGATACTACTTTTTGTCTCTATTAGTGTTGTCCCAGTATTTAGGTCTGCAGCCAAACAGAGACGTCCACCCAATGCTCTAAGCTGCCTGAAGATGCTACACTGTATTTGACCCAGTCCTCTGTTAAAGAGTGTGGTGGGGTTTTTTTTGCGGACACAGTCAGCGACGTGATTTGTCTGCAAATTCAACCCACAAGGCGTTCCTTATTAAATATTTATTCTCATTTTGGATTCAGAGCTGTAACTGTGAAGAGGAGTATGTGGGTGTGCGTGAGTGCACATGGGTGCGCGCAGTACATGCGCCAGCCTGATTTCTGTCTGGCTGTGTGTGTGTGTGCAAGTGTGTGTATGTGTGCGTGTATCTGTGTGTGTACATACATGCATTTTTGTCACTTCTTATACCTCCAGTATAAATATGGACCTTGTTGGGACCAGTGGTCCTCATGGAGACCCAAGCCTGGTCCTACTGGGGCCAAAACCTCATTTCTGAGGTCCTGGTGAGTTTGGATTTGGGTTGGCTATCCGCAATGAATGGATTTAAATGCAGTGTCCTAACAAGGATAGCTGCACAACCTGTGTGTGTGTGTGTGTGTGTGTGTGTGTGTGTGTGTGTGTGTGTGTGTGTGTGTGTGTGTGTGTGTGTGTGTGTACATGCGAATCCATCCAGCCAGCTCTCAGCTGGGCTGTATTTTGTCAGATTAAAGTAGGTCTGATGCAGAGTGTTGAGCAGCCTGCTGTCTCCTTTGGTTATAGAGTCTATCACAGTAGTAGCCATGGGAATATCATACTCCACTCTGCCCTCAGGTTAGAAGCATGCTGCTTCTTTGGTTAGCTCTTCCTCTGTCTGTCTATTTCTCGCTGGCGTCCACTGTATCTGTATCTTTCACCCCTTGCATCTCTTTCACACTTCATCGCCGCCCATCACCGTATCGTGTGGAAACGCTGAGCAGTAATGTAGATGTCAGTCTGTCAGGATCTGAACCAAACCCGGAGCTGCCTATAACTTTCAAGAACCTGGCGGCTCCAGTTCTAGCTCCTGCCTCACGTTCCACCTGTGTTCTACAAACTGGAACATTCTGGATGTACTTTTTTAAAAAAAAAGAAAAAGTGACATAGTTTAGATAGACGCCAATTAAAAAAGCGACACCTGTTTGCTAGGAGACTGCAGCAATCTTGACATAAACAATAGGAGGTTGACAGAATGGAGCAGAACCGAATGAGACTTGCACCAGACCAGGTCCTGACACACTTCAGTGCAGGGGGCAGGTCGACTACCCTGAGGGACGCCCTGGCAGCTGCAGCCGCATGTCTTTCTGTGACCTTAACAGAGCATCTTAGTTGCCTAGATGTAACCTGCATTATTTTGATTTTTTTTTTGTGGCCACTTGAAACACATCAATTTATTACTACATCATAAATTTATTACATACCACAGAGTCACAATATCATTAATTTTGAGTCATGTTTCTGACCAAATGACAAATATAAGCCCAATATTCACTCTTCTTTTAGGATAAACTATTAAACAAAGATTTTACATGTGTCAAAAAAAAAAAAAAGGTGATACAATACACAAAGGCAAGGAGAGGATTTATAGCTCTTTCAGAATCCACCTAGAGAAATCTGGCTCTTTAGCTGCTTAATGCACCACTATGTTCACCTGCTAGAAGCTCACCTGGTCTGGTTAATGCTTTTGTGGCTGAATGGGAGCAAATCCCTACTGCCAGGTTCCAAACTCGGATGAAAAACCTCCCCCAAAAGGAAGTTAGAGATTGATATAGTGGCATATTAATGCCCATGACTTTGAAAGAAAGTGCTCAAAAATTACCAACCGAATGGATGTCGTGTTCAGTTGTCCACATACTCTCGACCATTCTCCTCAGATTTTCATTTTATTGTTGTTTTAAATGGGCCCAGTTACCTTCCAACTCTCTAGCTGTGAAGTCCTTGACCCAAAAACTCATTACTCAGACCAGATCCTCTTTGTTGTTATCTGTTGTCCTCCAAAATCCAGCAATAAAGCAATGACCTGTTTTTATCTGAACTGTTGGAGTTTCTATCCCCCTTTTTCTTAGTCATAACAAACTTTTGATTGCTGGTGACTTTAACGTCCATGTCAATGATATATGTGTGAGCTTTACCACTGAATTTTTAAACATTATGGAATCTTTTAATTTGACTTAACACGTGTATGGGCCCTACCCATTAATGTAGCAATACACTGGTCTTAGTTATTACTTTGGGTCTGGGTTTATCATCTTTAGTTTCAAGGGGCATTTTCATCTCTGATCATTTTGTCTCTGTTTTTAACTCTATGTTTTATATGAACAGGGAATCATCATAAATGTGAAATTTTTCTTCTTTAATGACACTGGTGCTCTAAGATTTTCCTTGTTATTTTTGGACTCTGGTGGATCCTCAGACTTGCCCTCGGCCACAAATGACTAAGTGAAGTGCTCCAGTGATATGTGCTCATCTGTTTTAGAAACGTTTATGTAGAGCCGATCCATCAACTGTATGACCTTGGCTTACTGAAAGAATCCATGGCACAAAAAGGGGGTGTAAGAAGACTGAGAGACAGTGGAAGAAATCAAAGCTCTCATTTCACTTTGAGCATATGAAATTTTTATTATTTCTTATAACAGTGAAATTAAAGATGCAGGAGCAAAATTCTTTTCAGAACTCATCACCTCTAACCAGCACAGTCCTAGTTTCTTATTTAATACCATTGATCGATTAGTCACCCCTGGTTCTCCTGGTGTTCCCATTTCCTCTAATGCCGACTATGAAAGGTTTTTAACCTTTTTCATATGCCCACTGGATATAGTACCAAGCAAATTCTTATTAGAGGTTCCAGGTACCGTAGCTCCATGTCTGCCTTCATCACTGAACCTAACCCTCTATATTCTGAAAGTGTTCCCTATCATTTTAAGACTGCTACTTTGGATGAGAGTAAATTTTCTTCAACTTAACTCCTCCAAAATGGAAATCCTTATTATAGGCCTCAAGCTCACTCATGACCAAATTTTGCCTCTTCTTGGATCTTTAGATCAACGTGTGGTACTCGCTGTTAAAATCCTTTGAGTTATTTAGACCAGAACCTCACTCTCGAGTCCCGTTATAAAAGCATAGCTTGGTGGTATTTTTTCCACTTGAGAAATATATCCAGAATGAGATAATTAATGTTTTTAGTGATCTTCAGAGAATGAGTCGTGCACTTTTCTTCTGGATTATTGCTGATTTACATGCTTTGCTCAAAACTTGATTGTATGGCTTCATGGATCCCAAATAATTAGTCATCAGACATTTAGCCAAATCACAAAAGCATGATCATATCTGCCCAACTTTGGTTTCCTTCACTGGCTGCCTGTCCTGCTTAAAATTGATTCTTACATGGTATGGCCATGCAAATCATTGCTCACCAGCAGGTTGCCTGAGAACTTTAGATAAGGCCCTGTCAGTTATTACCAGGGTAGCAGAATAGCCAAGGGTGGAGACAAAGGTAACAGGGCTTTTGCTGTTTGGGCTCAACCCTCTGGAGCAATTTACCTGAGGAACTTACACTAGAAGATCCCACCATCTGCTGAAATAGTCTCTCAAAACTTATTTTTACAATATGCCTTTTACCTAACGGAGGTTATTATTTTCAGTTTGTTGGTTTAACCCCTTAAATGGTGAAATCGAGTGTAGCCCACTCTTCATCTCACTGGAGGCTTTGCTACATTAGCTACCATGGGCGTTTGCTTTTGATTGCTGTTGTTTTGTCCTGATGAACAAGACCAGGTCAGAACCTGGTATATGCCTGGACCTGCCCTTTATCTGTTCACTTCTCTCCTGCTCTCTGCACTCATGTGTACACTAATTGAATTTCGCCGATTTCTCAATAAAGCTGTTCTCATTTTCATGTTTTCTGTTTCTGTTGTCAGACAACGGAACTAGTACCTAAAACACAGCCCATTAAGATGACACTTCCAAGCTGCTGCTATACTGGAAAAATCCTGTTTTAAAACCACAACATTGTCTGACAAAGTCACTACAGTCATAAGTTAAATACAACAGCTGTGCTGTGATTCCAGCTGTATTTTGGCAAAATCCTAACCTCACTCTGGCACATGAAATGGCTAGAGCAGGCCCTGGCCCGCTGTCTCCGTGTGGCTTGCACTTGAACAAACTGGTCTATCTCACTGTCGAACAACAAATGCCTTGTTCCTTATGACTAAAATGAACTATGACACTTGGCTGTAATCCCTCTTTGTGTATTGTTATAGCGATCCAGGCAGTGTCTGAGCAGCACTTTTGGTTGTGCATCATTTTTCCTAAGGGAAAATGAGGCTATAATGAGTACACTCGGTAGCTGCATGTGTTATTCGTTGGTTTGATGCTTTTGCTACGGGGCACCAATTGTAAAGGAGTACATGCTCAAATTAAGAGCTCCATTTTGCCTCATTTAGAAGCCAAACAATGTTTCAAAAAGGAGTCTGAATTTATTTATTAAAATTTTTACTATATTTACATTGACATTTGAACCTTTTCAGATCTACTTTTCCTCTAAAGATATGTGTATATGTAACATAAATGTTTATGTGAATGTATAAATATTAAATTTAGATCTTAATGTGAAAACTAAACTGTTATGGTGAATAAACTGGTAACAAGTCTACAGTCGTGCTAGTGTATCTGTGAGGCGACACTTTAGCAAAGGAGCTTGTTAAGCCAAATGCTATACGCAACTACATTAGCAGGGTTCACCGTCTTAGTTTAACATGTAAGCATTACATTTGCTAAATAGCATTAAAAACAAAGTACAGCTTAGGTTAATGGAAGTGTCAATAGTTTTGCAGTAAAGCAAAGTGTTGGGCAAATGAAAATTTTTGATGTGATGATGGCACAAGATAAAAAGTCAAAAGATTCTTCCACGTTATTAAAATTCAACCAGAGAGGGTTATGAATACCTGAACCAAATTTCATGATATTCCATCCAATATTTGTCAAGATATCTCGCTAAAAAAAACAAAACACCAACTTCATAGTGGCACCTGAAGAAAAATCGGGGCGTTTCCAAAGTCTTTAGTAGTTATCCATCAAAAACATGAATGTCTGTACAAACTTCATGACAATCCATGAAAAAGTTGTTATTTCATTCACTATGATTACTATGGCCGAAATATCAGAGTAAATTATTGTTATTGTTACTAAAATTACTTCAAACTGTAACCACCGAGCCAAAGTGAGACCAGGACTTCCAGGTTCCCATCCCTGAGTAAAGACACCTTTTCAAAATCTTTTTGAACTTGTATTCTTAAATATGTTAACACAAAAAAATATAGCCTCGGAACAGAGCCTTTATGAAGTGCATGTCATGGGATTTACTTAATTTATTTAGATACATTTTTTGAAAGACAGGAGTAACAACTAGAATGTCGAAAAACCAACTTTGGTGAGTTTTATGGATTCGGATGAAACCGACTTACATTGACGTAGATGCCTTTGCTTCTGTACTCTTCGGTTCACAAAATAATCATTGTTTTACTTTCTTAAAATCTCAAAGGTTTCAATTTTTTATAGCAGCTGCTGTAGTGGAAGCCATCCTCTGGTTAGATATATGGAGAGTAAATTGACAGAAATGCTAAGTAAGAGACTGCACCAAGTTACAGAGGCCTGTGGAACAGAACGTTAGTCCAGAGATCAGGTGCAGGAGTTGACCCTGATGTCGGCTGACCCAGGAACAGACAGACCGTGGAAGGACCCCCAACCCAGGAACAGACCCAGGAACAAACAGACCATCAAAGGACCCCTAACCCAGGAACAGACAGACCGTCGAAGGAACCCCTGACCCAGTAACAGACAGACCTTCGAAGGACCCCCGACCAAGGAACAGACCCAGGAACAGACAGACCGTCAAAGGACCCCCGACCCAGGAGCAGACAGACCGTCAAAGGACCCCCGACCCCGGAGCAGACAGACTGTTGAAGGACCCCTGACCCAGGAACAGACTCAGGAACATACAGACCATCGAAGGACCCCCGACCCAGGAACAGACAGACCGTCAAAGGACAACAGACCCAGGAACAGACAGACCGTCGAAGGACCCCCGACCCAAACAGACAGACTGTTGGAGGGGAGGGCCAACTCAGGCTGGGAATAAGTTGTGCTTACAAATTCCTTAAATAAGTCAGGTAGGGCATCCCTCAGCCATGGCTTTGAGGGTGCTTACCTGCATAATTTATACTCACTACTGGCATTTTTCTGTTTTCATTCCCTATGCCAGCCCACGAGGGAATAGACATGTCAAACAGTTCCTCTTCGAAAGAGTCTGCTGGGCCCATTTTTTGATCAGATTATTCTGTCAGAGGACTCTGATAACAGGCAGGTGAACCCGAATGCAGACTCAGGAGCAGGCAGATTCAGAGAAGATACTTTAATTCAGCGAAAACAGGTGTACAGGTGGAGGAGGTGAAGAAGATGGCAGGCGGGGAGAGGAAACGGGTAACAAAAGCACGAAGACAAGGGAAACAAAAGTGAACTGAAACAGGAACATGAACAGGGGATGTAACAAAGATCAAAGGAAGGCAACTGGTAGAAATCGTCCAATGTTGATTTTGGAATGAGGTGCAGGTGGGGACAGACCAGGTAACTGCAGGGTGGATGCAAAGTGGGAACAGGTGTGTGGATGGGCAGGGTAGAGGGGTGAATGGGAACCAGGAGGACAGTCCAAGGAGACTTGGTGAGTGTGTAGGGGAAGGCAGGTCTGGGGAGATGAGATACAGAGGGTGGGAGACATGGATCCGAGGGGAACAGGATCAGATCGGGACAGTTTCCTGCTCGGTGCTGAAATCACGTCTAAAAACCTGCACAGACTAACTGTGGTAGCACTGACCCCTCATCGTCACTACTAACAAATGCCACCAGCAGACCAACCTGTGAGGAAGAATATGATTCACATGATCTCAATGCAGGGAGTTACCTCTCTGTCCGTCACATCACCTGCCTGGTTATGGGGCAAACATTTCAACTCAGCACCCATAATCTAGCTCCTCTTCAGTAAATCGACTAACAAATGTTAGCACAGCGAGTAGCAATTAAAAGCCAGAGTAAAGATCACAGCTCGACAGACCAGGAGTCCTCTATGACTGGTAGAAGAAAACACACAAAATAAAACTGCTATTCAGGACAGGAGAACTGTGCTGTGTTCATGGTGCCCCCTGAAATCGATGGCAGTAACAGCCAAGTCTTCATTTCAAAATAAACTCTTTTCAGAATGTTCCAGCCCAGTCTACGGAAAAGCTCCTACGCCAACACATCTCTATAAATATATGGCTCATATGGCTCATAAAATCCAGCCCGCAATCTTTCTCTTACCAATTAGAATGCAATTGCCAGAGACAGAAATTTTGGTGTTCGGTCCTTCTTTTTTAGGAATCTAAAAAGGGGATAAAATGTAAGAAATGTAGCAAAGTTCACAGGCTGGACTCCAGCATACAAGAACATGAGTACATGATGTGCACTGAACTCCACTGAACTACAGAAAGAGCAGGGAGAGGAGCCCCCCCCCTCCCCTTTATGAGAGAAGAAAAGAGACGGTGCAGAGAAAGGACATTGGATGTGAATTATTGAACAATGTCCGACAGCAGTATGTCTGTGTACAGAGGGAGACTCTGAAAGAAGGACGACAGGGCCACATGCACAGAAACACCTGTATGCCTGGACATCCATTCTCTGTCCGGGCGCTCATGCATAGTTACAGCATTTACACATCGATCACATCATTGCAAACTTATTCCTGCCCTTAACATCCTGGTGTGTCACATATTGCGGCCCCTGTAGTTACCATTGAAAACGCAGAGGTCATGTCATCTGTGTTTTTATCTGGTGTCCCGATACATTTTACAGTTAAAAACTTGGACATGGCGGATGTTTTTTAAGACTGATTCCTGTATTTTGAGTCTATTTAACCAGACTGCTTTTGGCTGACTACTTAAACGATTTAATATTTCTTGACCGGAATTTTATTGGTTGTAGCGTGGAGGATGCTTTGAGACAGCATTTAAACCTTTGTGTTGAAAAATTAGAGTTAATTACCAACATGAAGGTGTTTTATTTTATGTATCTAGTTAATTAACTCGTAATTCCTATGACATATCCTAGAAAAACCTTTATAGTTTGATGGTAATAATGTGAAAATTGAGAGAAAAGTCCTGAGACTGTTACTGGGCTTATAACCAAAGTATTACAGTGTAGTGGATTATTATTAATATCATCATTGTTTTTTATTATTATTATTTGAGAATAAGAGATGAGATAAACAATTCTTTTAGAAATGGGCAAGATGGATCCAAAAACAAGGCTGCCATCAATCAAAAAAACATCAAGGCAAGCCTTGCTGTAAATTGGCTGGAACTCATTAATGTTTTGTCCAATCATCATAAATCCTCATGATCATTTTCATTCTATGTTTGGGAATAGGCATACCAAAGCATTTTGAGCCTGACCAACAGGGGGCACCACACATAATAATGAAAACTTGTACCTCAAAACATTGTGGATGGGATTTCACCAATTTTGGTGCACAGGATCCAGGGGCAAGTATTAACCAGAATTTGAGGTGCCATATTGATTGTTGCATATCAGCATGGTCTAGTCCTCATTACCTGACATATATTGCCTTTGCTCAATTTGTGAGCTGGAATCACCTAGACACATGAAACTTGGCACCATAACTAGAAATGATGTGCACACACACATGCACGAAAAAATATCATCCTGATCGGCCCAGCGGTAACACTTTAGCTAACAGTCAAATCAGTGGGAATGGTGGAAGGCTGGCACCCACACAGCATGAGTCCTATTGACCTCAAATATAACTCTTATCAGGAACCTAACATACCCAATAAAAAAGGCCACCATGTTGGAGATTTAGCTCATTTGCATAGTGTCAAAAAAGGGTAATACGATTAAACTTTTTTGGACTTTGACTAAGGGACTGACACACACAAAAACATAGCCACCAACAATCAAAAAAGCAGAAAGGTCTGTCTAATAAACGTTTAACTCACTGCCATGTATCAGTGTAACAGAAGACTCTTACACTAACTTCAGCTGCTCCCAAATTGACCATCTGGATTGTAGTAACCCTCTAAAAAAGAAGAAAATAAAAACAAGTAGGCTAGTGCCATGGTCTCACTCCTGAACCTGTATATTAAAGCAAACAAGGGAGAAACACATCTATTGGCCTTATGATCCTGCTCAACACTCAGTGCGACAATTCTAATTGTTTGTCTATTTCATTTATTTATTAATTATACTTATTACATCTCTGTGCTATCTTCTGGTTATTGAAAATCAGTGTTGCTGTAAAACTACTGGGCAGCAGCATAGGCATTGAATGCCACAGGAGACTCTTCTCTGGGCTCAGCTCTTGGGTTTGGAGGGCTTCGGAGTGGAGGGGGTCTAGGGGAGCTGGAGTTAAGATTCTTAAAAATTGTGAGTGCTCCCTTTTGAATATTAATTATAAGTGGGTATCAGCCTAATTCTGCTCTAGTGGAATTAAGTGTAAAGTGTATCGACATGTAGAGATTTTATTGGGGGTTTATCCCAGTGGGTACAGCTATGATGACTGAGTGTACCCAATAGTTCACTACCATATAGTGAATTGGGCTGGATAAGACTATCAAATATTTTAATCCAGATTCTAATTGGAATTTGGAAATTATAAATGTTCTCTTAATTGCATTCAGAGCTCTCAGAACTTTTCCTGTCAGTGCATTCGCTGCCATGCTGAAACTTCCTGATGCTACATTTACACCAAGGCAGGTGTAACTCATAATGTATTCAATGATGGGATTGTTTAAGATGAAACTGTATCTGTTTTCCTGACATCTGGGGCATTTTTGAAAGATCGTGATATTAGTTTTCTTGATATTTACTGCCAGGACCCAGTTCTGGCAGGATTTTCTTCTGGACCAGCCACTGGGTCCTGGCAGTAAATATGGGTAAAAATCAAGCTGGCTTCCTCCAAAAACATACATAATAGAACAACACTAGGTCAAAACCTTATATATGGCTGGATCGTTGTTCTTGCAATTATACACATTTTTTTTTTACCTCAGTCAAAGCTTAACTGTCATGTTACTTCAGTGCACTTCAACAGCAAATATTACTGAGGCTAACACAGAAAATTCATTGAACATTTAATATCCAGGAACACATGGTCAGTTTTGGCACTCTGACCATACAGGATCGGGCCATAGCTGCGGTGAACCTAGTGTTGTTCTACTGTGTACAGCTGTTGCCGTGCTCCTTGTTCAGTGGGAAGTAGTTGAAAAATTTTGTCTCCTGTTCCACTTTGTAGAACTCTGTAATAGAGTCCTTCATGCAGAAGTCAAAATCGAAGTCAAAATCCAAAAAAACATGCAAATATCTCACTATGTTATGCATGGTGTATGAATTTATTTATTAAATGCGAAAGGGAAATACTGCACATATTCGGTGGTGCTGTGTTCGTACTCGTGGAAATCTCATATTCTTTTATTTAGAATAACAGGGAATAATTTACCTTAACAGCTGCTGATACAGATGTAATGGTGGTTACTCTGGGCTGAGTTGTCTTAAATGAGGTTTTTGCACCAGATGTCAGGAAAATATACTGACTGTAATACAATATTGGACAGCTTTAACAGTGCAGCCTGCACATCTGGGCAGCCGCATTCGAGCATTTCATTTTTAATGCTGTCTGGACCACAGGCTTTCCTTGGCTGGAAAGATTCCTCCCAAGTAACTGGGAAATTGAGGGGGGGTTGGTTGTCTTTAGTTCTTTCTTCTAATGTTTGGAATGTTTTCCTTTTATAATATATTGATCCGAAATAATGTGATTAATTGGTATGTCTTTGTGAAGATTTGCTCTCCAAATGTCAGATGACGGACTGTTAACACTTGTGCCTGCTTTTTATTGAAGAAGTTCCACACATCCAAGGGCAGAATTGGTAAATGGCATTCTCAGTATCTTCAGATTTAATATGGGTTTTTTGTTCCTAATTGTACTTTCATATTCATCTAAAACTTCACAAGGCTGGGTTGTTCAGTTGGCTGTGCTTTTCATTTGATATTTTTTCTCAGGTCTTTTCTGATCATCTTGCATTCTCGATCAAACCATTTCTCTGTGTTTTGCCTTTTATCTGGCTTCTGTTGATTTATAAGTTCAGCTATGTTAACTTCCCTATGAAATATTGAGTTGATATAATCAGTGGACTTGTTTACACCATCTCTGTTAGGGACATATTGATTTTGGTCATATATTGATATGTCGTTCATCGGGTCAGGTGAGTTTAAGGCCTTGATGGATATGTCTCCCCTGCCTGGGGCCCATCTGTAACTAGGATTTAATTTATACAGCTTACTGGGCTCCCTTTTTCACTCATCTGACCTGAGAGTTTAAAAATCACGTTTATTATTTGGTTGTGGTCGGGTGGGGGGGGGCTGTCTGATAATGAGTGAAGGATGAAGGGGACCGTGTCAGTGACTGCAGAGTCTACTACATTAGATCCAAGATCCAAGGGCTGAGGAGTATATGAAAAGTCCCTAGAGATTCTCCACTGAAGCTACTGCTAACTATGTAGAGAGCTTGATAGAGACGCACTGCCTCCCTGCCACTTTGATTTATTTCAGAGTCAAGGTTGTTTCCATGGGTGATGGTTGGTGCAGTAAACAGAGAAGACTGGCCAAACACATGGTTGTTGTCTTGTGGGTCACTGACATCGAGATCAATTTCTTTTCCCTCCTGTGGATCTCCAGTTAGAGGCGCACTCACCTGGGCCTGGATGTAGACATTTCTGAAAAGAAAAAATGTCTGTTTCAAAATAAGGATCAAATGCTGGGGGTAGATGGGTAGCACAGAGTTATAGATACTTTGTATTTCTGCAAAGGGTTTTTATCTTATCTTAACCAAATGTGTGATTTACCCTGTTCTACTGGTGAGATCTGACAGCAAAGACCTCTGTTATATCACAGCATAATTACTTACAGTATATTCTTTCATTTCACAGTGGCCACCATGATGTCATTATATCATGGATGGTAGTGGGTTGGTGGTGGTGGTGGTGGTGGTGGGGGGGGGGGACACCATGTTTCTCTCAACACAATTGTGTCTTTGATAGATATCATGAATTCTGGATTTTCACTTTAAAGCTCTTAGGTTTAGGAGAGGAGACACTGAATATTGGTGAAGTTTATGAAATGAACAGAAGTCATAGAAGAGGTTATCTCAGGGCACTTTTCATACGTAGTAGGTCTAGACTGTTGTTCCGTATAGTTATCATATAAGGAGACAGTGGCAAAAAAACCTCCCCCTCAACAGGCAGAAACCTTGAACAGAACCAGGCTCATTTTGGGGGGAGCTGTCTCGTTTGGCTCGGTTTATAGAGAAAAAGAGAGAGAGAGGACTATGAGAAATACAGAAAAAGAGAGAGCAGGAGGAAAGAGATCATAGCACTACTATTACTATTACTACTACTACCACTACTACTACTATTATTACTACTACTACTGCTACTACTGCTACTACTACTACTACTACTACTAATAGTACTACTAGTGCTACTACTGCTTCCACTAATACTACTACTACTCCTGCTACCACTACTACTAATACTACTACTAGTCCTAATACTACTGTTACTACCACTGTTACTATTACTAGTACTACTGCTACTACTACTACTACTACTACTACTACTAATATTACTACTACTACTATTACTACTACTACTACTATTACTACTACTACTATAACTGCTACTACTACTATTAGTACTACTACTGCTACTACTACTACTACTAAACAAATTCAACTACTAGTACTATTACTAAAACTGATGCTGCTACTACTACTACTTAAGCATTAGAGGCAGGAAAACCTGCAGAAAGCAACAGGAGCAGAGAGGAGCCAATTATTTAAACATATACAAACTATCTATACATTTATAATACAGAATAATGGTTTAACATTCATTCCATGGAGGAATTTATTATTTTCACTAATATTATCATTGCACGTACCACAAACTAAAAGTGCATTTCCATGTTGTTCTGTTACACAAGTGAGAAAGTGTTTCTCTGTTGGCTGAGCAGAAGCCGGGTGCACAAGGTGCACAGCATTCCCCTGATGTCTTCTAGCTCAGATGTAGCAGGGGAGGGACTGTGGCAGTAGGCTGGGCCACAACTGCAGCATAGCTCCAGTGCTTTGGGTAGGGAGGGGGGCATGGGGCAGCTACTGCAGCATGGTTCCACTTTGGTGGGTGTGGGGGGGACATGGGACAGATGCTGCTGCATGTCTGTGGTCTCTGGCAGTATAAAGGGGGTTGTGAGGATGTAGGCATTTGCTTTGCAAATAATCTAACCCTTTCTTGATGTAGGCGGAGTCGATCAGAGCGCTCCCAGGTGCCAGTGGTTGGGTGGAAGGCCAGGTAGACATTGGGTAAAGTGGCACATCCCCATCCGATCTCCATATTCATGCCATGGACGGCATGAGGAGGGGTGTCTTTCCGATGTGGCAGGGTGGAGACCACAATCTGGGCGTCGGGAAACTCCCTACTGCAGTGTCTCAGGCTGTGCAGGTCATGTTGTCTTGTGTTGCTCCCCAGGTACCGAGGGCTTCCGAGGGTCTTTTTCAGCAGCTTCCTTGCCTGGCCTGCAGTGCTGCAGCCTTTAGTCATCACTGTCATGCCAGGAAAACGCTTGTTCGTGTCCAGGAATTTCCAGCTGGAGTCAGACAGCAGGACAACCTGTGGGTCTTGCTCTGCAGGCCGAGGGGAAGGAAGCTGGGAAGTGCAGAGCTGTCTACTGGGTCTCTAAAGAGTCCAGACCTGCTCTACATGAAAAAAGTCCTGAGATAACTTCTGTTATTATTTGACTCTATATAGATAAAAATGACTTGACTTGATACAAGAAATCTGTCAACAACAATCAAAAATACTGCTTGAATCAACACTTTGGTGAGTGTGTCGATAGCCAGAAGTAACTCAATATACTTAAGGGGGTAAAACAGAGCATTTCTCCATCCCCATGTTCTAAATCTGCTCACTCTATTTTCTCTTAAATAATTTCCTGATTAGCATGCTGTATATATCAGAAACAAAAGGAGTCTTTAAAAAAACAGAAAGAATTAGAACCCCTGTATGTACATTCAGTTTTGAATTTATTAGGAAAAAAGTGATGTAGTGTACAAGAGACCTGCATTACATCCTCCTTTATTATGGTCATAATTTACCGTTTTTATTGAAACTGTGTTAAAGAGGTGTCGATTGAACTGCCTGTCTGATCATTTCGGAGGATGAAGTTTGTGCTGCTGTTGAACTGTTGTATTATCCAAAGAGGTGTGTCTGTTATTTAGCCTACCCTCGTGGATTTGAATGAAGTGGACAAAATCTGTCAACATAACACAATAACACAACAAACTACCACCTACACAATGGTCAAACAGTTGAATCACTGCCTCGGTTTGAACAAAAACTCAACATTGTAGTCTTCACGGAGGTAGGATTGATTGTAGGACGTCTGTATCAGACTGCATTAATTGTAACTGGGTGTTCCTAATAAACTGACAACTGAGTATTACTGTGTGTGTTTATCTCTAACGCTGTTGTCTATCTGTATTTGCCAGCATGGTTTTACTGTAGTTTCTAATCTGGAAAATGAGACTCTGCACATGCAGTGATGGTGATTTGCTGCTACCTAGTGGTAGATACCAGACACTGTGCACTTGTTGGTCAGTAAAGCTTTTCTTTTGTCCCCAGATAGAAGTTTTCATAGTAGAATCGGTAAAAAAAAAAAAAAAAAAAACTTCACTCCATTACATCATGTTCGCATATTTGTGTTGTTTACCTCTATTTCTGCTTCTAGGATCCAAGTATAGTCGTACAGTTCCGTAATCTTGAAATTTTTTAGGTTGAGCAGGCTTAAGGGTGTGAATGTATGTATGTGGTCTTAAAGAATACAAATGAAAATGTGTATGTCCATCGTGTTAGAAGAGGAAAATGCCAATCCACCCTATTATAGTTAATGGTAAACTCTAAAATGCAGTGCAGTGACATGTCTGTTCCAGTGGCTCCATAGGAAGTCACATGATGTTATTAACCAGGAGTTAGCCCATATTTTCTTTTTAAAACTTTCAGAAAAATTTAATCCTTTTGTTTGACATCAGCTGAAGCCTCTGCTTCATTATTATGATAAAATTAGTTTTTTTTAGTTTTAATAGTGTGTCAACCTGATTGTAACAGTTTGAAAATGGATTTATTGCTAACTAGCTAAGGCTTCACTCAAATTATCATAGGCCTTATTCAGGTGAATAATGAAATCACCTATAATTAGAATCTCATCAGAATGAGTAACTGGGTCTGAGATGAGTTTACTAAATTCCTCCAAGAATCACGAATAAGGTGATCTGTAGGGAACTACAAGCTGGACTGATTGGATGAAGTTTGTTTTCCTGGACAAAGCAATTCAAAGCTGAGGGAGAATGTTTTAACACAACAGCCTCGAAAGAGTTAAATGTAATGTCATGTTTGGACGTTAAAATGAAAGTAGACTGTGGATTAAGGCAGCAACACTGGCACTGATGAACTCAAGTGGAGAAACGTAATTTAATGTAAAAAAAGGTTGGTTTAAAACATGTTTCACATAATCTAATCCGATTCACTATATTCTGAAGAATGAAATAATTCATAAGTAGGGCTTTAGTGGACAATTATCTGATGTTTATTAAACTGAATTTGAGGGTCTTGCTGAGGTTGGAGCTTTTGGCAATAGGCCAGTCATAGAGCTGCTAGTAGATGATGTATTAATTGGAATAAGACACATCATATTTTTGGCTGTACCAAAAAAGCAGGGCCACCTCAATAAATGTGAATTTCTGTCACTGACTGGCTGGCTGAATTTAAACCTTTGGCCGACCAGCCGAGTGGTGGAGTTCCCCCATCTGCTGTTGCTCTGTCAAAATAAACTGGTGTGAACAGTTTCTGTTACATCATCGGGGGGCATTTACAGGCAGTGTTCTGTCTGTCCATACACTTCTGTAGAGATGTTATTACCTCAGGAATTGAGATGGGTTACATCCCCATGCAAACTCATAATTAAAGTAAACTTATAAACTACTACTGATGTCTTTTGCCTTACCTACTAAAGAAGGTAAGGTTAACATCTGATCAAAGAGGTCAAAATTTTAAATCGTAATTTATTTTCGGAATCTATGTCTATTTCTAAATTAATACTAATAGGTAGCGCTCATACTTTATGAGCTCTAAATCCATATTACTAACCTGCATACAATAAGCAACAGAAAAATGAAAAAAGTTTAAGTGTATAAATCTGTAAATAATTTATCAGTATATATTATATTTTATATATTGATTATCAAAGCATTGGTGATAACCAGTTGATTGTAGTGTAATGTATTGGATTGTCATTCTTGTGGTTAGACATATCACTGACTGCATTGATGTGCTTGCTTTGCTCTAAATTTCATTGTAGCTTAATTTCCCTATTTAACGGACCAGCTGCCCCACAAACCTGAAACCCCTGTATGAAGAAGATAGGGGTCCTGTTGCGTGTGAGGTGTATAACCTTTACACAACAAACCATTCTCTTGGACGTTTCACGTGAGCATGTTAAGAGGGTTGTATCAATTTACAGAAAAACACGATTTGTAAATCCAACCGATACATTTTTGTTGTTGTTGGGGTTTTTTTGTTTGTTTTGTTTGTTTTTTTAAGGACTGCTGAACTGCAAATTTCCCAGCATGCTCCTAATACAACACGGGATGATGTCTACATGAAAACATTTAAATGCCACATTGTTTGAAATTGCCGTTGTGTGAATGTATAGTTTGGATCCATAAGCGGGTAACTAAATAAGAATAAGGAGACAGTGAGTGATGAATCCCGTGATGATTTTTCATTAAAATCAGCTCACGGGCAATGCAAGAAATAAAGCTGAATGCAGAGCTCCGTCTTTGCGATATTTCCGACAGTCGCTGAACGCTGCACGTCTGTGCGTCATGACCCGGATGGAGTTCCGTTCAACTTTATATCCCACAATTCCTTTCTCCGCCTTCCTCTTTCTCTACTGCAGCAATGTCTAAGAGAGGTATGAAACCCAGCTTGTAAAATCCACATTCATCTGCTGTTTTTACGCCACACTAGAGCTCACAATGTAGTTTGAGTGTGACAGAGCGGGCAAGACGTTATATTTATGCTATTAGTTTTCGATTATATGAAAAAATTATATAAATTTTTAACGATGGTATTTTTTGCTAGCTAGCTTATGGAAGCCATGTTTCGCTGTCAGCGCCATGTAGGCATGAAGTTACGGCTAGAGGCCGAAAATTTCAAATTACTGCTCACTCTTAACTTCAGACGAGTTAGCTTACTTACCAGGGATAATACAGATAATCATTATATTACAGAGACGTAGGGAAAGAAGTGTGTCGTATAGCAGGTTTCTAGCTAAAGCTAATTTGCAGTCCCAGTCCCGAGTTAGCTAGACGATCTGGAAAAGCGAGGCAGAGCCGGTATATACTGCTGCTAGCGGGGATTGTTAGCAATGTTTTAAACTTGAAATCTCATGATCAGATTCCTTTCTGTGGCAGCCAGAGAAGAATCAACAAAGCTCGTCCCTCGTTTAGGCTCAAACCATAGCAGGAATCGGTGCGAAACAGACATGCTCCCTGAAATAAGGGCTTTGACCTGAGGTCATTCCTTCATATAATAGACATACAAAATTACATGGGTAAAACAAGGCTTAAACTGAAGGGATTTAGATTTTATTCCTCTGTAGCTATTGCACAGATAAGCTGTCTCAACTTCTGTAGGCAGGTCCCTTTATCGCTGGATGTAGCCACTAACCGGTCATTTTCTGACAGTTGGCGATTTTCCCTCCATCTGTTTGAATTCATCAGTGACAGATGTGATTCTTCACTGCATAAGAGATTTCTCCCTAATAATGAGAAAAAGACATAAGGAGACATTTTTACATCAGCCACCAAGAGAAAAACCCATGCGGGTTAAGCTGGGCTGACTAACTGAAAGAAAAGACCACCTGTCGGCAGAGTCGAACAGTTATTACCCTAATAACATTGACCGTCAAAAACGGCTCTGTAAAATACTGCAGTTACACAAGTTACACTGTTGTTCAATTCAACAGGTGACAGTAATTATCTAGTTCTCAAATATTAGTGGATCCCATATTTCTGCTTTGCTGAACTGAGCCTTGTGTGTTCCCCTCTCCCTGCAGGACGTGGTGGTTCGTCTGGAGCCAAGTTCCGCATCTCACTGGGTCTCCCGGTGGGAGCGGTCATTAACTGCGCTGACAACACAGGTAGGCCTCAGCCAACATGAACATGGCTAATGCTTCCAGTGAAGGTACCTCACCTGCTCGGCTTGCCGAACAAGTCTATGTGAACTAGATTTTTGTTGATGTTAAACAAGCGGCAATTGAACTTTGTAGGAATGTAAGGGGCAGGAAAAGTTGAGTGAGTTGTTGGAGTGGCCAGATATTTATTTAAGCAATGACTCGTAGTTTCATCTTCGTTGTTGTAGTTAAATTAATATTTGACATTTTGGGAAATAACACCACTTCTGTCTTAATGTGAGTTTGATGAGAAGATCGATACTTTCACATCTGTACAGTAAATGAGCAGTTGGAGCCATTAATTGCCAGTTGACCAGCAGAGAAGTCAGGAAGTAACTATCCCCCAAATAAACCGTTGGACTGTAATTTTTACGTCTCAGATTTTGTAATGCTCAGCTGCTGCTATGAAGTTCACAAGCCCCTGGATGTTTTCCTGTTAACTGTACAGATGTGAGAGAAGTTTTCTTGGCAAGAAAGCAAATAAGTGTATTGACTGAGTCCTTAGCAGAGATCCTAGAGGTCTGGCTGTCTTAATGTTTAAATGAGCACTTTTAATGACTAGTTTTAAATGATTGAAAAGTGTAAAAACTTTGTTGTTGACAAGTATATTTAGAATGTCAAATACGGAGGCATTTAACTCATTTCATCTTCTGTGATGCTCATGAAATGTCGTTCAGGTGTTTGTGTGAACAAACCATTGTTCATCAATGTGCGATTCTAATATTTGACCCTTATAGCTCATACTGTGGTGGCATTATACTGCGATGGTTAGACAAACAGTGCTGGTACATAATGCAGGCAGTCGGTTAATGCCAAAAAACTGATTTTATGATTTTGATTATTGCTGCCACACCGTGTGGTTTGTATCTTAGCTGAGCCTTTTTTCACCACCCCCCCCCTTCAAAAAGCACTTGCTTCGTCTGCTCAGTGGCTGGGTGAGTTGTCGTAGAAGGGAATATCAAGTTCATCACTGTGGGTGAGACGGCAGCGATGCCCCGTGGCTGACTGATCTCAATCAGTGACGAAACAGGCTGAAAAAGTGCTGTGGCCTGCATCCTTTCTGAAATTTCAAAAATAAAAACTTGGTGTTCTCCCCGCTCAGGTGCCAAGAACCTCTACATCATCTCTGTGAAGGGCATCAAGGGACGTCTGAACCGTCTGCCTGCAGCAGGAGTGGGTGACATGGTCATGGCCACAGTCAAGAAAGGCAAGCCAGAGCTCAGGAAAAAGGGTGAGTTGTCTGCACTGTGGTGTCGGGGCAAGTGTGTATGAACCACTGAGGTGTCTTTATTTACGGGCTTGCCAAGGACAATTGTGATGGCAGCATTGAACTGTTTTTAAAGTACGAGGGAAGAGAAATTTTTCACACCTGTATATTTGAACATTGAAGAGTTGGTGTGCTGAAAGACAAAGGCAACAACTGCTTGAAAATGTTCTTGTCAAGTAAGCTGCCCATCTTTTGCTTTAAAGAAGTCACTATTAAAAATCTCCTCAAATGACTTCAGGTACTCTTGGACAGAGTGAGACGTATCTGGTGTACACAAGTTCTGATGAAGTACAGTAGTATTTTTCCAGTGGTCTTTAATGACACCGAACATAATCTTCATCGTAACGAATGAGTCCCACTGTTGGAATGGTACATGTGGTTTTATGGCAGGGAAGAGAGCGTAGCAGCTGAAATGGCTGTCATCACTGCTTTATGGGCAGAACGCTGAATAACTCATACTGGCTCATAATTACAGCAGTTTCTGTAGAATGTGTCTCTGGATGAACTCTAACCCCCTTTGCCTTCTCCACAGTGCATCCTGCAGTGGTGATACGGCAGCGGAAATCGTATCGGCGAAAAGATGGCGTGTTTCTCTACTTTGAAGACAATGCAGGTGTCATAGTAAACAACAAAGGAGAAATGAAAGGTGGGTTTGTTTGAATGCTACACCTGGTTTGTTCAGTCCTGCTCAAAAATAGCAGTTATAGGGGGAAATAGATGTGATGTATTAGCTGCACAGAACTGAGAGCAGCTGGGTAGATATTTTTCTGCAGAGGCTTTGTTGGTCTCAGTAAACTCAGCCCTTCTCAGGTATTATCAGCTGCCTCAGTTCCTAAAGTTCTGTGCTAGTCAAGTTTTTCGCTGCCTCAGGAGCAAAACTGTTGCTGAAACCTTAAATCGGAGTGGTGATGATTTTTATCGGTGTATGTTCAAGGATTCAAAGTTTTATTCTTTTACACATTTGCCTCGGTGTTCACTCACAGGACGTTCACATCCCTGTAGTTAGACATTTATCTTTTCTCATAGTGGTGGTAGGTTGGTAGGAACGTATGTCCCCTTCAAAAAGCACTTGCTTCGTCTGCTCAGTGGCTGGGTGAGTTGTCGTAGAAGGGAATATCAAGTTCATCACTGTGGGTGAGACGGCAGCGATGCCCCGTGGCTGACTGATCTCAATCAGTGATGAGACAAGTTTAACCGTGTAGAACAACCAGAGTCAAGGAACCATGTTAATGCTCTGACTTGGTTTTGTATTTTCTGGTGTTTTGCTCATATTTAGTTGTTTTGACTTGCCTAAGGGCGCTGCTTTTCGTCTTAGTGCTGGAGTAACGCCGCCTTCCCTCTCCGTTTCCGCAGGTTCAGCCATCACAGGCCCGGTGGCCAAAGAGTGCGCCGACCTGTGGCCCAGGATTGCCTCCAACGCTGGCAGCATTGCCTAAATTGGCCCCTGCACCTCTGTTCATTTTCAATAAAAACTGTTAATCCAGCCGCAATGTCTCCGTCGTTATCGTTTTATGTAGAGGAAGAAGTATTTTGAATTGAATGTAGTTGAACCATGATTTGCTGTTGTGTATGGATGTGACAGTTTATCATTAAGTAATGGGTTTTTGGACAAACTACTTATGTAAGCACATCATCTCATTGGGTAAAATAGATGGTGCCATAGTAATCATAGTAAAATAGTGCTTTACTCTTTGGTGTCATACAGATAATATTTCAATATTAAAGTTTAATGCAAAAAGTTCCAGGTTACAGATATTGGTTTTGAGGTTTTGCGGGGGGAAAGAAAAGATTTAAATTAAGAATGGAAACCTAGTTGAATTGATGGTAACTTGTGGCCTACATGTCCACATGGTTCTTGTTTAAGGTTAATGGGATATATTGTGCAGAAGCTTTTTAAATAATGTGATTTAGCTCTACTTGTCCATAAAAAATTTTAACATGATCCGATTGTCCAATTTGACAATTGGATATTAACACCAAACTCCAATGTTTTGCTTGAAAACAGCTTTGTAGTATCTTGTTAATGCACCTCTTCACACCTACCATTAGAAGGCGCAACGAAGGGTGTTCAAATGCCTCTACAGTTCTTCCAAAAAACTAAAAGATGAGAACAATAGAACAGTCATAGAATAGAGATGGAGAGCATTGACTGAAGTATGAAAAACCAATGGAAAACATATAAACCTGTGTACCATCAAATACTGGCCAGGTTTAGTTTCCACCACGAAGAAGGGAGCTGAGAGAACATGAACCGTTGAATACAGGACACAAGGACAAATAAACGGTTTAAAAGAAGCCAAATCATCTGAACACAGCGGGAGCACAGGAAAAGGAAAAAAAAACCTAAATTATTCATTTTTCCACAGTCAAAAATCCCAGGAATATGACTGGCAGACAGAAGACAGCAGGGGTGACCAACAATTCACTGGCATACACCCTGACATTACATGCTGTACATATAAATGTATATGCATATGAAGTGTGAATGCTACAGGGTTCTGCTCACACAGTCATTGTCAGCGCTGTGCGTATGCGTTTGGTCTACCCGGACATCTGTGGCCTCGTGGCCTACAGATGGAAAGCAGCAGGACCGTGGAGAGGAGCCGGGCCACCGGCTGCACCCGACACTTGTTTCCCCTCTGACACGCCAACACTCGTACATTCACCTCACAAACCTTCCTGGGCCTCAGACTGACTGTCTCACTAAAAATGAGCACCCCATACTTTACATAGATGAGCCCATGTGTATGAAGGTATAAACTAGGACAGCAAATGACAGTTTCCTAAACAGCCGTGAGTGAATACAAGAATAAGGCAGTGGAAATAAATCATCATTGTGTGTCTCTTCCTTGTCTTTTACACCTCATGCATCTTACAACCGCAACTAATGCCTGTTTTTAAATGATTAATTGATTAATGAGTCTAAAAAAATATAAGAAAAAAGTTAAAACGACATCACAAGTTCTCAGAACCATTTGGCAACTTCAGATGTTTTGTCTGAGCAACAGTCCAGATATTCTGCTTACAATATAAAACAAAAGGCAAACAGGAGATTTTTTTTTTAGCACATTTACTTCATAATTGACATAAACAATTAATAATCGAAAGTAGTTGTCAGATATTTTCTGTCAGTCTACTGGTTATTTCAACAATTACAGTCAATAATTGTCCATTTTGTAGTATATCAGATTTCAAAATTTCCACATGACACTTAAGATGTTATACAAACTTCTTGTCTTATTGTGTGTACTGACAAACATTTAAAATTTTTGGAAAAAAAAACCCTAAAACTGGAAATTCTGAAGTATACAAAAGTAATGAAATATGAAATCAATACCTTTGCATGAAGACATCATTTCAGTCCTTGGAAACAGTAGTTTGACACTAAATATATAAAATATAATAACTACCAGGTGTCCAAAACTAAGGAGTGCTGTAATTCTACGTGGGTTTTTTCTATGGCTGCGGTTGTTTCATTTACTCTTCTACCCTCAACACTCACCACCCTCTAGATTAATTCAGTTTTACTAAATCATTTCTGAAGACCAGCGTCCACCAGGAAGCTATAACCTCTGTAATCGACATCAACTAAAGCAGTTGCTATAAGAAACTGAAACCCAAACTAAACATTTAGTACTTTGTGAACACAGAAACAAAACAAAAACACTGCTCCCATGAAAAAACTAAGTGTCACAGGGCAGGTGCTATCACCATAACTAGCGATGGGAATTATGGCTTTCCAAAGCTTTCTTTTTTCTTTTTTTAAATTTTGGCCAGCTCTATAAATGTCTGTCCGTGACTGACTGACTGACTGAAATGCTGCCGTGTTTTTGAGTTTGGCTCATATTTTTTTTTCTACGACTTGTGACTGGCCGGTCCTCACTGTTCACGTAGAGGGGAAGTGGTAGTTGTGAGACTCTGGCAAAAGGGACAGACAAGTACTGTCTACCAATCAACAATGAGTTTCTTTAATGTTGTTTTAACTCAAATCAACCAATCAGCATTTAGTTTAGGCAAGGCGCCATGGTCAAAGTAGACCTGGCAACAAGAACCAATCAACTAGGGCAGGCAGTGCAAAATTGGGTAAACGATAAAAAGAACGGCTCTCAAGGATGAAACGGTTTCCTTCATATGTAGCAAAGTCGTAGAAAGGAATCTGTCTAAACTAAAGATTCCTACAGTGTTTGCCCCTTTCTGTCCTGCTGTTAATAACAAAAAAATTTCTAACCGTGACCCTTTAACTCGTTAACGGCTTCCCCTCCTCCGTCGGGCTGTGACCTTTGACCCACGAAGGTCTGGGGCTTAAGAAAGAAGTCAAATAAAACAAGGAACATTAGATACCCAAACCTCGCCTGGGAAAAAAAAATTCTTTCATCCTAAACTAAACATGAAGCGAGCCACATGACATATAGTGGCAGTACTGAAATTTTCTCATTGGTTGTTTTCAATCTAAATGTGCAGGTTGAGTAATGGTTTATTAAGACCCAGTTAATTACTCCTGATACTAATAGATAGAGTCTAATTGCGCCTAAGGAGCAGCCCTCTGACGCTTCTAATTAACACTCCACCTCATGGTATCGCATCCAGCCTGGGGATAAACGGCCTACCCCCTCGTCCCCTGGCGCCCTCATCCCCGGGGAGCTCAGTGCGGGCATCAGGTGTCGGGCTGGGCTGGGGGCGCTTTTCGCAGGTGGCGTGGGGGTGGGTGTGCCACGTACCGTCCCGGTAGGTGCAGTAGCAAACAGTTTGCTCGTCAATGTTCACACGCTCCCCGGCTGGGATCACCCTGCTCCCAGCAAAGCAGTTGGGACCTGGAGGTTCAGGAAAGACATTACAGTCTGTCTCACATCGAAGGCTGTTCCCTTATTGAAAAGCGCTTCCCTCTGGTCACAGTGGTGTTTCCCTTCCATCAAAACGGTGCATCCCTCAGTGTGCCCTTCCACAGGTGAGGTTATGAATTTGGGTAGGTTATGGTCAGAAATAACAACTGCTTGGGGTAAGAGTACAGTTGGGGTCTGGTTAACATGAGGGGAATCACTATTCGAGAATAGATCAGACTACAACACAACATGAGTAGAAATCATTATTTTAAGTCTTGGGGGAAAACACAAGCTTATACCCATTCTTGTCATTGTGAATGATGTGACAAAGTCTGGTTTCCTGGGTCATTTTCATGCGGTGTCTTGCATTGTCTTTGTTAATAAATGAATAGTTCAACATTTTGGGAGATGCTCTTATTTGCAATTTGGTGCAAGTTATATGAGAAGAAGGATATGATATGTACAGTAATAAGGTAGCAGCAGATGGGTGCTTAGCTTAGCATAAATACATGTGGTAAGAAGTTGAACGACAGCAAGTCAGGCGTTCCCCTAAGCTTTATGGAGATATAAAGCATCTTTCAGCTCATTGTTTTGGCCTCTAGCACTATTTTTAGGAACCTTGGAGTTCTCATTGATCAGGACATGTCCTTTAACTCCCACATAAGACTAACTGTCAAGGACTGACTTTTTTTTCACCTACGTAACATCACAAAAATCTAGAGACCTAGAGTCTCCACAAGCAGAATGGGAGGCAGAGCTTTCCGTTATCAGGCTCCTCTGCTGTGGAACCATCTTCCAGTTTGGGTCTGGGAGGCAGATGCCCTCTCCACATTTAAGAGGAGGCTTAAATCCTTCCTCTTTGATATAGCTTATGGTTAGAACTGGTTCAGCATTAGCTCGAGCCATCTCCCCTCACTATGCTGCTATAGCCCTAGACTACCGGGGGACTTCCCATTATGCACCGAACTTCCCTTTCCTCCTCCTCCTCCTCTCTCCCTGTGAGCATTAACACTTCAAAAACGCTCATTACTAACTGACCTCCCTCTCTCTCTTTTAGTTTTGTGCTTCCTCGTCTCTCTCCTCTTCCTCCTGTTGCTTTCTGCAGGTTTTTTCTGATGCTCTTGAGTCTGGATCCATGACTGTAGAACCAGCTACTGCACCATGAGCCTGAACAACACGCACTGCTTCAATTGTTATGGTTATGGCATTATTATTATATTTAATCTTATCGTGTTTTTATTAGCCCCATTATAATAATTCTTAGATTCATTATTAGTCTTATTATTATTATACATTTTTATGTAGTACTTGTTATTGCCTTGTTATTCGTGCCCCTACAGTAACCAATTTTAATGTGCAGTAAAATGAAACCTGAAGTGGCCACAGAAAGTTCTCAGACCCCTTCACTTTCTGCGCACTGTGTTTTGTTGAAGATCTAACTGTAAACAGATAAAATTACCACTTTTTCCCCATCAGTCCATAATGACAAAGCAAAAACATGTTTTTAGAAATGTTTGAAAAGGTATTAAAAATCAAAAACTGAAGTATCTTTATTTACAAAAGTTTTCAGACCCTTGGCTGTGGCAAATGCACAAAACCATGGTCAGGTGCCTCCTCTTTTCTTTAATTGTCTTGAGATAATCTTGAGGTATGTCTACAACTTGGATGGAGAGCACCGGAGGCTACTGAATGGATCTGACATACTTTAGAAAGAACCATACATATATACATATACATATATAAAGTCATACAATTTACGCTGCATGTCTGGACAAAAACTAAGCCACGCGATCCAAAGAACTCTCTGTAGACCTCAGCAAAAAAAAAAAAAAAAAAAAAAGGTATAAAACCAGTTCTAAAGCTCTGAGTATTTCCAGAAGAACAGGGGGTGGTCTGGGAGGTGAGGAGGACGACTACTCAGCCGCACTGCATCATTCAGGCCTTCATGTTTGAGTGGTGAGATGGAGGCCACTGTGAGTAAAAGGCTGATGACAACCTATTTATGATATAATCAGCAAGGCAGTTAAATGTCGTCTGGCCTGCACATACTGAATACCATGCAGCAGACATGTAAACAGCCTGCGCATGATATTTGTATCCCCCATTCACAGATGGAGGTTCCTTTATTTGGCAATAACCAACGCCTTGGCGGGAGGACAGGAAGTACAGTTAATCTGGTGCCAGACCCAGCAGTGTTCAATAAAAACACAGCTGACATGGGCGAATTTGGTGGTTGCAAAGAAAAGAAAAAATAAAAACAAAAAAAGCCCCAATGACACAACAAACCAAACCATCTGTCCCACTGTCTGTCCAGCAGAGGAGCACTTTAGTAATACTTGTGATTGTTCAGCTGCTTTAGCTTTGGCAGTCCATTTTATTTTATTTATTATTCAATGCTACATATAATAAAGGACTTTTTATTATCATTGCTATTTGTGTCTAACGCTCACATCCACACACGCTCACACAAATCCCACCAGTGTTAGAGAGTGTCTTTAATACCAGTTGTGATGAAAGCATGTATGACATAACAGGCGTGGCTCTGTAAGCTGCTGGGTGTGTGAGGTGACGTAACTGATGTTGCTTCTGAGAGCTGCAGGGTGAACACGCGCGCGCGCACACACACGCACACACGCACACACACGCACACACAATCACATTGACAGCCTACTAACAATGCATAGGACACATCGGACACATGGTCACTACCAGCACAAAGTGTTCCTCATGTTTAGGTTCACATTTATATATAATTTAATGCATTTATATTTGTGATTTAAAGGAGGCTTGAATGAATGATTTCATTAGAAAAAGATTTTTCAATTACAGGCAATAGCTAGGGAATAATCAAGCTGATGAGGCTAGCTGGCTATCTCAGCACCTAGCTTTCTCTTCATTAGTCTCCGTGAGACAGAGTGCAGTCAATGAGATAGTAGCTCCCACATGTCCACAGGTTACCTGACCACAGTTCAGGTACTGCAGCCAGTGCAGTTACCACACTTTGGATTTTGGATTTTCTATTAGTGTAAATTTAATTTCTCTGTTTCCAGAGACATTTTGTGATGGGGTGGCGTCAAAATAAACTGAGGTGTTTGTGGTCACTGTGATGACGAAACCCTCCCTGCACCGGGCTCGTTGTTTTATTTTTAATAGTTTTTTAATAGTTTAGAAACCAAACTGCGACATGAAGGCATGAGAGATGACGCTGAGTGAGGGCCTAGTGGAAGCCTTGTTGAGGGTCCAAAATGGAAAAGGTTCATCCTCTGGGGAGCATTCCTGTGTTCGGAAAGGTTCACCACAATTTACCTATGCGGTAGCTTTAATGCTCTGTACAGGTAAAAACTTGGAGTTGAGAACTAGGTGACCAACACTATCAGTTGTTCTCTGGGGACTATGAAAAGCAGATAATCAACATCCTGATATTAGTTAGAGAGAGAGAGATGCTCCTCCACAGAAAAAGAGTGTCTGACTGACGGAAAGCAAGCCCCGGCTGAGACTTACCGGTCTTACAGATGGGGCAGCAGTGGTTGGGTTCGTAGGTGGGGTTGACGCAGTGAGGGGCGGGGCAGTCCGAAATGCTGCAGTACACCTCTCTGTTGGCCCCGCAGCGACATCGCTCACACCTCGACAACTGGAACACACAAAGAATCTGAACTTCATTGACCTGAAGCTTTTACACCAGGAAAATTGAATCCTCAGTGTTGTCTCATTATTCTGTCACGGCCAGATCAGTTCCCCACACATGTGAGGAACTACCAGGATTTTAAAACTAGAACCCGCTGCCTCCTGTAGCTCGAAACACAGTTGATTCAACGGAGATAAGAGACCGAACCAAAACAGTAAGGTCGCGGGCATCATAGAGCTGGGAGATACTGCAGAGTTGTGTGGTAATTCATAGTTAGTTTGTCACTATGGCAAACAATTTTCACAATAAAAATAGCGACATATACTGCACATATTATACCCTTAAAAAGTTGCCCGCCCAAAAAGTAAACTTCCGGGCCGTGAGACCAAAACTGAGCTGGAAGAAGCTAAAATGTCCCGTAGAGCCGGGGGGACTACAGGGTTGGTGACAATTCCCTGTGAGTTTGTCATGAATCGTTACAATGGCCATTTTTCCACTGTTTAAATAAATATATCAGTTCATGCAGCTTTAAGCTCTGTATAGAGACATAACTGTTTTAACTATCTGCAGGGTAAGATCCAGCATTAAGAGCATTCCTTGTCTGTTTTAAGTTTAGAGGATAAACCTTTGAGGTTTTCATGTTAAAACTAATTTGAATCTGAGTTGTAAGAAGATAAAACATGAAAACATGGTGGGGGGGGGTACTTGCAGGCTAGATTGTGTTTAAATGGGGGTCTTACCCTAACACCCCATCGTTTGCCTTGTCTTGTGGAGATCCACTGTCAAAATGTGGCTCTAGGATCTCTGTTTTTTCCCAGTTTATATACTGTGCATATTTTCTCATGAAAAACAAAACCTGACATCCCAGCCCCACGTGTAGTCTGCTGTGTGGGTGCAGTCTGTGCACACTGGGGTTGCTCGGGTTAATCCAGCGAAGATAATATGCAATTATTCTATTATATATTCTGTATCCTAATGAACACAATGGCAATCTTTGGTAGAATGTCGGTTTCGTTGTATTGCGTGGTCACCAGCACCAGAAAGTTTACACGTCGATTGCATTATGTCAATCAGCCAAAAGCAATGAGAAAGCAAAAACCGTGAAGCAGCTAAAGGGGGTTAAATGAATAACATCTATACAGGGAAAATCCCATACGGATGTGTGATGTGCCTCGTTCCCAAATGACGCACGAAGCCCGCCGAAGCCGTGAGCGAAACCGGGTCGGGTCGGGGTCGGGGTCGGGACCGGGGTGGGGGCGCAATCTCTCTCACCCTGAATTCCTCCAGGAGCCGGTACGTCCTCCCCCCGTAGACACACACCCTGGCCACAGCCTCGCACACCGGACAGCATCCCTTATACCTGATCCGCGTGCACCGGGGGTGGATGCGCGGACACTTGGGTCGGACGCACAAGGGCCCGTCCGCGGTACACGTGCACGGGCACGCCGAGGGGCTGGGGTAGTAAAGCTCTCCGATGCCGTAGACGAAGCCGTGGTCGTCGATGCACCACTTCCCCCGGTAGTCCCCGAACTCGTAGTCCGGGTCGCTTTTGGAGGAGTGTTCCGCGGCCACCGCGGGCTCCGCGCTGCGCCCTGGGCCGTGCGGCAGCAGCAGGAGCAGCCGGACGAGAGCGACCGGGAGACGGCGGAGCGCACGGCGCTGGCGGGTCATGGTGAGCGGGTCGCCCGCTCAGACACCGGGCATTTATAGCGCTCCGGCGGTGCAGCCCTCTCGCCACCTGAGGGGGCGGAGACGCTCGTCCGCACCGCGTGACCGCCTTTCATCGTAGCCAGGGACCGTGACCCGAGCCTCGGCCTCGGCCTCGGCCTCGACCTGCTAGAAGGAGCTGGAGACCACTGGAAAGGAACCAGGCTTTGTCCTGATGAGGTGCGTAAACTCGAACAGTAAAAGCGGATCCTGCGGGAGAAATGATGAGCTGCGTGTTTACATGTGACTGCGAAGTGTAGAAAGTCTGGTAAATGGACAGATGGAGAAAGGGTCTAAGCTCATGATGATGATGATGATGATGATGATGATGAACCAAACTTCCTAACAGCGAATAGTTATGGTGCAAACGTTTTCTTAAAGAATGGAAACCCACATCTGATCTAATGCAGAACTATGAAGTAGCCTCATCAGTCGGTAACTTTATAACTTCATTTGTTATAGTGAGCAACAAGTTTTCGTGCGACATCCTGCATTGATTCATTAAATCGCGGTGAGTCAAGTATTTCCTCTGTATCGCTCTGGCACGTTCTTTGTGTCAATATTATAAAGTGATACCAGCTTGGTTACTGTCGGTAAAATGTAGGTTATGACGGGGAATGTTGTTATAAACTTGAATTACTCCCTATTAACAGCTCAAAAACCTAGACAAAGACAAATATATGTCCAGTACTAAAAAAAAATACATTAAGTTTGTTTGTGAGGTCTATCTAGCAAATGTTAGCCAATGTCAGCTAATGTCATTTAATATTACTTAGTGTCAATTAATGTTAGCTAATGTCAAGTAATGTCAGTTTATATCTGCTAATATCAGTTAATAATAGTTAATGTGACTTAATGTTAGCTAATGTCAGCTAATGTCATTTAATATTAATGCCAGTTAATGTTAATGAAAATAATCTTCAGTCATTTATAATAGCTAATAGCTAATATCAGCTATTATTATTTAAAAATTTTTTTTTTTAATATGTCTGCTGTTAGCCAATGTTAGCTAATGTCAGTTAATTTGGTTACTTGGACACATAGCGTTTAAGGTCATGCTGTCTACTCATCAGCAGTGCCCCCATGCTACAGTTATTCTTTCAGCGACAAATTTTGTTCATGTGTCACCTTGACTCCTCGAGTTTATGTTTTTTTTAATGTCTAATCAGGGCCAAAAATGAAATTAACCAATAAATCAGTTATGTTTTTTAATAATTCCCGTTTCACTTGTTGTCACTGATAGATTAGAAGGCATCAGATCAACCAAAAGTCAGAGAGAGAGGGAAGACTGTCCCAGTTATCATAGACAGTGTTTGGTCCCCCCACCAGGCATGAGCTCAATAGCCACCTCAGTGTGGCATGATGCAAGTATGAGTTTTAGTTTTACCACGCTGTAGTCGTTCCTTTTCCCTGCTGTCATGGTGTCAGAATGAGGAGACACAGAAGAAAGAGGTTCTTCTCACCTCAGAAGAGGTGAACGCGAATGTGATAAACAGTTTGTTGTACCTTACCTGACACTTTCAGTACTTCCCTCTGCCCATCTGCAGCTGTTTGACTGGCGGAAAGTGGCTGGAAAATTGTATTTAGTACCACCGATGAGTTAATTTGTGTGCAGCAACAGCACTGTAAAAATAATAAAATATTCCTCCAGGTAAATGAACAGCGCTGCCCCAGTGAGGTTGGCAACGTGTCGGATCAGGGCAGCTGGGAAGACGCGACAGACCCACTTCTGTTCGAACTCACATCTAAATCTGACTGTGTGATGTTGTTGGGGAACATGTAGAAAAGAACACCTGAAAATGAGTGGCTCTCTGAAGGAACGCGGTTGAACTGAGTCAAAAAGATGGAGATGTAGGAAAACATTACATCAGCAAAGCCTTAAAAATTGTACACTTGATATTTGATTCATATATTTACTGTATTTGCTTTTTCAATCATTCAATGAAATGCAAAAGAGCATTTAAAATATATAGACTAGATATGACTATGCACCGTAAAGACCTAATAATAAATAATTCATAGTACATTATCTAAATAAATTGTTAAAAAATAAATATTACACAATTTAATTAAATACACTAGAATCTAGTGGGTAAATAAGTATTGGACACATCTACATTTCTCTCAGGAAACATATTTCCAGTGGGGTGATTGTAATGAAATTTTCACCTAATGTCAGCAACAACCCATGTAATCCATGCATACAAAGAAATCAAACCATAGATGTCCATAAATTAAGTTATGTGTAATAATGTGAAATGACACAGGGAAAAAGTATTGAACACATGAAGAAAGGCAGGTGCAAAAAGGCCTGGAAAGCCAAGACACCAGCTGAAATCAATCAGTAATTACAAAGCATATATGCCCCTTGTCAGTATAAATTAATATCAGCTGGTTCAGTCCCAACTGATGGCCTATAAAAAGGTGTCTCATTACCAAGGTGTCACACAGGAAACATCTCAGGATGGGTAAAAGCAAAGAGCTCTCTCAAGACCTTCGCATCCTTATTGTTGCAAAACATACTGATGGCATCGGTTACAGAAGGATTTCTAAACCTCTGAATGTTCCAGTGAGCAATGGTGGGGCCACAAACTGGAAATGGAATGAACATCATTTCACCATAAACTGTGCACGAGCAGGTGGTCCTCACAAGATTTCTGACAAAGGAGTGAAAAGAACTATCAGAAGAGTTGTCCAAGAGCCAAGAAACCACTAGTGGAGAGCTTCAGAAAGACCTGGAATTAGCAGGTACAATTGTTTCAAAGAAAACAATAAGTAATGCACTCAACCACCATGGCCTGTATGCACACTCACCACGCAAGACTCCATTGCTAAAGGAAAAGCATGTTGAAGCTAATAACGTGACTTGAATCCAGCTGAAAATCTATGGGAAGAACTAAAGAATCAGACCTGAGCAATGCATGTGACTAGTTTCTCCATACAGGAGGCGTCTTGAAGCTGTCGTTACCAACAAAGGCTTTTGTACGAAGTATTAAACACATTTCAGTAAGCATGTTCAATACTTTTTCCCTGTCGTTCTATTTTATTACACATAACTTAATTTCTGAACTTATTTGTTTTGGTTTCTTTGTTTGTATGTATGGATTACTTGGGTTGTTACCAACATTTGGTGAAAATTTCATGTCAATAGCCCCATTAGAAATATATTTACTGAGAATAATGTTGATGTGTTAAATAATTGTTTTACCCGCTGTATATTGATTTCAGCATGGGGACAATTATATGGACAGTATCTATTGTATTTGCATAGTAGAACCACATTACAAATATGATATAAAAAGGTATATTTGAAAAATGTATATATGCTTTTAATTAACAGGAAAGCTGTTGTAGATGTGAGTTTCCACTATATTGAGTTGATTTGTTGCTGTACTGTACTTTTGCAGTTATCCAGCAGGTGGTGCTCTTTGGTTCAGTCTGGCATCACACGCAATCTGGCCTCAAGTTCATCTGCAAGTGAAAGAAATTCATGAACACCACTTTTTAATGTAAGTATTAAAAAGCAGCTGATTCTTTATTCTCCATTATATATTTAATTGCATTTTACACTTTGACAGACATCAGTTTCATAATTATGATTCACAGCATTACATTCATATCACACATAAACACATTGAATATCTCGTTACAAGGGCACCTGTCGGGGGAGGGGGTTATTAGGTTGCATGTTAATAGTCAGTTCTTGAAGTTTCTGTGTTGGAAGCAGGAAAAATGGCCGAGCGTAAGGATTCTGAGGAACTTTGACAACAGCTGGACCAGAGTCAGAGCATGTGTGTTGTTCACTAGGGGAAGAGATGGCGGCAGGATGCATTATGGGAAGGAGGCAGGTGGGTGGAGGCAGTGTGGTGGACAAGGTCCTGCTGGGAAACCTGAGGTCCTGACATTCACGTTGATGTCACTCTGACCAAGTTCACCCCCCATGGCATCGGTAGTCCCTGATGGCTGTGGCCTCCTCCAGTGAGATATCAGACCCCGCCTCTCTGGTTCCAGACGCTCGATGAAGAATCCAAGGTGTCGGCTCGGCCTCCAGATTCTCTAGATCTCCGTCCGATCCACCGCTCACAGGACGCACAGGATCTGACGCTAAGGCCTCGGTGCCTGGTACCCCAGGACGCCCTCAGAGGTCTGCTGTGTCCATGGTTGTTTCGGCTGCACGATATTAGGCAGCTGGTTTAAATGTTGTGGCTTAATGGTGTAAATGCATTGCTACACATAAGCATTATATATATATATAATCTCTTTTTTTTTTCTTAGCCATTATTTATTGTGCTCCGTTATATATTGTATTACATACTAGCATATGAAGACAGTATAGTATATACTTCTCAGGAATAAGGGAAGATTATTGGCTTAATTTAAATTTCTACACATACTGGATCCATTAATGCACATTTTTATGGGGACCTACAATGCTGAACATTATACTCTCCATTATGAATTAATACCCCACATAAGTATAGCAAGATTTCAAAATATTGAGCTGAGTTTTAATATTTTATTCTAGTTTCTTAAGCATGACAAAATAACTTTAATCTTAAGATATGAAATAAATAGTTGATTTATTTAATATCGAACACTTATGGTCCCCATACATAAAGCACATTTCAATTTATCCTGTTGTTTTTTCTCTGCTTAGTGTTTACTGCATATTTGTATCCCATTATGCTTCTACTATTTCCCTTAGAAGTGTACTCTATGTCGTACAAGAAACTACAGTGGACAACCACACTGAAATAAAAACCTTAAAACGATAAGATAAAAAAAATTAAGTCAGTTTTTCAAAAACAAAATTTGAACCAAAGTTTAGATCTGATTTCCAGATTTGATCCCAAATTCCTAAATTATGGGAAAATATTTGAAAAATTTGTCCAGATCCACCTGCTGGTGTAACAGAAAAACCTCAATACAGCCACAGACTGACAGACTGAGAAATCTCCTTTATTTGGATAGATAAGTTTAGACAGTACAAAAAAAAATGCAAAAAAACAGAGGCATATTACTAAAAACAGTCCAATTCAAGTAAGAAAATAGTCCTTTAAATGCATAAGTGACTGAGGTTACATTTGGATGAGGGTAGCCTGTGCATTTCTCTGCTGAAGTTGCTGAACACTTGTGGTTTTAACAGGACTATGCAGTCTAAAGGAGCAATGCAATCAATGCAATCTTTAAAAAAATAGCCTCATCTTGTCGAGAAGCTCTTACGGATTAAATGCTAATTGAATATGTGTCACTTCTTTCTACATAAATGTGATGAATACATGGGAACAAAAAACCGATGCAAGACATTTCATCAACCACAGATTTTAAAGAGCCCATGATTTAATTTTGTTTCTTGCCAATATTATGGGTTTTGTCCTATATTTAAATTTCAATTAACTTTTCTTGGCCTCAACTTTGACTAAGACTTAAGTAAATTTTCAAATGCTTACAGGATGATGTACAGCATGCAGAGTATGGGTGTACAAATACTTAAAACGTGGCTTCCTCCAGACCTGGAAACTGTCACTACCACAATGACAAGACGCGCCGTCCCCAGCCAAACCCAAACATGTCAGAAACGGCGTCTGATCCAAAGAGTACAGATTTAATACGAAGACTGAATCGGATTATATTTGTCTAAAACGTTCCACTAGATCTCTAAAAACACAAAGTAGAACTAACAGTAGTTTTTTGCAAATCAAACAAAATGATAAAGTAGAAAATTCAGAGGTTTTAAAAGGGAGTAGGTAAGACGTGGGTGTGGGGGTTGTTTCATGCAATGTTGCCCTTTATCACCAGAAATTCTGCCCAGCTTTCAGAAAAGTCGGACGCCGAAGGTGAAATCTAGAGTAAAATCCCTGGAGTTTGCAGCTGTGGTCTTATTCCAGATACAAGGGCTGATTTGTAGTTTTATACATCGGGACTGAGGAACAATCAGGTACATGTACTCAGACATTTCAGCCACATCCAACAGTACGTAGTCTACACAGTGGGAGTTATGTATGTGTATGAAACCAGCCGTGCCTCCACCCTACGATCAACTAACTCCTGAAGTCACTTCATCCTGATGCCTTAGATGTGTGTCATGAATAAGATGGTGCTATAGAACAATGCACACACTGCCATCTCGACAATTGATTAATGGTTTATATCACTTCTACAAGCAAAAATGTCCCAATGGCACTTCCAGCCTCTCCCATGTGTATAATTTTTTAGCTTTTTCTATTGTGAAAATATTTTTGGGTTTGGTGCTGCTTTAGGCATTTCAAACACACAAAGTCGAGAAAAGCTGCCGAGTATTTGCTCTTCGTTTGGGTGACGGTAGGTATTACGAGTATGTTAGGCCAGGTTAAAGGTACTGTAGGTCAGTTCTAGAGCATGTTGTTGGTTGTATGACAGTGTGGGCCGATTCCCACAATGGGGCCCTTTGAAATGTCCAATCATCATTAACGTGAATGCTGGGTTTCCATAGGAACACTCAGCCAAGGTTTGGCACATTTAACTGTGCACTGATGACTAAGATGTCACCTTGGACTCTGGACTGTCTGATTTCAAACATTTTACAGGTCTACAATAAAAGTAATGGTTAGTTGCAGCCCTGTGCTGAATTAGTTTTGACCTTTGGCAGTCTCATCGGAGTAAAGGTGAGCCTTACTACTAGTGTTGTTAACGCTGACCTTGCCAACTGGAGACACTGTATATGTGAGGTGTGAGATAGATTCAGGACACTAAGCAGGAGAAGATGAGTAGCAGTGATGTTAAAGGGTGGAGTGAGACACCTGCGTGTGATGGAGCAGTCAGGGGGACTTACACTGACCGGCTGCAGGTTAACAGCCCTCCAGTGTCCTGCCTTCTGTCTCAACACTTTGGAATGAAATATCCACCCAGTGGCATGATTAGAAAAGAGCAGCTTGTACCGTGCCTGGAGCACAAACTCAGCTGGGCCAAATCTTGTGCTCATCGGTGACATTTCACTTGTCTCACTCACTTCATTGCTGAATAAATTTAAAGGAAACATATGCATATTTAAGTGAAATCCTAATTTCCCCTTGTTTGGTCCAGATGCATGAAGCGAGATGATGAAAACCCCACATAGCTCATGTATGAAACACGTTAACTATTGTTGACCTTAATAACAGACCCTATACCATTCAGCACTTCTGGTTCTCTACATCTGCAATGATAAAAGCCATCATACGAATCCCACATCTTCCACACCTGCTGCTTCATCCAGAGGTGCAAGGCTGCAGCAAAGGGGGGACTTCTACGGCTACCACTGTGTATCTAAACACACCGACTGTTACATATCATACTGTTGGCTGCTTTGGCTGGGGGGTAGTAGCGGTGGTGGGGGAGGGGCCGGTTCTTCTGAGGCGGGGGGAGGTGGAGGTGCTGCGGGCACATTCGGGTTGGCTGCTCCGGAGTTGCTTTCCTGTGCAGCCGGGGGCTCTGGGGCTGCCACGGCAGGGGCACTCTCTGAGGGTGGAGGGGGCATGCTGCTGCTGCTGCTGCTGCTGCTGCTGCTGCTGCTGCTGCTGCTGTCGTCACTGGGGGTGCCGCTGCTGCTACTGCTGCTGCTGCTGCTGCTGCTACTGCTGCTGCTGCTGCTACTGCTGCTGCTGCTGCTACTGCTGCTGCTGCTGCTACTGCTGCTGCTGCTGCTGCTGCTGCTGCTGCTGCTGCTGCTGCTGCTGCTACTGCTGCTGCTGCTGCTGCTGCTACTGCTGCTGCTGCTGCTACTGCTGCTGCTGCTGCTACTGCTGCTGCTGCTGCTACTGCTGCTGCTGCTGCTGCTGCTACTGCTGCTGCTGCTGCTACTGCTGCTGCTGCTGCTACTGCTGCTGCTGCTGCTGCTACTGCTGCTGCTGCTGCTACTGCTGCTGCTGCTGCTACTGCTGCTGCTGCTGCTACTGCTGCTGCTGCTGCTGCTACTGCTGCTGCTGCTGCTACTGCTGCTGCTGCTGCTACTGCTGCTGCTGCTGCTGCTGCTGCTACTGCTGCTGCTGCTGCTGCTACTGCTGCTGCTGCTGCTACTGCTGCTGCTGCTGCTACTGCTGCTGCTGCTGCTACTGCTGCTGCTGCTGCTACTGCTGCTGCTGCTGCTACTGCTGCTGCTGCTGCTACTGCTGCTGCTGCTGCTGCTGCTACTGCTGCTGCTGCTGCTGCTGCTGCTACTGCTGCTGCTGCTGCTACTGCTGCTGCTGCTGCTACTGCTGCTGCTGCTGCTGCTGCTGCTACTGCTGCTGCTGCTGCTACTGCTGCTGCTGCTGCTACTGCTGCTGCTGCTGCTACTGCTGCTGCTGCTGCTGCTGCTACTGCTGCTGCTGCTGCTGCTACTGCTGCTGCTGCTGCTGCTGCTACTGCTGCTGCTGCTGCTACTGCTGCTGCTGCTGCTACTGCTGCTGCTGCTGCTACTGCTGCTGCTGCTGCTGCTGCTGCTGCTGCTGCTGCTGCTGCTGCTACTGCTGCTGCTGCTACTGCTACTGCTGCTGCTGCTGCTACTGCTGCTGCTGCTGCTACTGCTGCTGCTGCTGCTGCTGCTACTGCTGCTGCTGCTGCTACTGCTGCTGCTGCTGCTGCTACTGCTGCTGCTGCTGCTGCTGCTACTGCTGCTGCTGCTGCTACTGCTGCTGCTGCTGCTGCTACTGCTGCTGCTGCTGCTGCTACTGCTGCTGCTGCTGCTACTGCTGCTGCTGCTGCTACTGCTGCTGCTGCTGCTACTGCTGCTGCTGCTGCTACTGCTGCTGCTGCTGCTACTGCTGCTGCTGCTGCTACTGCTGCTGCTGCTGCTACTGCTGCTGCTGCTGCTGCTGCTGCTGCTGCTGCTGCTGCTGCTACTGCTGCTGCTGCTGCTGCTGCTGCTGCTACTGCTGCTGCTGCTGCTGCTGCTGCTGCTGCTGCTACTGCTGCTGCTGCTGCTGCTGCTACTGCTGCTGCTGCTGCTGCTACTGCTGCTGCTGCTGCTGCTGCTGCTGCTACTGCTGCTGCTGCTGCTACTGCTGCTGCTGCTGCTGCTGCTGCTACTGCTGCTGCTGCTGCTGCTGCTGCTGCTACTGCTGCTGCTGCTGCTGCTGCTGCTGCTACTGCTGCTGCTGCTGCTGCTGCTGCTGCTGCTGCTGCTGCTACTGCTGCTGCTGCTGCTGCTGCTGCTGCTGCTACTGCTGCTGCTGCTGCTGCTACTGCTGCTGCTGCTGCTACTGCTGCTGCTGCTGCTGCTACTGCTGCTGCTGCTGCTGCTGCTGCTGCTGCTACTGCTGCTGCTGCTGCTGCTACTGCTGCTGCTGCTGCTGCTGCTGCTGCTACTGCTGCTGCTGCTGCTGCTGCTGCTACTGCTGCTGCTGCTGCTGCTGCTACTGCTGCTGCTGCTGCTGCTGCTACTGCTGCTGCTGCTGCTGCTGCTGCTGCTGCTGCTGCTACTGCTGCTGCTGCTGCTGCTGCTGCTGCTGCTGCTGCTGCTGCTGCTGCTGCTGCTGCTGCTGCTGCTGCTGCTGCTGCTGCTGCTGCTGCTGCTGCTGCTGCTGCTGCTGCTGCTGCTGCTGCTGCTGCTGCTGCTGCTGCTGCTGCTGCTGCTGCTGCTGCTGCTGCTGCTGCTGCTGCTGCTGCTGCTGCTGCTGCTGCTGCTGCTGCTGCTGCTGCTGCTGCTGCTGCTGCTGCTGCTGCTGCTGCTGCTGCTGCTGCTGCTGCTGCTGCTGCTGCTACTGCTGCTGCTGCTACTGCTGCTGCTGCTGCTACTGCTGCTGCTGCTGCTACTGCTGCTGCTGCTGCTGCTGCTGCTGCTGCTGCTGCTACTGCTGCTGCTGCTGCTGCTGCTGCTGCTGCTACTGCTGCTGCTGCTGCTGCTGCTGCTGCTACTGCTGCTGCTGCTGCTGCTGCTGCTGCTACTGCTGCTGCTGCTGCTGCTACTGCTGCTGCTGCTGCTGCTGCTGCTGCTGCTGCTGCTGCTGCTGCTGCTGCTGCTGCTGCTACTGCTGCTGCTGCTGCTGCTGCTGCTGCTGCTGCTGCTGCTGCTGCTGCTGCTGCTGCTGCTGCTGCTGCTGCTGCTGCTGCTGCTGCTGCTGCTGCTGCTGCTGCTGCTGCTGCTGCTGCTGCTGCTGCTGCTGCTGCTGCTGCTACTGCTGCTGCTGCTACTGCTGCTACTGCTGCTGCTGCTGCTGCTGCTGCTGCTGCTGCTACTGCTGCTGCTGCTGCTGCTGCTACTGCTGCTGCTGCTGCTGCTGCTGCTGCTGCTGCTGCTACTGCTGCTGCTGCTGCTGCTGCTGCTGCTGCTGCTACTTTTTCTTGATAATTTAAATAAAGTGCTCTAAGAATGTGTACAGATGAAAGAATCAAACAATCAGAGGGAAAATTTACACTAAACTCACTCAAATGACAAACATTCCAAATTTATGAAACTTTAAGAATCCGACTAAGATTTACATTAAACCCCCCAAAATTCCAAGTACTTAAAAAAAAACCTCAAACACACACACATCACACAGCAAACACACACCTGTTGCCATTGGTGGGGGCATGTCCTCCTCCTTGGTCCCTGAAGTAGGGGTAGCTGTGCTTTTGGCATTAGCACTGCTCTGCTCTGCAGCCTTGTTTCCAGCAGCCTCTTGCTGTTGTTGCTGGGCCTGCTGAGCAGCTTTCTCTGCCTGCTCGGCGGCCTCGCGCTCCCTCTCCTCCGCCCGGCGCCGGGCCGCTTCTTCAGCCGCCGCCATCTCTGCTGCAAGCTTCTCCATGTCCACCTCAACCTTCTGGCTGCACAGCTGGAGACAAACCACACACTGGCTTCAACAAGACTCTAGTCTCCATTTACAAAAGAGCTTTCGGTTGTCCTCAGACTGAATGCAAAGCCAAAGTAGAAAGAACAACTTTTGTTTCACTAATTTCTTTGTAATCAGGTAAATATTTACCTCAGGGGTAATTAAATGAGATCAGTCTATGATGTATAGCACTCTGAAATGAAACCTCATCCTCTCTACAGTCAGCTGTCTATGTGAATAAGTACCCGCTTGAGTTCAGTGTTGAAGGAGTCCGTCGTCTCTAGGAAGCGTCTTTTCTTATCTTGGTGGCGATCCTCGATCTGCAGAAGTTCCGCCTCCAGCTTCCTCTATATCAACAAGAGACATAGGGTTAGGCACTGAGTTAGGTCTTTAAGGTTCAGTAGTAACTGACAGCAACATCCTCAAATAGGATCAAGTTTTTTCAGGAGGACAAACAAGCCACCGAGCTCCCCTCAGCCCCCGTATTCGCTGGGCATGGCGGGAATATGTCCTGCCGACTCACCTGGTGCACCATAAGAGACTGGACCTGCCTCTTAAGGACCTGCATGCGGGCGGTGGTGACTACCGAGCGGACATCAGGCACCACGATCTCGCTCAGGATGTCACTGATGAGCCGATGGTTCCTCTGAAAGCGAGCGGCTGCCGTGTGCTTCACTGAAAAACCATCATCATAGTCTGGGCAGAGGGAAAAGAGGAGACTTAACTCACCATGACGGAGGAGGTCAAACGGTTACTTACTGATCCTGTGTTTAACTGTTATAGGTGCAAATGCTGCAAAAAATCCTACTAACAACTGTGCTCTGTAGCACTTTAGGCAGAGAGACTCAGGAGATAGAAATTGGACTCCAATGCTGTACTAGTTTTTAGGAAAATTGACTATTTGAGATCATCTTCACAGATTTTAAAGACAGTTCTGACTTTCATCTTGCTAGTGTAGCTGTAACTTAGTCTGTCATATGGTCACACATAAGTGTCCCAGGGTCATCCAAATAGTGATTTGGAGATTGAATACCATGGCAACGGTCAGTTTTGGGGCTGATCTGAGATGATGGTGTCATTGTTGACACCATCATCTCCACCCCAAAACTGTGGCAGTTTAATAAATTATTTACCGACGCCTGTATACTTGCCATCGGGGTCCTCTGCAGGCTGAATGCTCATGTATGGCTCGCCTTTGTCCATACGACTCTGCCTCTGCCTGCTCTCCTCCTCCATTGCCGCCTCAGCCCGGTTCTTAGCATTGATGTAGGCCAGGTAGGCTGGGGAATTGTGGTAGGCCTTCAAAGAGTCATTATACTCAATCTGAGAGGGAGTGGGGAGAGAAAAAAATAAGATGAGCAATATCACACAACTACTTGGTTTTTTGTTTTGTTTTGTTTTTTAACCTTTTTGCCCATCAACCTACAAGCAGTAACCAAGAGTATCGTATATTAACAAAAACATGTTTGTTTTTTTAACAAATGTATTAAAAGTCAAAACAAATTTGTCATTTACAAAAGGTACTCAGACCCTTTGCTGTGACTCCAGATTGTGGTCAGGTACAACCTATTTGCTCTAATTTTCCTGGAGATGTGTTTACTACTTGATCTGAGTCCATCTGTGGTAAAACTGAAATGATGGACAGACCAGTCTCTCTGTGCCTGCTGCTGACCCACAACCCCAAAGGGAGATCTCTTTGTGTTTGTTACTTTCTCTTTATTGATACTTCCAACCACCTAAACCAGTTATACTAACTAGTATGAGTAATCATCAACTGTTTCTTCCAACCACTAGATGCTTTAAAACACCTTACAACAGTAACAGTGCAAAGCACATAATAAGTAGGATGCTCCAGGTCACCAACCTTCTCAGCCTCGTACTCATTCAGGTAGTCCTGTTTCTCCTCATCAGTCAGGTCCCTCCACATCCCTCCGATGATCTTTCCGATCTCCCACAGCTTCAGGTCCGGGTTGGATGCCTTCACTTGGTCCCATACCTTGCAGGCGCACACAAACGCAAGACAAAAAACACATGCACAAGCCGAAGCATTGCCCACCACACACACACAAACACACACACACACACAAACACACGCGCACACACACACACACACACAATATGGTCACTACAGGTCAACTGCAGGTAACTGCATGTAAAGTTACTGCAAGACAATGAAGGAAATACAGGATGAAAAAGTGCAAAGGATTGAACTAACACCTCCTTAATGATTATGCAGAATTGCAGATTTATGTAAAAAGGGAAGGCATTAGGGTTGCAAAAAGACAGGATGGAACGGAACAAAATATTTCTAAAGACAGAATCACTGGTTTTACGGCAACATGAATGTTAAGGGCAGATTTTGTCTTTAGGCAGAATTGCAGCTGTAAAACTAGAGAAGCAGGGAGGACAGGGCAGCACAAGGAGGGAAATAAGAGGCAGAAGCAGATCATGCTAGCACATGCTGGTTATTTCTCTTTAGTGCTGACAAACACAGGAGGCTACTGTAAGCCAACAGAATAACAGAGTGGATAGTTTCCACTAGATGGCTGAGGTGGTGGTGAGGCGTCATGGCTTGGCTGTCTCCCACCCTCAAACTGCTGCACCTTTTCAGGGGATGGGAGGACAAGCAGTAAAAGCAGACACCGTGGATGGGTGTCTTACCTTCCTGCTTACCTTCCGGCTGTACCGCATGTAAGGCATCAGTGGCTTGTCTGGAGGTTTGGGAGGCTTTGGGACGGTGATGCCCGAGGAGTTCTGCAGGAGGAGGTAATCAAAAGAAAGAGAAAAGGGGGGGGGGGGCAAGGAGGGGGAGTAAAGTATAAACAGGGGAAATACAGAAGGGATGTAGGGAAAGGGGGAAACAAAAAACGAAGGACAAAGGCTCAGAGAGAGAGAGAAAGAGAGAGAGAGGGGGGAGAGAAAAGCAAAGGTCACAAAACATCGTTGATTATGCTCTGACCATGGTGTACATGTAAATATGAATATTCATAACATTTAGGTGGCCCTGAATGCTTCCTTACAACCGGATAAAAGCATTAATGGTGCATGTCAACCCATTTACAAGCAGGACTGACCCGAATGACTCAAAACTTTGACGCCTCTGCTGTTGCCATGGTAAAGTTTCCAAATAAGTATTTGAATGTTGTTTCTCATTATTATTGCTTCTATCATTTTATTTCTAAATGCATTACCACAAAAAACAGCCCATGAATTAAAAAGTAATCCAACATTATTAATTATACAGCAACATTAATTATCAGAGTCTTATAGACTTAACGGTAGTCCAATCTAATCCAACATTTTCAGCACTGACCCTGGGACAGTGACACGTGACCATTCAACAGGCTAACAAGTTACAGCTGTGCTAACAAGATGAAAGTCGAGTGTCTAGAGTAACTTTCAAATCAGTGAAGTCGAGTGTCAGATATGACAAAAGAAACTGGCAGATCGCAATTTAGAATTATATAAGTTCATTGAGAGAAAGAGTCTGATTCCTTGTATGTGTTCACATGCTCAGTTGTGACAGAACACAAAGCCGTAGCAATGACAATGGACGATGCTCCAGGTATGGATGTTGCTGCAGAGAAGCTACAAACTCAAAAACGTGGCTGTTTCATACATTTCTTCAACCCAGTGGCACAGAGGATCTACACAATCACCACTGTAGCACCAGTGTCACCACTTCAGTTGACCTTTGACCTCTGATAAAACATCATCGCCTCATTTTATCTATTAAACATTTCTGTAAAATTTTGTCATAATTGTGTATAAATTCTTAGGTGATGGCCAAAGGTGTGTTTGGTGAGGCCCCAGAGACCTTTGACCACCAACTTCTATTCAGTTCGTCTTTGAGACAAAGGATGTATGAATGTTTGGACCATATTTGACAAAAATATGGCACTCTCAACAATGGGACGGGCGGAGGGACAGAGATCTATGTACTTACAGACAACCCATTTTTTTGTTATAAAAATTTAACAAAAACTTAAAATATGCCCTGCTGAGTTTTCTTGTAAACAAATAATATTAACATCCAGTGGCAGTTAGCATAACACATTTTGTGTATTCTTGGGGTTCAAAAACATTTTAAATGGATTTTCAATCATAAATTGATGGTAACATATGTGCACTTTGAATAGTGATATATTAATGTCTCTGGCTTTATCGCCTGACCCTACCTTGAAACGTTTCAGAGACTGCCAAAAAGGAATCAAACCATTACAAAGGTGTGTCTGTGTCTGTTTAGAACACAACAGTCACACAAGTTTTGTGGCCCTGCACCCAGGGAGTTAAATCCGGCAGGTAATTCCCTTTGTGCAGTCCTATTTGCATTTCCACTCCATCTTTAGAACTGCAAGCGCCAGAGGGGCAGTGAGAGACCGACACTAAAATGTTATACTTTGTCAGTATGCAGGTGGCACTAACACCAGCCATAATAGAAAAAGGGAACTTTAGATTTTGGCTAAGGTGTTGCTAACAGTTATGTGATTTTCCTGTTGTGGATTTGTGATCTGCCAGTTTCCTCTCTCAAATCTGGCACTCGACTGTTTGTTATCATCTTCACAGATTTAGAATTTACACCAGACACTCGGCTTTATCTTGCTAGTGTAGCTGTAACTTGTTACACGTCTCATGGTCACATGTCACTATCCCAGTGCTGGAAATGTTGAATTAGAGCTGTGTTGCACAAAACTATCAATAAGACTAAATGCCCTGAATAACTAATAATAATTCATGTTGTTGCATAATAAATAATTTTGGATTACTATTTCTCATTTCATGAGCTATTTGGCATTTTTGTGGTAATGTATATATAGTATTTTAAAAAGAATTTAAAAAAACTGCAATATTCGAATACTGATTTGGATATTGACCTCATGACAATGGTAGAAGTTTCTGAGCTTGGAGGCATTTGGGTCAGTTCCTAGTCAAATCAAATGGGTCTTTTAGTACAGAGCTTCCTGGTCACTGTACTGTTCCTCCACTGCTTCTCAGCACAGAAACAGCGTTTCACGGAAACAATAGGGAGAATCTGGTACTTGGTATAGCGCAGACTGCCAATGCTTCATATTAGCCTCATATAAAATCTGGAAAACAGGATTGTAATAAAGTTTTTCCAAGAAAAAAATACTGTTAAGAGTATCAGTCACAATGACTGGTGGTTTTCTCCAGTTATTTAGAAGTTTCTACAGTTGTTTTTATTTACTAACTGAACGTAAGTAATTAGGTGTGTGTGTACTCCTAGTGATGACTGCCTCTTCATATGATTAAAACTTTTCAACATTTTTAACTATAAACTATGTCCTTTGTGCTCTGATGATAAACATCACTTCAGATTCTCAGAATTTAATCCAAGTTATTTCTCAAGCAACATCAACTTGTTCAGAAATTTTCAGTGGCAAAATTAATCAACAGTCTCATTGAGTACAAGTACAAATTCTTGGCCAAAATAGAGCTGTTAGCATCACCCGCTGAGCCTAACTGTGGTGCATTTCACTATATGAGGGGGAAATGATGGTGGCCGTTTTAAAAAGAAACTGTGGGGGCTGTAACTGAGCTCCTGGTATGAAACTGAACAGAACTTCTCCCTCTCTCCCATGAAATCTAAATCAGTGCAGCCAAATGAAGCTCTACATCCCCAAACGTCCTCCTGATTTATCACTCAAATCTGAGTTGCTGAGCTTCTGTCACCACTACCACCCACCTGTGTTACTACAAACCAATTTCCTCTGATCAAATGCTTAACATCTTTCTTTCACTCATCTTTGGTTTTCACAAACTATTCTTCTTAGTTACTACATAACACTTATAAAACAGCCTATTTCCATCTTACCTCTCCATCATCATCATCCCAACAGCCTCTGTATTAGCTTCCACCTAACGAGCCTTTTCAACGCTGCTGTCTTTCCACTTTTTTCTCCTACCTGTGCATTAGTCCATCACATTTGCTTACCTACCCCTTCCTCTGATCTAAGCCCCATACCCTCTTCCCTCCCTCCATCAATTCATTACCCTGCTGGAGCCTCCGGCGCTCCCTCCCAGCCGGAGGTTGTTGTAGGCCAGATGGCTGTAAGGGTTGTAGCCCACAAACCCAGGGGTGGAAGGCATTTGCTGATGGAAGACAAATGAGACAAAACACGAATGAGAAATGGCTCACAAACAAGAGGAGGGATAAACTTAAATAAATGTTTAAAGAAGTTTTAAAAAATATAAAAAGGGAGGGGAAACGTGAAAATATGTATATTTTTTGCTTGTTTGTTTTCCATGATGTCATCATGCAAGGCAAAAAGGATAAAAAATAAACAAGGCAACTGTGCAGAAGGCTTGCAATCAGAGTGAGCTTACAACATGTGACTGTTGCATGAAACCAGGACCTTACAAGCCCCAAAGACTTTAAGACTGCAAATTGCATTTATTAACCATGTGACTGGCCTGTTTCACTTCAGTTTTACACAATGTTGTGCCCTGCTGCTGAATGTAAGTAAATGAAAAGCAACTAAACAAGTGCAAATCTCTGAAATTAGGTGTCGATAAAGTTTAAGTTCTTCAACAGATTTCAAAGAAACTTGTTCCCCAGTAGTAATGATGCTTCTTAAAAGGCATCTGAAGCAAACTGACCCCTTCTGCACAGGACCTTGAATAAATGGTGGTATGACAGGAAAAAGCAGGAGTGAGAGCAATGACGGGAAGCTGAACGAGATTGTGCGTTCAGACTGAGAAAAAACTAAATGAAACGTTATAAAAGTGGATATAGAGGGAGTAAGACAGCATGAAAGAAAGAGAAAAACGAACCAAAAGAGTGTACTAACATGTACTAACAGTGAACTAGTATGGCTGTTGGCCACTTAACAGAAGATGTTAAGACTGCAACTGAGAGTTGTACACTTACTGTTGTTGGGGCAGGGGGAGGGGGAGGGGCGTAAGATGGCCGTTCTGTTCAAGAGAGAAAAACACGTAACATTAGTCAACTATCACACCCACCTGCTGTGTAGCGTTTATATACTTTATCGCTATAATTTCTTTATATTTATAGGCTCATATGGACGTTATCTACAGCAGTAGTTTATAGCCAACACTGGGACTGCCTCCTGAACATCAGTGAGTCTGACCTCATTTTGTTGTTAGAATCACTGTGCTTTTCCCCACTAGTATATCACTGATTTCACCATGCAACAGAGCAATGCAGGCACACAACATGGCAGGTCAAAACCCTTACAAAGCAAGTGTTTTCTCAGAATGATCTAACTACATACGCAAACAATGTAATTACAAGAGTGACAGGGGAGGAGGACTGATGCACAGTAGCACAGCACACAGAGGCACAGCGCAGTGTGTGTCTTGTCTGGTTTGTCCTCGGTTGTCAGATAAACTACTTGTGAAGCAAATACATGCGTGCTTTCTCTGCCATCTAATGTAACACAGGTTTTAAGTGCCTTTGAACATCATCTCCTGCCCAGGATGAAGATTCCTCTGGACAGATGAAACCAAGATTAACTGGTACCAGAACAATGGAAGAGAAGATAATGGAGAAGGAAGGAACGTCTCATGAGCCAGAGCCACCACATCACCTGTCAGACATGGTGGAGCAGTGTTATGGCCTGGACATGTTCGGCTGCTGATGGAACTGGGTCACTGGTGTTTACTGATGATGTGACTGATGGCAGAAGCAGCAGGATGAATTCTGAAGTGTTTAGGTCTCTACTATCTGATCAGATTCAGCCAAATGCTACAAAACTGATAGTACAGATGGATAATGACCCAGAACATGCGGCAAAAGCAACACAAGAGCTTTTCAAAGCAAAGAAATGGAGAATTCTTCAAGGCCAAGTTAGTCACCTGACCTCAACCCAACTGAGCCTGTTTTTCACTCACTGAAGACAAAACTGAGGGCAGAAAGAGCCACAAACAAACAGGACCTGAAGGCAGCTGCATTAAAGGCCTGGCAAAGCATCTCATGGAGGGAAAAATCAGCATGTGGTGGAAAAAGGGGGACTATGTATAAAAATGACCAATTCCTAAACAGTCAATTTTTTTTTATTAAAGCTGAACATCTACACAGATGTATTACAGATATGATGTTCAAAGTCACTTAAAAATTGAGTCTCTCTCTAGGCTATTAAGAGAAATTAAGCTTTCTGCTCTGCAGAGCCACTGGACTAGTGGTCACTGAAGAAAGATCATCAATGATACACTACTTCTTTTGTTTATATGGTAAATGGACTGTACATATATGGCTCTCTTCCAGTCTTATCTCTCTCACACACATGGCAATTATGGGCTAGGGACACTGCAACAATGCGGAGGAGGCGGGGCTAGAACCGCCAACCTTCCGGTTGGTGGACAACCTCTCTACCACCTACAGCTGCCCTATCAGTATGGGGTACTTGTATCTATTAATGAACACACATCTGCATTAATGTTAAGCACTTTTAAAAATGAGAACAAATACACAGTGTAGCATGGACAAAGCCAGAGCTGACCAGCCATGAAAAGCTACTGCCAGACTCTCCTTTTCTTGGAGGGAAACACTGGTGGAGCTTTCACAGTCACTAGGGGCACATTTCTAACACGTTTAGAACATAGCTTTTTAGGTACCTGTGATGTAGCTGAACTATTAGCTCAACTACAATGGGCTCTCTAGTGGCCATCCCTGCTCTTTATTGCAGTTGATGTTACTGTCTGTCATCCCTAAATATCTTGTCAGCACTGCACAGTACCAGGGCCAGGTTGTTGTGTTTACTGCCACCGCCGAGGAGTAAAACTTGTCCACGTACAATACAGTTTTTTGTCGTCTGTCTGGCTTGATAATGGTACAACCATCAGCAGCTATGTGTGAGGGACACAGGCTACAGCTAGCCAGTCTTCTGCTTCTTATACTTGGCATATCAGCTGCAATCAAACGGGTGGGCATCAACAGTCAAAATAATCTTTGGAATCTTGCCTATTGCATCGCAGTTAAGGCAGATCCGAACTTTCCAATCGACACAGACAAAAAAAAAAGCTACTTTGACCAGGAAGGCCTTTAAAAAAAAAAAAAAAAAAAACACACACACACACACTATAAATTTTGTAGGGGTAAAAAAGTACATAAAAACCAGCTGCATCAAAATTTTGTGCCAACAAAACTGATTATGTGAACATACCCAGTTTTCAATACATTTTTTTGTTTTTAATTCAATCAGCTCCAAACTCAAAACTTCACACTTGGCTCAGTGTCCCCTATGATGTGTCAATATCTGGTTGTTTCTATTGTCCCACCGACACACCATCACAATCCGAAAAAAATTGATGTGTGGGAAGATAGTATCCAGAGAGAGATGAATTCTTAATTACATGTAAACAAAGATTAACAAAGCATCCATGAATCAATGTCCATGCAAGTGCTGAATCAAAGAGGTAACGTTTGATTTAGCACTGGAGTCTGAAGAACAACAACAAAACAAAAAAACACTTAAAAAACACACTATTAAGTATAAAGGTCCATAAATCAAAGCAAAGGAAGTATTTTAATATTCACTGGTAGTTATTTACAAATTATCAAACATGTTCACTGCCCTTTTTATAACAACATCAACACCAACATTCAGTCGCCGATCAAGTGAATTTTCGTCATTATTAAAATGAATGTTTACTTACTTGACATCGTGGCGGCAGACTTGGTTAAGGGGAAAGGGCAATTCCCATACTGGTTAACCTGGACGAAGAAAAAACATGAGCAAAAAGGAAAAACAGTCACATAGTCGATGATACCGACTGGTAGTTGTTCGATGGACAAAGCAGCAAAAGAGTCCGGTAAAGAACTGAAACCACCGACTTCTCCTGCCGACGGGGCCTAGGGAGCTAGCAACCCGGCGGGGCCTGTTAGCCGAACCCTGCTTACACAAAGACCCCGTTCCCCCCTGATAATGTTAAAGTTGATATCTAATCAATTGATCTTCAATCATTTCAGTTCAAAAATCCCTGTGCTCATGAAACCCCGCGTTTAAACCGATCGACTGGCACTCGTGACTTGTAAGATGTTTGAATAGATCTCGCTGCTACAGCTACATTAACGGACAATACCAGCTCCCGCTAGCTCCGCACATGGAGGTATTTAGCTAGTATTTAGTATTTAGCTAGCTAAATCCCTAAATGAAGGGCCTAGCACTTTTTAACCGTTGTAGTTAAATGTTACTAATGCTAAACATGTCACAATGTCCAAGTAAACCAGCTGGAAACAACGTAAATGTACATACTCAATCGTCCTTTGTTCCCTTTACCGGGCGCTTGATCCGCCTTTCACACACAGACCGGAAGTGTAGTCTCCACTCTAGGCGGAAGAGAGGGGGCGTTTTCAAAATAAAGGCGGGGTTTCTTGTTTGTTTGTTTGTTTGTTTGTTTGTTTGTTTGTTTGTTTAAAAATGCAGTACTGATTGGAATTATTGGCACCCCTGGATTTTAAGTAAAGAATTTACAAAATCTTCAGAAATCAACGCAAAATTAACCCATTTTGTATAATCAAAATATTCTAATAAAATTGGCTATACAATATACAATTTAAAATCGAAACTTAAAAAAGCACAATAGAGAAATAATACAAACACAATTTATACCTGACATGTAATTATTGTCAACTTCACAGATAGTTTGTTGTAGAACCTTTGGAAACAATGGCAGCCTCTAAATATTTCTTGTATCGATCTGGAAGCCTCCTGCACCCATCTGCTAGTAGTTTCAGCTTCTCTTACATTGCTATGCATTCAAGCTCTTTTGAGTTTGCAGGAGTCCCAACAGCAGATTTCATCTCTCTCCAAGTGTTTTCAGTGGGACGTAGGTCAGGAATCATTGCTGGCCAGTTTAAATCAGTCCATCTTTTCCTTTTCAACCATTATTTTGTGCTGCTGCATGTTTTGAGTCCTTGTACTGTTGAAAGACCCAAGACCTTCACCTCAAACACAGATTTCTGACGCTGAGCAAGACTTTTTGATCTAAAATGCCTCAGTAATCTTTGGATTTCATCATTCCTTTGATACATTCAGTGCCGGGGGGGTCTTTTCCTCGTGGGCTTCATGTCATTGTCTATAAACAAACTGAAGCACTGCTCCATTGATTGATCCTGATCACCCAGAGGCTCTTAGATTCTTGTATGGTGTTTTTTTCCAAAGTCTGCATCACAGTTTGAACAAGGACTGTACATAGCTGCAGGACAACTGCTATTAATGAATACCTCAAAATAAAATAAAATAAACATAACACAACTCTGTACTTAGAATTCAGAGTTGCCAACAATTTCAACAAGGACTGTGCCAACCTGTGGTGCTGAAAGAATGAGTGTGACTAAATTACAAAGTGTCCATCATTTACAAAACTTGTCATTTGCATATTTCATAATTTTTCTGTTGCTTGTTTTTTCTAGGTGATTATGCAGATGAATATGGTATAATCAATAAGCTATTGGAGTAAGATACTGATCTTCGCTCCAATGCAATCACAAGCTGTCAGCTTTACATTTATTCATTCATTCATTTTGTATTCATATTTATTGATATATTTTTATGCTTAGCAGATACCAGTAATATTTGTTTGGATTTAAAAATCTTTGTGAGACCTTGAAAAAGCAGTCACTAATAGGAGTCTCAAGTTGGGTCTCTATGGGTTCTGGACTGTCTATACATAAAAGAGACATAAAAACACATCGACTCACAGTATCTGTGTTCAACTGACAGAGAGAAGTAATAACACAAAAGGTAAGATTTTTTTTCAACTGAAGATACTTTTGGGCAAACTTTCTTTTCATTTTAAACTTAATTTTCTGTTAGTTCTTCATTTTTTCCCAATAGCTTCAACAAACACAATTACAATAAATCATTTTCTAAAGAGGTGAGGGAATTTTTTTAATAAATTAGTAGTCTTACATTGAGCCTGAAGGGCCATTTGGTTTCACATGCTGCTGCAGTTTGCATGACACGAGTTTTCCTGGATACTAGGGGACTATATTTGTGTACAATGTAGAAACAGTATGTAAATGTACTTGTGGCTAAATCAGTGATGGAGGAAACCTTCATTTTGTTGGTAGTGATGCTCTGATTGGTATTTTTGACACATGCAATAAATGTTTTTATTTATGGCCTTTTTCAGGTTAGATAAACCTTTCCGCTTTACAATACAATTTCATGTGAGGATTAAGCTCAGTGTTTTGAGAATCAATGTATTGATGGATGAAAATTCATCTGGTGTCATGAGAATGATGCAATTTTAATTGTTAAAGCTTCTGAATAAGGATGAAAAGCAGTTTTACAGTCTTATTTAAAAGCAGATGTACATAAAAGGAGTGACATTCATTCAGCTGTGTGAATAAGTATTAAAATGATGGACCCTCTGTCTTTTTGTGTTAATCCACAGTTATGATGGTACTGTATTTTGACCTATTGCATGTGTGCTTGTGTCCTTCAGTCACTTGGACAAGTGAAGCTTGAAGATACTGCCCAGCAACACAGACATACTCTCAGTAAAACGTTTGGTCGCCCTCTGCCGAGCGCTTCTGGACTCAGAGATTAAAGACAAGGAGCTGGCTGCAGAAAATGCTGCTCTAAAGGAGCAGATAGCCAGCAAGGACATCAGTTGGGGGGGGGGTGATGCAGGAAGAGAGAGACTCTCTGGTGTCCACACTGTTATGGTCAGAAAGTACTTGGACAGCCTGGTGTAGGCTCTAAAGTCTGAAATAGCAGACAGATACAGTTGGACATCCAGTGTAAGGACATGGTGACAAAGATTAATGCAGAGGAAGAGGAAGTCTGCTCCTTGAAGGAACATCTGTGTTTGCAGGAGGCTAAATTAGAGGAGCTGCACAAACAGAGCTGAGTAGAGGACAAGTGGCTCGCCAAGATGAGCAGGATGGAGCTGAACATCGAGCTCCTGATCCTGCAAAACCTTCAGCTGCAGGTACACCACATCAGATGAGGATTTTGATTCAAAGGTGTCTGACTTAGTCTTTGAATAACAAAGTACTGAAACTCATGCTGTCTCTGTCTTTTCAGGAGATTCTCAGGAACAAGGAAAATATTATAAAGGAGGAAAAGAAAGCAAAGATTTAGACAGAAAAGAGGCTAAAAAAGGAGATGAATGTGTCAAAGGAGCAAGAGAAGCAATATAAAGTAGAAAGAGAGAATAAGGAGAAAAGGGAGAGGAAAGAGATGAAGAGGAGAGAGAAGAAGGAAAAGGAGGAGAAAGAAAGGAAGGAGACGAGAACGGTAACCCCCATTTTCCCTTGAACTCCACCTCAACCTCCTCCCTAACCCCACCCCCAACTTCTCAACTCCCTCCCACCCCTTTACTCCCATTACCCCTCCATCCTACTAACCCCCTCTCCCATCCTCCCCTTCCCTCCACCCCCTCAACAAGACCCTCACCCCAGCCCCACGCCCCCAAACCTCTTACACTTTTACAACTGAAGATGACGTTTCATTTTCACCTGGATACTATATGAAGTGACTGTAGAGTCTCTAGGTCTTAGTCGTTGGAGAACTACCACCCTCTAGTGATAAAAGGTCAGTACTGCTGTTAGCATAAGCCTTTTTAGCTTTTCAGTTGGATAATATGGGCTTGAAGTAATATGTATATGACTGAGACTTATAGATAAGATTGGAGATTTAATCCAAGGTTCCACTTTTATTCCAGATGATGGTTGGTATACAAACTAAATGATGGAATTATCATTTAAGGGGAATGGGTTGAACTGGTAAATTGGAAACAGGTGCTGATGATTCATGATGACTGAATGGTTAAGTTAGTCACATGATTTAGGCCCATTGGTGAGGAATTGATTTGCTGGTAGAAGAATGGATCCCAACCAGAAGCCCAACCATTCACATGTTGAACAACAATTCATCAGATTTTCACACAAGATAGGAACTCAAGGCAAAGCTGAAAAGGTCCTGTCTGATGACAGACCGGCTTGTCAGACATAAACCATTAGTGACCCACAATACCAGGACATGCTAAATCAGATTTCTGCCTGTTTGTGGTCCAAACATAAAACTGTTAGTAAAGCAGCACAACCAGTAAAAAAAGGTAAGAGACCAGGAGCTACACTACCTTATCAAAAACGATACCCACTCTCTGCACAAGAGTTATCTAAGGTATCAAGCCCGCTATTGATAGCCTGCTAAAAGCCAGGTTGTTGGTCAAAACCTCAGTGCAACTCTCCTATGTTTAGATTGGTTCATGACTTAAGAGTTGTCAATGTACTAGTTAATGCAGAAACACCTGTAGGTCCAGATCATTACACATTATCGTCAAATGTTCCGCCAGACACACAATGGTGTACGTTGGCTGACTAGGCTCGGATTTTCAGCCTCCCATTGCACCCAGATTTTGTCAACAGTACCATAGAGGTTGTAACAAAATGTTTGTGAGTGAGGCAAAGGTTGGGTTGCGTGTATGATTCACAATCACAGGGAATTGTGGAAAGAGCTAACAGAACCCTAAAAGCTAAGACAGCTAAAGTCTACTGAAATCATTGCCTGAAAGACGCCACAAAGTAAGGAAAAGCAAGTTACAGTTTTGTCAACAGGAAGTGGAGTACTTAGGTAGACGACTAAGTGGAGAGAAGAGATACATAGCCCCTCTCATGTTGACACTATAGGCAAAGCCACCAAACCACAAACAGCTAACAAAATGCACTAATTTCTGGGTATGGCAGGGTACAGCCAACAGTTGATTTGTGATTATGCATTGAAAACTGCCCCCCTCAGAGCGATGGTCAAAGCTGCTGGAGTTAGCAGTAAGACAGCTTGATTACTGTAGTCAGAGGAGGCGGAGGAAGCATTCAAAACTATCAAAACAGAATTTCAGGATGCACCTGCCTTAGGAACTCCCAACTATACCAAACCTTTTCTGCTACATGTGGCAGACAGACAAAGATATGCTAATACAGTTCTGATGCAAGACAAACCCACAGGAAAGCAACCCATCACTTACCGCAGTACAAAGTTGGATGTAGTAGAAACAGGGTCTGCCACCCTGTAATCAAGGATTGGCAGTTGTAGCATTTACATACCAGAAAGCCTGCACCCTCACTATGGGATAAAAAGTAAAGCTGTACACGTCTGATCAGTTGAATGCACTTTTGACCGGGTCCAGGTTTGTGTTAAAAAGTCATTCTTTAAGCACCAGAGCTTACAGAGATATACAGAGATATACCACCATTAATCCAGCCACCAAAATCATGTTGCCACGTGAGGGAGAGCCACATGACTGCCAGCTGAGATTCTTTTTTGAAAGCAACAACAGATATGCATAATGAACCAAATGAAGACCACTTGACTTTGTTTGGTGATGGTTTGTTTTTTTAGAGATGAAACAGGCAACCATGCTGGTGATGGCGCAACTTTATTTATATAGCACCACATCATAACAGATGTTATCTCAGGGCACTTTTCATATAGAGCAGGTCTAGACCAGACTCTTTATAGTTATTATTTACAGAGACCTGACATTTCGCCCATGAGCAACAACTTTGCGAAAGCGGCAACGAAAAACTCCCTTTAATGGCTCATGGTAGTGATGGTGGTGGTGGTGGTGGGGGGGGGGGGTCTGCCTCAACCGGTTGGGTTGAGAGTTAGAGAGAGGGAGAAGGAGCAAGAAATGGGGGCCAGGAGGGAGGAGAGAGAGCATAGCATAATAATGGGACTAATAGCTATGTACACTATAGTTATACTAACAGGGCTAATAATATTACTAATAGAACGAAATGAAATGGTAACAGTAATCATAATAATTAGAGCAGTGAGTGTTGATCAGGCTCATGGTGCAGTAGCCGGTTCTACAACCATGGATCCAGACTCAGGAGCATCAGAGAAAACCTGCAGAAAGCAACAGGAGGAAGAGGAGAGAGATGAGGAAGCACAAAACTGCGGGAGAGAGAATAGGGGATGAATTCCCCAAGTACAGCCCCTAAGGACCTGTTTCACTCAGTGTAGTTTTTGGATGGCAGCATGAAAAGAAAATTGGTCTAGTAGTACCAAAGACTGTCCTTAGAGATTGACTGAACCCCTAGAGGAAGAGAACTTATGCTTGCCACCAGTAATATAGTTAGTAAAAGGGACAGTATATTCAATCTGTGTGGCCTAAGTGAAGGAACTCGAGAACATATGAAGTAAAAACACAAATGATACACATTCACTACTCCGTGACATTGGAAAGTCTACCTCTGGTCAAATAAATCCTAGAGTATGCACTAGGTGATCATTGGCTAAGATTCAGTGTCTGCAGGTAGTAAGTGGTGTCAATGGAGTTATGATAGGAAAAAGATAGAGTGGAGGACGACAGCAGACGGACTGTGATCGTGGTATAAATATGATCTCATTGGAAAAAAACAAACACATACTAGGTTCACAGAAGGAACAAAACCTTGGCAGACATATTCAGGCTATGTAAACATGACAAGAGCGTATGGACAATGTTGTCAGCTAATTGGTCAGAAATATGTACTCCTGTTATGATAACTGGACCAATAACAGTGTATGGTCTTTCAGCAGAGGACACAGTAAAAGCTAGCAGAGGTGCAATAATAACAGAATGGTCAGAAGATGAGAAAATATATACAACAGCAGATCAAAAATCCGTATGGTGAACTAATAGAGCACATGGCCATGGGTGAAGATTGGATTATGTCAGGGAAATTTACTGGTTCAGTTCCAATATCTCGACAAACACCTAATGGTCAGTATCGAGCAAAAGCCAGCAGATGGTTAAACTATTTGTGTTACAACCAAAATAGGTTGATTAATTGGTCCATAGATGCGCTGGATACAGTGAGAGAACATTTACATTCCACCTCTGTGATTATTCTGCAAAATAGGCTTGCTATAGATACCATATTGGCTGAGGATCAGGGTGTTTCTGATATACTAGGAAACGAATGTTGCACCATGATAGCAATGCACACAGGTCCAATTGGAAATTTGGATGATAGAAAAAATGAAGTGATATAGTGTGCAGAATGTGCGGAATTCTAATTGGAATAATAAGATGACTAATTTGTCGGACTGGTTCAAGCAGATAACTTTGAAACAGGTTTTTGCAGTTATTGCAACCATTGTTGGAGGATTCTTCATACTGCTGTTAGTAACTTCATGTTGCATCATTCCAGTGGTACAGCTCATGATTAAGAAAGCCACAGCTGCAATGTCAGGACAGTTTCCACTTGAAGTAGAAAGCATCAAATGATAGCATGCTAACAGCCGAGCCTGAATATGAGGATATAACCAAGCTCAAAGTTTACAGCTTGGGCAAAATATATATGTACTGTGAAAGACGAGCATGTACTGTACATGTGGAAATGACTAGTTTGATAGAAGAGACCATCTGCGCTGAAGCGGTCAATAGGGACAATGAACAGCTTTTAATATATATATATATAATAACTATTGATAAATTTACAACAGTAAAAGAATCGACAAAAACATTCCAAATGTTCAATATATGTAAAAAAATGCCAAAGAAAAAAGAGACAAGAAGTACAGCAAAACTAATACCTATATTAAAGTCTTTACCTTACTGACCCATTATGTTGCATCACTAGAAACTCAGCGGAAACAGATAATTATCCAATAATCCCCCCAACCAAGATATATATATTGTTCAGCATGTATGATCTGAAAGCCACATTTCATGTCAGGGGTAGATCAGACAGCAGAGAGTTTGAGGAACCTTTGTAGAGAACACAAAGACAGTTTTAACATATATGAAACAAATGCCATCATAAACTATGCAGCCAGACACATTGTAGACTATTGAAAGGATGTATTAACCTTCTGATGTGTTAATAGAATATTATAGCTGAAAGCCCATGTTACCACTGGCAGGAGGACCCCAGTTATGGACACAGGTTCACAGAACCACCACCGGTTCAGTCGAAAACGGAAAACCAGAATCCTGCTTGGACTGCCCTAGCCCCCGGTGGTAACTACATAAATGAAGGGCCATTCACATCCACTGAGTATCGAGGAACCCAAAGATAACCAATTCAAAATGTAACAAATGTAAGGGTGGCCTTCATATGAGCAACTCAACCAGAGCTACCAGTTGTATCATCAAGGAAGAGAGGGGCCGAGCCTGAGTGGAAGGATGCTACAGGACAAGATTGTACCACCACCTCAAGTTCAGTTGCCACAGTCCTATATCAACCAGTTTCCCCAATCACACCAAGGCCAGCATCCACCAAGTAGCCTCACCCAGATGATGCAAGACACCAGGGTGGGATGACCGGCAACCTCGCTACACCCATGACGGTGCTCGCTCTGACAAGATGATTTCTCCAGACACTGATGATGAAGAAGAAAACACTAATGAGATAGATGATAGTACTGATGACACAGTAGATGTGACTCCAGAGTTCCTCACTTCCGTGACACACACAGAGGTCCATGACTTGTTGATAGGCAAATTAGACTCCGAGGTTGGCCACACGCAGCAGTCACGTTCTAGGGAGAAAATAACAGAACAGGCACTGAGCAGGTCAGAACAGGCACTGAACTGTGTTAGGGCGAAGAATACAGCAAGCTGCTGCCAGACAAATGTGGAGGAGAGGTTTTCCCCCTGGCTATGTCCTGTTGTTAAATCTCCATTGAAGAAGGAGAATGACATTGTGAATTGTCTTTGTCTTGTGTTTTAGTGGGACTGGTGGTCCCAAAGGGGGATATATGGTGTATTTTAACTTTTTTAACTGTTGTCTATAAATTCTCCCGTTAGTTTTGCTTCTTTCCACTGCTCAAGGTAATTCATGGTTTGTGTAGTTTGTGTTCCTAACCCCCGACCCTGGCTCTCCCTGCTGCTGCCAGCAATGTGGATTCATCTGCCTTCATCTATCATCTTTATTGTTCAATTACTGGTTTGAACTCCATTTGCCTCTCAATTATTAAAGGGTCCTCCCTCTTTCTTCATTTATTTCTTGCACTACAAATCACCCAGTGGAGATGGTAGAGATATTTCACTGGTAGCAAAATGAAGCAAAGACAAGTTCTGACTTTAAACTCATCTTTAAACTCATCTCAGGGCTTCATGGTTGTTCTCCTGAAACGTACAGAGATGGAAGAGACACCCAAGGGAAATCAGTCAGATCTGATCACAGCTCCTAGCTAGCTTACATCTAAAATCTGTACAGTGGCTACACTGGGTGTTTGGGGGAATGAACATGGATTACACAAATGGTTCAGAGGTCAAATTCCTACAAATAACACAGGGTAAAAATCTGCTTCATCCACAGAGTTTTGCCATTTTATCCGTGGTGGTAGTAGGCTAAGCAGAGTAGGCGAGATGCTTTTATCCTTTTGAAATTAAGAATAAAATATTATGTTTTAAACTGTGTGCAGCAAGTCGATGATTTTTCTAGATTTTTAAAAAGGATCTATTTTTCCTCCAGGAACAAACACAAATGGGCCTAACAAGGCAGGACCAGATGCAACTGGGCTTCAACAGGTTCAAACACTAACCACAATAAGCATAAACAAGTACATTTGCAAAATATCAGTATTTATTTATCCAACAGAAAAAAAATGAAAATGAAACACTCTTGTTATCTTTAAACAAGCAGTATGAAAAAAATAAATAAATAAATAATAATTAAAAAAATATATATATATATTTATATATAAGTATTCAGCTGTTGTTGCTATAGTTTTCATTATGAGACATTCTGTGTTCAACAGTGGAGCTGATCTCAGATCAGTCAGACTGCAGCACTGAGTCACCTCCACGTCTTCTGGTTCCTCCGTCAGTCTCTGCTGGATGAAGCTCTCCTCTCCACTCTACCTCCCAGTAACATGGAGAAGTCAGAGCCTCTCTACACACAAGCTGCTGCTGCTGCTTGCACCAGCAATACACACACACACACACACACACACACACACACACTGGGCATCAGTGAAGCCTCGTACTCCTGTCACCCTGTCAACGCAGGTAGGAGGGATCTGATTGGCTGCTGCAGGTCGGGATGTTATCCAGACGAGAGCTGAGGGAAGCAGATTCCTCTGCATCAGGTTTGTCAGCAGCACGTTGACTGACGACTTCTGTGTGACATCAGACACAACCTCCCTGTTGTTGAAATCCAGTGACAGTCTATTTTCAACCAGGCCATCAAAGATGAACAGTGCTTTACAGACAGCCAGCCTCTGCTGTGACCTTCTGTAACGTTGGATGGAAAACATGGAGCAGCGTGAGGAGACTGTACTGCTGATCTCAGATCAGGTTCATCTCCCTGAATGAAATTATAACCAGCAGACTGACATCTTGGTTTTCCAAGCCCTCTTCCCTGTCCAGAGTGAACTTCTGCACCGAGAAGGTTTTTCCAATACCAGCGATGCCCTTTGTCAGAACCACTCTGATGTGTCTCTGTTGGTCAGGTAAGGCTTTAAAGATGTTGCGGCACCTGATTGGAGCTTCATGGAGGATCTTTGTCTTGGAAGCTGTCTCAAGCTGCCTCACCTCATGTTTGGTATCAACCTCTTCACTTTGTCCCTTTGTGATTTAGAGCTCGGTATAGAAATTGTTGAGGAGGGTTCCTCCTCCTGTTCCATCAGTTCCTTCAGTCAAATATTCACATCTCCTCTTCAGACTGATCTTATGTTCATCTAAAACCTCCTGCAGATCATAATCTGCCAAAAGAGAAGAAACAACGTCAGAGCAGAGAAAGAGAAACTGAGAATCTGCTGATTATTTTCATCAGCTACAGAAAATCTAAGGATGTGGAAACAAAAGGTTTTTAATTTTCCAGTTTTTATAATCAACTTAAATGCCAGTGCTGTATGATACAAAAATGACACTGTATAAAACAATAAGCCCTGTTTTAAGAGATGATGATATCAGCAGATATCAGCTGACAGATGTATATTCTTACTTTGTACAGTCTTGGTCTGACCTGCTCTCTTTAGCCCAGGTCTTTTTCTGGATATTTGTTCATACACGGGACAGGAGGAGTCTTCTGATGAACCAGACTGGTCCCAGCAAGAAGTGATGCTCTGTCTGCAGAACCTGTGTCCAGAACTGGTGGAGACTGGGTCCTTCAGCATGTCCTGACCAAAAGCACAGGTGGACAGCTGCTCCTCCAAAAAAAACAATAATTCTTTATAACTGAACTGTCACGGTCACTGGCAGTTTTTCTGTCTTGATTGGTTAACAGTAACATGAGCCAGCCTGAGGGCAGACACCCGAGGAGGAGGGAGAGAGAAAAAGCAGTGGAAGAGGAGTGAAGAGTGGCGTCTGCTTTTTCTTGACATTTTAATGGACAATGAGTGAAAGCCCTAATCTCTGAACTAATAAAAAAAAAACAGCAGATAGCAACAGGAGGAGTGAGGAGAGAGACGAGAAAGCACAAAACTAAAGGAGAGAGAAGAAGAACGGTTAGTAATGAACATTTTTTGAGATATTAATGTGCACAAGGAGAGCGGCTTCCGTAGTTTGTTTGGGCGGTGTTTGTTCGTGTTTTGGCAGCTCTGGGCTTCTGTAACCTGTCGGGGCGGTGTTTGTTGGTGTTTTGGCAGCTCTGGGCTTCCGTAGCCTGTTGGGGCGGTGTTTGTTGGCGTTTTGGCAGCTTTGGGTTTCCGTAGCCTGTCAGGGCGGTGTTTGTTGGTTTTTTGGCAGCTTTGGGCTTCCGTAGCTTGTCGGGGTGGTGTTTTTTGGCAGCTTTGGGCTTCCGTAGCCTGTCAGGGCGGTGTTTGTTGGTTTTTTGGCATCTTTGGGCTTCCGTAGCTTGTCGGGCAGTGTTTTTTGGCAGCTTTGGGCTTCCGTAGCCTGTCAGGGCGGTGTTTGTTGGTTTTTTGGCAGCTTTGGGCTTCCGTAGCTTGTCGGGGCGGTGTTTTTTGGCATCTTTGGGCTTCCGTAGCTTGTCGGGGCGGTGTTTTTTGGCAGCTTTGGGCTTCCGTAGCCTGTCGGGGCGGTGTTTGTTGTTTTTTTTTGGCAGCTTAGGGCTTCCGTAGCCTGTCGGGGCGGTGGAGGAAAGGGAAGTTCGGTGCACCATGGGAAGTCCCCCGTTAGTCTAGGCCTTTAGCAGCATAGTGAGGGGATGGTTCGAGGTAATGCTGAACCAATTCCACAAGTAGTGTTCTGGGAGCACAGTGTTCTGCTTGGGTAATGTGGAACTATGAGCTCTTTAAAATAAGATGGTGCCTCACCATTAAGAGCTATGTAAGTGAGGAGGATTTTATATTTTGTTCCAGACTTTATGGAGCCAATGCAGAAAAATTAACATAGGAGAGATATGATTCCTTTGTCTAGTTCCATTGGGGGCCAAACACAATAACTTGTGTTTTATCTAAGTTCAATTGTAGGAAGTTGCTGGTCATCCAGATCTTTATGTCCATAAGACATTCTTGAAATTTAGCTAACTGATTTATTTCATCGGTCTGAAGAAGTGTTATAAACTCAGTTAGATCCCAGATTATTAAGGTTCACCAGATCATTGCCGGCTTCTTCTGTGGCTGGTTCTCTCCTCCACCACGGCCCTTAAATCACTGACATCTTTGGCAACTGTTACAGGAGGTGACGAAAACTGCAGGACCTCAACGACCTTTACACTGTTACAGCATTAACACTCACCTGCCTCAACCGTCACTTTCCCTCCTTCTGTTCTGTTGAAGTCAAAATGGAGTCTGAACTGACTGACTGATTGACGGAACACTTTCATTTTTGCACTTTATCTCGTTCTCAAATCACAAGAAATCACATGACTCTGTCTACTTGTGTGTGTGTGTGTGTGTGTGTGTTTGTTTATTATCTACCAGTTAGAAGTTGTGTAAATCAGTTGAAATGTCATCAGTCTGTTTGTTATAATCACAACTAATGTGACTTACTATATAATAAACTGTATAAATAATTTTAATGGTCCTTATTACAGGAAACAGGAACCCAGCTGTCAGTATGTAAATACATTTTCATTTATATAGAACCCTTCAAAACCGAGGCTACATAGTGCTTTACAGCAGCACAAAAAGTTAAAGAAAAAAACACTGGATCTGGATCTTATTGTGGGACAGGTAACAGTGGTAACTGTTGATGGTAGAAACCTCCGCATAACACCCCACCCCCCAACTCTGAAATTCATGTTAGCGAGGTCATCCAGTCCTGCTTCTACCATCTAAAGAACACTGATAGAATTCCTTCAGTTTTGACATCTACTGATACAGAATCAATAATCCATACCTTTATTTTGCTCTGGACTGGATTACTGAAGTGGCCACTGGACTGGCATAAATCAGAAATTGATTCATAAATTTCATGACTTCCGACCTTTAACACAGACTAAGAAAAGAGATCAGATGACAGCCCCCCCCCTTTTAAAGTCCTTACATTGGCTGCCAAGTGGTTTTAGAATTGATTTAAGATCCCGCTCATCTCATTCAAGGCAGTTTTAAGCTAAAAGAATTATATATTTGCATAATCTTTAGGTTGCTCTCTACAAGGCATCTGCTTCACAAGGCTTCTCTTATGATCTTATTATATTTAAATGTGGCCAACATGTGTATGTTGACTTGTATTTTGTCTTTGTTCTATTTGATTTCATTTTTGTCATTTTGTTTGCCCTTCACAAAGCATTATACACTCATTTTTCAGTGTATAAGGAAACCCAGCTAAAACAGACCTGTAATAAATCCTCCTTCATGTTAAAGAGGAGCTGATCCAACTGTGTGATCAGTCTGGATCGTCCACTGATAATCACTCATAGATGGTATAAATAGACTGCATTCATATCGCACCTTTACCCTGAGAACTTTTCGGACACTCATACAGTGACTCTGAAGCTGCAATGCAAAGCACTGACCTGTTTTTCTGGAGCAGATTTGGGAAAAGTTGCATAGATTCAGGTGACAGACAGAAGAAAAACTTTAAATCTCCGCCACTGAACATGGCTTCCTGTGCTGTGTGTGAGAATCTCTGTAAGTGTGACTGACTGTAATCTTTATCTACCTGTGGTGACTTGAGTCCCAACATCAATGCAAAGGAGCTGTCGGACGCCTCACAGCAGCTGGTGCTGGTACACTGTAATACGCATGTAAGAATGGAAGCTGTTCTGTCTGTAACTTAGCGTCCCATGCCTCATATCGTATGAATTACATGATGTATTTGACAAGGTACAGATGACGCATCTAAATCAATAAGTGGAGCAAACAAAAAGGACTATCTGCAATCAGAAGACAGCAACAGATTTGTGTTTCTTTCATGGGTCTCTCCATCAGAGAACATGTTGTGGGCAATAAGATTAAAAATTGTTCGTTTGTCCCACGATGTCCACATCCAGCTCTAGACTGACGGTGGGGGCCACATTTGGGGGCACAAGAAGCATGGGCCTGTGGTAGGCGGGTGAAGACACGGAACATGGACAAGTCTGGTAGACTGGTTGTTACCTCCGTCACCTCTGGATGAAGCTGGGGTGATAGGGTGATGGGGAGCGGTCTGCCGAGAGCTGTACCGCCGGCTCATGCATTGGCGAGGCATAAAGTCGGCTTTGGGTTGTGACAGGTGGGGAAAAGGGAGAGCCTCAATTTATTATTCCAAATTATTAGTCACCTTCCAAACAAAACAAATGTGTAATCACCTGTAAACTTTGTCAAAAGTAAATAATAATGATAATTTAACAAATGTGCTCACCACTGTAAAGAGCTCCTGCGACAGGGGGGCAGGGTCGGACAAGAATTGGGCCAAAGGTTTCTGATTTTGTTTTATTCTTTAGAACTTTCTTACAAAATCAGAGTGGCAGACTTTAGCAATTAGATCTGTGTTTGCAGGGTTTGTATGTGGTTTACATGCATAGTTATTGTTGCAGTGGTGAAGAGGATGACTGTGATGACAGTTACTGCATTTGCTATGACACACTGATCTATATTACAATGACCAGTATGTGCATTAGTGCCAGAATGAAATAGTTACGCCAAAGAAAACTTGGAGAAACAAATGATAATTATTGTGTTGCTATGACAACTTAACAGGAAGAGGCATTCATAGTTTATTTCACTTTGCTAAGACTGTCAGCTGCAAATATTATTTCCCAGCTGAGTAGATCTCCCTCTGTTATCTTACCAGAAAACTAATTATTATGAGTTAATTATTCACTGGCACTGTCTGAGATCAATTAATGCTGGTAGTAAATAACACTTGCTTCTTTCAGGTACAACAGAGTATAACAACTTTTTGGGAGCATGATGATATGGTGGGAAAGGTGAGGTGGAGGTGGAAGCAGGAGCTGAGGGTCACTGGGCAGCAGTGAGGGGAAGGCGTAGGGCCTTGGCTAATGTTGCCCTGAACATTCCTGTAGCATCTGGAAAAGGGTCAATAAGAAAAGGAAAAAGGACAAACAGAAAGAGAAATGTTTTCAAATCGCGTTTTCTCAGCATTGTGGCTGAATGGTGCCAAGTCATGAACTGGAAGACTAACAAGCTCCTTCAAACAGGAAAATGTTCTGCTGATCCTTTATTCTTTGGTTGTGTGGTAGGAGAGACCGTACATTACAGGTGCTGGGTGTATGTGTTGGAAATGTTCGGTGTGTGGAGGAACAGGGGTTGTGGTGGTAGTTTTCATCCTGGAGCTCCGATGACGGCAGGCGAGGCGTGGGGCCTTGGGTGAGGGGGGGTGATGGGGAGGCAAGTGACAGTCAGGTGTGAGGGACGGCCCCGCTGACGCCTTGTTGGTGGGTTAAAGGTGGGAAGAACGACATCTATCACATTTCTAAAATCATCCTAAAGGGTTAAAGCCTGTAGTTTGCCTTCAAGGCGACAGTCAACAGGAAAAAATCTCATGTAACATCTTCCACAGATTACAATTCTCAGACAACTGCAATCTCTGGTTCCAGACAAATGTTGTCTTGTGAGATGGAATTGCTCCTTCTTATTTTTCACTTTCTTGTGTCATTTGTAAATAAACCTATGGACTGACTTCAACATTTGTTCATGATGTGCGGAGATTAGACAACGTATAACAGAGAATACTGTAAAGTTAAACATACAAACACGCACATGTAGTTTTGTAAAAACTACAGGATCTTGAAGTGAGGTTGAAGCTGTAGAGATGCTCAGAATCATGCAGTGCTTGAACAACTGTGGTTCATTGGTAACTGAATAAAACGGCAGTCTGCTGAAGAAGACCATGTGACGTGGCTGATAGCTCCTGAACAGTTACTAAATAGACCTTGAGTTGAGACTGTTTTGTCCAATGAGGTAAATGTCTTTAGTTTACATGGAATATTTTACGAAAGAAAATGAGAAAGAACCTAAACTAACCAGAAATATACAAAATATATATTATTGTCATATTGATATTGTCATATCAGTGAAGGTTTTTATGTAGCAAAGAGCTGTAACCCTCTGGCCAGCATGGGATTGTCATTCATTCTCATATTGTTTGACACACAACAGCTTCAAATGTTCATCTTTTCTCTCTCATTGTTTTGTGTTACATGATTTGTGATCTTTTGGCCAAATATTAATTCTTTAAAGGCCAAATTTTCATCCTGATCACATCACCATTACCTCTAACAAGTGGATACACAGTACAGTCTACCAGTTTGTTTTTTTCCTCGTATTTATTGAGTCAATTCAAAAACTATTTTACATTCAGGCTACTACAACTATATCCACAAAAATATGAAATGACATACATTTGATTCCCAACAAAACAATTTAACGCAAAACCCAACGGGCTCATTTTGAGGAACAGTTTCATTAGTGTAAATATGTGACAACATAGTGAGTGAGTGACTGTATGAACCATCCAAAGTGGAGTTGTAAATGTGGTCCGGTGAGTTTAAGCTGCCTGCAGCTCTGAATCTAACAGAGAATACGTTCATATGCAAATATGAAAAAGTACAAGTGTAAATAACTTCATTCAACAATTAGCTAAGTTTTTATTACAGCACAATTGCAACACAACAGCTGGCTACTGGGTGTGCTTTACATGGTAATAATTTAATTTCAGATTACAATTTCCTGTGTTGTGCTTCAGAGCCTCATACGGAATTTGGTTATCGGCAATAGTTAATGATTATCAAATATAATCACTTAATAATTATCAAGATTTAGATGGATGGGATTAATCAGGATTAATAATAATGGGGCACCACCGGGAAAACCCAGACTAATAACCGAAATTTAGATGCAACCTCACATAAGGCACCATTTGTTGTGCAGTGCAGGAGCAAGATCTGGCTATTAGCGATAATTACTGATTATCAGAGATAATCACTGGTAATTATTAAAATTTAAAGGAATCTGATTAATTTAGACCATCAATAATGGGGCACCACCGGGAAAACCCGGGCCAATAACCAAATATTGGATGTAGTCTCAAAGGGGTGTTCACTGAGAATTGCCAACCTTTAGGAAATATTGGTATTTCCAGAGTGAACAGAGAAGGAGTGGAGATCGGCACTGACTCCATCAACCAGCTGGGTATCACAGTATATGAACAGAAAACCCAAAAGCAACTTCTCATTTAAAAGATAACAGAATTTGTTATCATCAGTAATATCAATCTCCAGTTAACATCACTTCTGACTAATAGATCCTATCTTGCACTATTACTACTGACTACTAACTGCAGATTACAAATGAAGTATTGAAGTGTGTGTGGTTGGGTATATGTGTGTGTGAGTGTATGTGTGTGTGAGTGTATGTGTGCGTGTGGGCGTGTGTACGAGGATCTATATGTGTGCGCACCTGAGGGGAGGCGAAGCAAGATGGCGGACGTGACTCGTCACAGTCACATCACGTGAGGGTCGGCAGGAAGGAAGTCTGTTGAGGGTAATGGCAGCTCGCCGTTACCACGTGACTTCACAAAGGGGAGAAAAGCTAAGTGGGAGGTTCAAACTTCTCTGCACTCAGGTGTTCATGTAAGAGTGTGTGTGTTTGTGTTAGTAAGAAAAGAAAGAGGTAGAAGTGCTCAGCAGCAATGTTCTGGCGATCGTGACTGAGGGACAGTATTTATCTGTGTTACGCAGAAACCCACTCGGCTCAGCTGATGAGCTGCTTGAGTCTGGACCTTTTAACTAACAGCAGCAAGTACTGGTCTCATCGCGAGTGCAGAGCAAGATAAAATTGATCCGCCGTAAACGGATCTAATTATATTTCATTCAAGTATAGTAACCTTAATGAATAAATAGCAGCAGCACAACAATATTGCAACAGCAGCAGTTTAACACACACTAATTACTAACATCTGTCCAGAGCTATAAGCCTCTTACTCTCTTGCAGGTGAAGCGGTGTGTTTAGTTCGTCCTTGGTGTTCCTGTGCAGGCGAGGAGATGTTGGTTAGTGGCTACCAGCGGCTAACGTGTCTTCTCGGTGAGATGGCTAGTCTTCAGCGAGGTGACCTAATTCTGGCTCACGGAGGAGAATTAGTTAGTTGAATTTGAAAGAAGCAAGGTCTGTGTTCCTTCATCTTCTTGAAACGGCTAGGACTTGTTAACTACCAGGTTTCGCATCCGCGGGCATCTGCGGGCATCCAGGCGAGAGGGTTGATCCGTGGTCTCGAACCGGGATAAACTTTTTTTCTCCGACACACAGGGGGAGAGCAATCAGCTCGGTCAGGGAAATCCGTAGACCTGGTCGTTAGTCGATATACACAGGAAACTCCTAACTAGGAATAGAGTTCTCGTCACGTGGGATGGGGTCTAGTCCTAGGAGCGGCTATTGTTCCTACTTCTATCGTCGAGGCATTCGCTGGTCGTGGCAAAGGTCCAAGCTAGAAGCTTAAGTTTCAGAAGTTTCGGAGTTAATATAACTTTAGGTGATGTCACAGTTTGAGACTGACTATGGCGGGCTTTAACCCAATGGGAGCTGTTGATTTTGGGGGAACACCGCTGGTCGGCTGACGCTTCGTGTGTTGGGGGTCACCCATTTGGTCAGGTACTCAACTGGGACCTCGTGTTGGGGGTTGCTCAGCTGAGTTCTTTGTCTACCTCAGGTAGCAACACGTGGCCTTAGCTGGGTTCCAGGTCTGGGTGGCCTGTAGGCCTTCTTTGTCTACAGTCTGTTGGTGAGACACAACACCTTGATTTTACTCAGGAGTTTTTCTAGCTATTTCTTGGTATTAACATGTAATTCATGGCCTGTAAATTTAATGGTTAGGACATTGTGCGTTTATTTTGTATTTGAAGAGTAAAGAAAACTCTTGCACAGACTTCAGCTTTATGTGATACAGTTGTCTTAACAGGCTCATTTTCAGATGTGAGCTCTGAGTCCAAATGGGTGAACTGCAGTGGTTTGGCTGTGCTTGTCCATCATCACAGAGCCGCAGAGCTGTGGGAGTTCCTGACAATCTTCAGAAATAATCCAAGATTATAGCTTCACTGATCTTTACACACAAGAGTTCGACCATTTATACTGAATGAACCTTTAACTACACATCGCCTCTGTGTCTTGTTCACAAGCGCAAATGCGCATGCGTCAGTAAAAGCCATGGCAACAGAGCGTTAGGCCATTAAAGAGCTGCAGACCCGCCCAGCTGCTCATTTACACCTGGACTCGCACTAGATGACCCTATTCAAAAGTTGTCTGCTGAAAGTTGAACTCTTGATCCTCTTGAAAACTACCCCTGGAAAAAAACCTGTTGGAAAAACCAACAGGAAACACCCCTGCATGTTTTATCTGCGGAGAAAAGGGCTTTTTTGTGGATGGTCACGTTCCCTTGCTGGCCCCAGATGTGTCCGGATAACTTGGAGTTACAGGTTTATCACTTTTGTACACTAACTGTCAGATAAACTCCCCAAAACGCAGCAACAGCTCAGTGTTATGAGCCTGAGAGATGCCATAACGTCACTGATAAACAATAAAGTGTTAGTGAACTTAGGTAACAACAAGAGTTCACTGGTCACTCTTGGAGCTTGTGTGTGACATAAGAGACATGTTTGTATTTTCATCATTTCCATTACAATAGGGCAGACATGGAATTTTGGTTTTGAGGGAGAAGCTAAAAGTGGTTGGCCCTCGCGCTGAGTCCAGGATGCCTCAGTCTCCTTTATGCCTTGTGATCAGCATTTCATAGATATGATCTCTGAAACTGTTGTGATGCTTATAAAAGAAGGGATGTCTGTGTGTTGATTTTTGGAGATGCTCTGTTTTTATTAATGTATGATTTAATTAAGGTGCCAATATTTCAGCCTGCGTAATGACTTGTGTACTTCAGTGTATGGTCAGTGAGGTACACATCTATGAAAATAGACATTAAGTCTAATTATCAGTCTGATATCTCAGTAATCTACACAGTTTATTATGAACCAAGTAGAAGTGGAGGAGGTGACATCTTGAAAATACAGTTCAACAGCCTGAGAAGGCTGTTCTGCATATTTGTTGGAGCAGCCTGATTGTAAGGACTTTCCATCATCCAGCCTACAAGTAACTAAAACTGTAATTCACCCTCTAGAGAACATGACAATCAATCCAATGCTCATTGAGCCATCTGGATCAAAGGGGTGGACTCACTAACCAACTGACTGACCTACAGACCAACACTGCTGAAGAAAGATTTTCTCATTAACAGCAATTGGTATTTGAGCTGTGCTATGCTTTACATTGTGAAGAGAAGTAACAAAAAGATTATGAATACATGCTGCACGTGTGAAAGAATTCTGATTGTTGGTGCTGAGGCAATGAGGATAAGTAGAGTGGATATAAAAAGTCTACATCCTGGTTTAAACTGGAGGGTTTTGGGATGTTAAAAAATGAAACAAAGATAAATTATGTCAGAACACTTTTTACATCTCTAAAAATTCATGGGAAAAATGTAATAAAATACAAAGGATTGTCTTCGCAAAAGGAAGACCTATGTATTGGAAAGACCAGACCAGAGCTCAACTGAAAATCTGTGGTGAAGAGGACTGTGCACAGGAAATGCTCTTGGAATTTGATGGATTCGTACCTTTGCAAGGAAGAGTAGAATATTACCCATAGGTAGCCTTTATCAGTAGCTTTTTCAGAGGCGTTCAACCACAGCAGAGCTTACAACTGATTTAGCTGATGAAGGCTGTGAAATGCCACTGAAAGCTCCGGAAAAGTTAGGTTAGTTAAGATTGTTTTGTCAAAGCATTTAGGGGTGTTTGACAGTGGGAGACAATGAGAACTTTCAAATTAGCAGTATCACCCCTGACTAGGCCTTGCAGTAACACACTGCTAGTTAGACATGAAGATGAAACACACTTATTCTTTCAATTTATCTCATTAACTTTATTTATATTCACACATAACTTGTACAATCAATCTGTGTGTTATTCCTGTTTTTCAGCCATGTCAGCTACACTACACTATTTGTTATGTAATGTGTTGACAGAAAACACAGCCAAATATCTAAAAAGTCAATAGGGCAAACTAGACTGAGAGCGGATGAAAACGGGATTAGTTAGAGGCTGATTTGGGCTCTTACAACAACAACAGCATGACACCATGCTAGTGTTACAGAAAGAGTTATAAAAAGAAAGCAGAGGTGGAACCTGGCTGGAAAACCTCACTGGAAATTCAAATTTCATACACACACTTCAACACTTTCTTTGGACTTTATCTGAGACTTTTTCTGTGTCCATACTGGTCAGCAAGAAAAGGCCTGTCCCCCAAAGCAAGTGAGGAAAAAAGATGATGATTTGTTTGCGCTTTTTTGTGTAGAAATATCATGTTGCCATCCAGGGCTGTAGTGGATTTCAATATGATGGTTAGTTGTGGTGTTAGTTGGCCTTAGTCCCCGTATTAAAAAATTAGGTTGTTTTTAATTTTTGTCGGTTTACATGGGTTCAGCTTCTCTCAGAATTCATTCACATCTGTCCATCACTCGACTCTGGGGTGAATCAGGTTCTATATTTTCCTCCTTCATCCTTTTCTCCCAATCTTGAATTATTTCTCTACTTTCTCCATGTTTCATTGTCTCCACTCCTGCTTGAGGTTCCCCCTCACTGTGGTTCTCTCTCTCCCCATCCCTCACTCCAGTCTATGGAAAGAGAATTATAATTTAATATAGTAGCCTTACTTATGTGCTCCTAATTGGCTACGTGAATTCTTTTAAATGACCGATGATCAATTAAAACGGTTTGCAGCACATTTAATTTGTCGTATGTAGATCCTTATGGATTATAATTTTTTCATCTTCCCCACCAGAGCAGCTCCAGCCAGTGTTCTGCCTGCTTCAGTGTGGAACATTTGTTTATCTTGAATCCCACATAGCACGAAAGGTGGTGGGTTGTTGGTTGTACTGGATGCAATGGTAGTAACACAAGGATACAGTGTTCCAATGGAGAACAAAACGTTGTCCTGCAATTACAACAGAAACTTTGTGATAGAGCCACGTTCGAGTGCAGTGGCAGGTGTGAAGTGTGTGTGAAAGCTAAATGCTATTTTAGAATTCAAGAGATGGGTAAACAGTGTTTTCATGCATCTATACCCTCCACCACAGCCCCGTCGCTACTAGTTCAGCTCATGATTGGTCTTTTTGTGTTTGAAGCGGTCCTTCAGGGCGAGAAGGTCGATGTAGAGGATCTGATTCAGGACAGCAGAGGCGCAAAGCAGTCCACCGTGCAGAGCTCCAGCCATGCCGTTACAGAACACGTCCTGACCTGCACACACAAAAAACCAACACAAAGCAATGTTGAGCAGGGCAGTTGGTCCCTGGGGGATCTAGACCAGATAGAAACTGCCCGGTCAGTGGAGTCACCTGTCAGGTAAAGTCCGCTGACTGGCGTCTGCGGTCGTGTCCTAGCAACCGCCTCGGGGGTGAAGCGCTCCAAGTTGTGTTCGGCACCATACATCTCACCTCTCGGAGCTCCCAAGTAGTGGACGTTTGTCAGAGGGGTGGCAGCGTCCACCATCACCACCTGAACATACATACAAGTACATACACATATCTGTAGGGAAAAGCACCTCAACAAAAGATGATGGCTGTTGTAGACCTGTAGATATTCAAGCCATTGTTACATGTATATGAAGGCCGAGCAACATTTTGGACAGGCAGTGTTTGAAGACAGACTCATTGAAAAGGAGTCGGGGAGAACAAATGCAAAACACTGGAAACAGATAAGCAGTATGGGATCAAATACTGGCTGATATTTCCCAGAGCTTTCGACTGTATCCCACAGCCATCTTCAGCAAACGGAATGGTGGGACCTGAGCAAGTTTGATTCACCAAAGAATGTTTGTTGGACATCAAAATGCCCAAGAAAAATGTAGTGAGGGAACCTTGAGTTTTTAATGTGACCATAGATATTTTCCCAAGATTCCAGAACTAATCTCCATGTTCCAGTGGAATTACATAGTGCAGATTGTATGTAGTTGGCTTTAGTAACACTGGAAATTAAAGCTGCATATTATCACCCTTTTGAGAAGATGGTGTTATCAAATCGTTGTCTATTTACACATCCGACAGACAAATAGAATCATTGGTATCTATTTTAAGACATATTTCTGGCCACCTGATGAAAACCATTCTCGCTCCTTTTAACTTTTTTTCTTTTTCTACCAATTTCTGAGAAAGAATATCTTGGTCGTTAGCTACTAGATGCTATTCACTTGCAAATGCTAACTATTTCTGTTTGCTGCTGAGCAGGGAGTATATGGAGCGTTTGGCCTATTAGAGTGGTCCTGTGATGATGGAAACCCGACTGATGAGTCTGCAGGCCACAACACCAAAACGATGAGCTGGAAGATGCCGAGAAGCTGTGTGGAGCTGAGGGGAACTGCAGAGTCTGAGATTTATATTCGCTGCAGAGATTATGTCTTTTTCCTGTGTATGTTAGTCAGCTGGATTACGTATAAACCTCTTTACTGAATTACACTAGCTTGGTGGAGGGATCGGCATGGGCCAGGGAATAACCTGTTAAATTTTGGTGCAAATCCAGTTAAAGGGGCAGTTACAGGAATATTTTTTTTTAATCACTTTCCTTAAGATTGTGGGATGGGACATTTTTCTCCTTAGCCGATGTATACGCTCTACTGAGTGACACATTTCACATTTCATGTTGTCAATTAACCCATTGTTGATATAAAAAATATCAATTAATGCAGCTTTATAGTGACTAGTCTGACCGAGTTGTCATTAAAAAGTATGATTTGGGCTCTGCCTAAACAAGCTAATTCAGACAAGATACCAGCAGGCTGGCCGCACAAAGCAACCAATTTTAATGTTGATTTTAACATTGCAATTACAAAAGACTGCCTTTGAACACTCACTTCTAAGTTAGATTGTTAAGACAGCTACATCGGACAAAATGCAATGTCGAGATATAGATTTGAATAGATCAACTCATCCATCAAATGTGCAGAAATTGAACTCTGAAATATAATTGCAATGGAAAAACCACTCTGTTTAGACTAATACCGAAAGCTACCAGAGGGAGATGTAATAGATTACTGGAGAGTAAATGATATTGGTTGAAGGCTAGGCTTATACTGGTCTACTCTTTTATATTTTAAATACAGCCACCCGTACCTTGTCCCGCAGTTGTGGGAAGAGGGTTAGTGCCCAGTCCAGCAGCTCTTGGGCCATGCTGTTCTTCAGATCCAGGTAGTCTTGTCCCCTCTTGCCAAGCTTTGTCCCCTCCCATTCCTCAAACCACTCATAGCGAGCCATGGTTAGCAATGTCATACAGGACTTGCCTGCAGAGAGGTAGGAAGGGGAATAAAGAAAGACTGATGCAGTTCATTTAACTTTTAATCTTCTTGAATACTAGTAGGAGCACATCCAAGTGAGTGGGTGGCATGATTGTTCTAAGTTACCTCAGAAGTGCTGAGGCAGAGGTGCAAATTCTGCCTCAAAGGATTGTTAACTGTTGTGCATTGTTTGGGCCTCTAATAAGCCTTTAAACTGGGTGGAAGGAATCGACAGCAGTAAACCAGCAGGTTTTTTTTTTTTTCGAAGGCAAGGTCCCTGTCATTAGCTACTTACATAATTTTCTGGGCTTACAAGTTATGTTGTCTTTTTCTTTTTTTTTTAAATCACCTGTTTAGGACTGATACATTCACTATGTGTGAGCCAAGGCGCTTTTACCGTATATCATAGTTTAAAGGAATGATGGCAGCACTTTAGTGGCTAAGGGAATTTTAATGTTTTTAGGAGGGGGTTGTGTTAAGTAAGCTCTACACTGCAAGACATGACTAAAACTGGAAAGGAAACCGGCATCAAATGTGATGGCAAATTGGCAAGCAAGTTCACATTTGTTTGTTTATATATATATATATACACACACACACACACACACACACACACACACACGTGAATGTGTGTTACCTGGGTGTCTGATGGTGGCTGTGGGATCCTTAGCAGATGGGAATGTGATGAACATCATGGGAATGTTCCCTAATACCTGCTCTCTGCTCAGGGAAGAGTATCGTTCCATTCTTCACACAAACAGGAAGGAACAAAGTGAGCATTACATTAGCTAAGCCCACAAAATACAAGATACAATAGAGGAGAGGCCACAATGTGTAAGGACTGAAAGTACAAGGACACAAGGACAGAGAGGAAACAAAGAACAATATAAAAACCTACAGTGTGTCCAAGTCGTTATCTTTATACATCCAGAAGTTGGTAGAAACAAGGCCTAGCTCCTCTTTGGTTCCATCCAGACCGACAAACACCAAAAAGGAGCCCATGCCATGACGTACCATACCCAACAGTGACTGGATCTCTACACACACACACAGACACGTTAAAGGAAAAACGTAGTGGAAAAAGGCAGCGGGTGAGGAAAAAGAAAGTCTACTGGTCGGTGTCTGCAGCCAAGTTATGAGTCCACATGCGTTACCTGGTTTGTCCTGTATATGCCGAGGCAGAAACTTCTGGAAGGTGTTGAAGATGCCAGCGTTGGATATAACAACAGGGGCGTGAATTTCAACCTCTTCTTGTCCTTTAAGCACTGTCACCCCTGACACACACAAATGCACATGTCTCATCTCAAGGAATCATCCAGCAACGCTTGGCAGAACGTCAGCATTTAGATGTTAGGGCGCATGTCGAAGGCTCTTTTTCTACTGCTCTTTGTGTTGGCTGTTTTTTAAGGATGTACTGACCGGTTCCTCAGATGGGACTCGTGGCTGGAAACATGGATGACCTCAAAGAGAGCTTAGTGTGATTGCACCGTGGAGCAGGACATGACTGAACTTGTGGATATGGAAAGTTGGGGCTAATATTTAAATTTCTTTTTTTTCTATCAGACATTCAAGGTGGCAGTACTAATGGAATTCATCAACAATATATATATGTGCATTATCTTCATAATCATTTATAGAGCAACTTTCAAAAACGGTTACACAGTATCTTACAGTAAAAACGATATAAAAATAATACATCAAAAATATGAATCTAAAACAAGATGAATAATTAAAACAAATACAACAAACACTTTCTTATTTGTGTTTCTTGGTGTGTAGTACACTATTTAGGTTTATTTTTTACTCAGCTTCATTGTAAATCAGGTCTCTACCTCAGTGTATTTCTGAGTTAAAATAAAGGTTAAATGAATCAGTTCAGAAAAAGCCACGAGGTGAGTTTCTAAGAGGAGATTTAAAAGAAGACACTGCGTCTTCCTTTCTCAGGTCCTCAGGCAGTGAGTTCCACAGCTCAGGCTCACAGGAAGTTAAAACATCAGACGCTGATGAGCAGGACCCTGACCATCCAAGGTTTTTAAAGCAAGAATTAAAATCTCAAGGTCAATTCTAAAACTCAGTGAGCCAGTGAAAGACAACAAGGACTGGTGTGATGTGGTCGCTTCTCTCGGAAAGTGTTGTGTTCTGTATCAGCTGTAATCTTTGGAAGCTTCACCTCGCTACATCTCCGAGTTGAAAATAACACCTCGGTTATAGGGCCTCTTTTTAAAATTGTTAATGCTGCTCATCCTCGGGACAGATGGTGTAATTCTAATTATTTTCTGATTTGGATATTTACTTTTCGTATATGACAAGAGCTATAAAAAATAAAGTATTTTTGCAGGAGCCATTAAACACTCTGCAGAAAACCTCTGATGTTCATCGGTGCTAAAATGTGTTTGAGGCATTAAATACTTGAGGGAAACGATGGACCAAGTCTGTAGAATCAATGAGTTGTACACACTTGAATGAACAAAAGGGCAATACGTCATACAAGCTGCCCCCGTTTCTCACCAAAGGCCTTCCCCTGCTGGTTGAGCAGGATGCGTTGTACAGGAGCCCTGACCAGCACGGTTCCACCTGCCTGTTGAATGACAGGGATGATGTGAAAGGCAAACTCACTGGCGCCCCCCCGTGGGTAGTATGCACCACGTTTGTAGTGGTGAAGAAGGAGGGCGTTGATAAGAAAGCTGGACTCTTTAGGAGGGACACCTAAAAGAAAGTTAGATAACACAGAGCATTGCAGAAGGCTTACACTGGGCACGTGATCTGTATGATTGAAAGTGTGTGTATATACGGTTGGGTGTCTATGTGTTTGTACGGTGACACAATTTTTGCAATTTTGCCACTGTACACCACTAAAAGGTATTTGAAATGAATCAAGATGTGATTGAAGTGTCGACTTTCAGCTTTGAGTCAAGGGGTTTTACAAAAATATCACATTTATCGTTTAGGAATTACAGACATTTTTATTCATTGTTCCTCATTTTCAGAGGCTCAGAAGTAGTTGAACAATTGACGATATATCAGTTTTATGTCCAGCTGTGGCCTGTTCCCCCAATATTTGATGACAAATGAGGCAGATAAAAAGGTCTTGAGTGGATTTCAAGTGTTGAATTTGCATTTGGCAGCTGTTCATAGGAACTTTTAATATGTGTTCTAAAGAGGTGCTGATGCAAATGAAGGAGGCTGAAAAAACAAAACAACCCCATCAGACAGTGACAGAAACTTTAGAAAATCTGGTTTATTCTTAAAAAGAAGGAATGAACTGGTGAACTCAGCAACAACAAAAGATCTGGAAGACGACAGAGGACAACTAAAGTGACTGATCCGAGAATTGTTTCCTTGGTGAAGAAACACCTTTCACAGCATCTAGTCAGGTCGAGAAAACTCCACAGGAGGAAGGTGCATCATTGTCAAAGTCTACGATCAAGAGATGCCTCCATGAATGTAAATACAGAGGGTTTATCATATGGTGTAAACCACTGGTCACACAAGGATAGAAAGGACTGATTAGACTTTACCAGAAAACATCTAAAAAAGCCCGAACAGTTCTGGAACCAGATTCTCTGGATGAAACCAGGATAAACTTGTACCAGAACGATGGAAGAGAAGAGTCTGGAGAAGGAAGGAACGACTCATGATCCAGAGCCACCACATCACCTGTCAGACATGGTGGAGCAGTGTCATGTCCTGGACATGTTCAGCTGCTGATGGAACCGGGTCATTGGTGTTTACTGATGATGTGACTGATGGTAGAAGCAGCAGGATGAATTCTGAAGTGTTTAGGTCTCTACTTTCTGATCACATTCAGCCAAATGCTACAAAACTGATAGTACAGATGAATAATGACCAAAAACATACTCTGAAGCAACACAAGAGCCTCTCAGGGCAACGAAATGGAGAATTCTTCGATGGCCAAGTCAGTCACCTGACCTCAACCCGATTGAGCATGTTTTTCACTTCTTGAAGACAAAATTGAGGGCGGAAAGAGCCACAAACAAGCAGCAACTGAAGGCACTTAAAGTAAAGACCTGGAAAAGCATCTCAAGGGAGGAAAGTCAGTGTTTGGTGACGCCCATGGTTCAAGACTTCAGTCAGTGACTGCAAAGGATTTTCATCCAAGTATTATAAATAATTCTTATATATATAATTATGTTGGTTTGTCCAATTACTTAGAGCCTCTGAAAATGAGGGACAATGCTTAAAAATGGCCGTCATTCCTAAATGGTTAATGTGAAATTTTTGTGTCAAACCCCTTGAATTAAAGCTGAAAGTCAACACTTGAACAAATCTTTGACTCTGTCAAAGATTTGTTACTTTCAAAATTCACTGTACTGGTGCAAAGACACCAAATTACAGAAATTGTGTCACTACCCAAATACTTATGAACCTAAGTGTATGTGTCCAGTACCATAGAACAGGTAGGCAGACAGTGCCTGCAGGTCCTTGTTCTGTGTGAGGCGGGACATTATTTCTGTATGGTTGGTTGTTGCCAGGCGGAACACTGAAGATATGCGATCTAACAGGCCAGTGCGAACAAGGAAGTTCACCAGCCCATAAGGTATGATCTTCAAGATGGCGATTAGAGGTGTCCGCCGTGAGGCTAGCTGCAGGAGGAGGACATACAAGCATATTTGCTGATCAGAATGCAGACACTTTACTCATAAAGCATCTTTTATACAAAAAATGCAGTTCAAGCGTTTTGCACTAAAGGTGCTTTCAGAGGGGGAGGAGCGCTGTCATAAACAGAGTTTGGTGTTCATGACTGTTCAGCATTTTTGAACCTGCCGCTGCGACTTGCTGTGTTACCATGGCAACCACAGAAACCACAGGAAACCAAGGCGCTGGTTTGACTGTATCTGAGCTCGTTGAATCACACACCTCCTCAACAGCAGACAAGAGACAGATCGATGAAGACAAACGACATTTAGCCTTGTGGCGCTCCACATGTTCAGTTTGTCAAAGGAAAAATCGTCAACAACTCAACTTCACAACATTTTCATTGGTCAAACTCTTACTGCCTCCTTTCATCCCTTTTTCCTCTTTTCATCTATGATTCTATTGCAATTAGAACGCCCCCCCCACCTTCATCAGCCTCATGAACTCATCGATGGCCTCCTCCTCTCCTGGAAACTGCTTTTTTAGGCTAGCTGCCATCTCGGTCTTCCCTGCGTGGATATGGTACTCCCTGCAAATGAAGTAATGTCAGACAGGTACTCTTGAGGAATGAAAAACATATTATGTATAAACACATGTTATTGATTTAAAAATGGATGACTTAGAACCCTTGGAAAGTATTATGGTGACACATAGTAGTTTATAATTTAAGTTTTGTTGTTCATTGCTATGCAGAGAAAATAGAGAAACCTCTCACAGATGATAGAGAGTGGAAAGAAAGTTAAAAAAAAAGAAGAAGGAATGAAACTGTACAGTACTGGAACATGTAACAAGATGTGGCCCACCTGCGCTGGTCAGGCTGACCCAGGACCAGCGTGTCGAAGTGCTGCCCCAGGCGTGTGAACTGCAGCTGTCCCTCTGTGATCTGATCCAGAGCAACCCTCAGCAGGCTGTTCTCATGGAGCTGACCCAGGTAATGGATCCCTGGCGGTGGCAGTGGGAGGTGAAATCAGCCTCATTCATTTAACGCTCAGCAACTTTGCACCGGAGTGTGAATTATTCTCAGTAATATTAAGAAATTGATAGGATCCTCACACGGTCTTTCAGTCGGTTCATCAGTTTTCCTTCCCTGTAAAATCCCTTGGTTTGCTAGGAAATTATTGTAAGATGTGATTCCGTGTTTAGCCCTGTATGCTGCAGTAATTCCTGCCACATTCCTAGATAAAGCTTTTGTTTGGTTTGTGATCACAGCAGAGAGACTGTTGTGATTTAGTGGTGGACTTGAATTCGACTCAACTCGGCTTGTTTGACTTTTGTTAGTAGCCCTAAAGTCTTCATTATGGATGGATCTGTAACTGTGCTGTAGCTGAAGGAGGTGAGGTTACAGGTTGTTGTGGTTAATGGAGCAAGGAAGGTGTCAAGAAAGGGAAAGAATGGTTGTGACTTGAGATCTGTGCACAAAAAATTCCCACTTTTATATCATCAGTCGGTTCCTATAAACTGATAAATTTTTCTCTCAAATGACCTAATTAATCCTTTTCAATTCTTAATTTATGCAGAAAAATTGATATAACAAAATGTTGAATTATATTTATCATGTCACATTTATCATCACAGATGTTCAACGGGCAAAATACAAGGTGCATCTGCTTTTCTCTGTTGAAAACCAAAACAAAATGCCATTAAATCAAAGTAGCTCAGTTACATTTTAATGTCTTTGGCAGAATTATCTTCACTGTTTATTTTGCACGGCACTAATGTCAAATCTTTTATGGGAATTCTTGTCAGAAGGTGTTTTGGTACTGGGGGGCCTAGAAATACTTGATTTTTTGTTTCATATTTACATTTTTAGGTTGTTGCAATAAATAACGTCTAATATTTGGGTCAATACAGTGAGTAATTTAACACTTGCTCTTACATTTAGATTTTAAGAGCATTTTTTAAAAATTACTTAGCACAAAAAAATATTTTTTACCTCCACGGCATTTGCTAAGCTCCAAACCAATTAAAATTTTTTAAAAATCAATGAATTGATTCAGTTCACTGGAAAACATATAATTAATAAGCAACTTCAAAATAACTGCTTGAGATCGTGGAACTGCTGACAGATCAGATCCAGTCAACTCTTGCAGTGATGGTACCTCAACAAGTGCAGCTTTGTGTGACTGTGTTACATCTCAGCGGTGCCTGACAGCATCAGCTTTGGAGTTACAATCAGACGGATGCACAAGAAGTCAGAGGCCTTGCTGGAAGTGGAGGACGTGCTGTATTAGTGGCCTGATTTGTTTGCACTAACAACTGTGCCACTGTCTTCCAAAGCAGCCATCACAATTACCGTTCATTATGCTCGGATCTGACTCACCACAACTGTTCAAGTTCGGTTTACTCCTCTTTCCTCAGGGTTCTCAGAGGAATGAGACCGAATGCACTGAATGCAAATGTATTAAAATGACTGAACTGATCTACCATACAGTGCCCTGTGTTTGGAGGTTGTTAAGTCTGGGGTAGTTAGCTTTGCCCTTTTCTTTTTGAAAAGGAAACAAGTATAAAACGTGCCAACGGGCTGTTCGAGGATAATATCTGTACAGTGTGAGATATCTGAGATATCTGAGCTTTTAGGTTTCATATTCCAATTATAAATCTTTGTTTGAACACATTATAGGTTCATTTTATCTGAAGAAATGTGTGCTGGTGTGTGTTTGTTGATACTTTAGCATCTTACCCACATCAAACTCAAATCCCTTATTCTGGAAGGTGTGTGTGCAGCCTCCAGCCTGATCGTGTTGCTCCAGAACTAAAACTCTCTTCCCAGCTCTGGACAAAAGCGCTGCTGCTGTCAGACCTCCAACACCACTGCCGATCACCACCGCATCCAGAGCAGAGGGAACACGAGCTGCAGAAAAACCTGCAGAGATGCACCTCATATATAAAAATCTGAGCCACTGGATGGTTGTGACATTTGAATTCAATCAGAAATCCTACACTTCAGTAACATGTTGGTGGCTTCGTATTAATTTCATCGTGGTGGCGTACGGAGGCGAAATTATGAGAATTGAGTCACCGTCCATATATATATATGCACACGTACATATATACATACATGTATACACACAGGCATGCACACACACGCACATATATATATATATATAAACATACATATATGGGGAGGGATGGGGAGAGGAGGGGACCCTCCACATACTCCTGAACAGCAGCTCTTTACAAGGACATTTAGAGTGGGCATCGTTAAGTCCTGGTCCTGGGAAGTGTCGGAACCCTTCAAACAAAGACGCACTTGTGCAAGGTTCTCTAATGTGGACTTTGTCAGGCTTTGGTACAATTTAATGTACTATTAAAAACCTTATATCCTTCTTCCATTTAGATCTTCAACCCATAAAATGGATTTTCTGTTAAACAGTAGCTGACTTTTTTTTAAGATTAAATGCATCCAAAACTAAATAAAAAGAAAATAAGTGTGGAAATCGTCCAGACCCTCAGATACTCTGGAACCATGTTAAAAAACAGATGTGACTGTGAGAAAAGCTCAGCATCTGTTCCGCCAGGGTAAAATGGAGATGATCATAGAACATTTAGTTTTTGCTTCTCCTTCATCAAAGTGTTTTAACCTCTTCAGAAATTGACCTCTTTGTGAAATGGACAAGAAGTGATGACACGATGCTGCATAACTCTGCTCTGAAATTACCACAAAACACAGGGAAACCCGGTCCAGTTTAATACAGCGCAGGTCCTCAGAGAGACACTGAACATTATCCACGACCCCACACACACGTCCTATATTGAATACATCAGGAATATGTTTTAAAACACACTGAAATCAAGATACACCGGGTTAAAGGCTGTTTTCATCCCTTACAGGATGGCATTGTTTGTTTAGTTTAGGGTTTTTTTTTACCTCTCTTCAGCCTTTCGTCCCTCTGCTTGCCGTCGGTGACCAAGGGTCCAGGAGGCCTGAGGTACTTCTCGCTGAACACATGGTAGCGCTGCTGGGTGGTCAGGAAGAAGATGACGACCGCCGCCAGCAGCACACAGCTCAGTACACCCAACAGCCACCACCACATAGCAGAGGAGAGCTTAGTACCCACTGTATAGCACTGAAGTGGCTCTGAGGGAGAGCAGGGTGGAGAGGAAGAAACAGCAGAGAAGACAGGAAACGAGCAAGTCCAGAAGAAGAGGCAGCAGTGTGTAAGACGAGAAATAAGAAAGCTATCCCCCAAGGAAAAGACCACTCAACTGCAGGGAAGGAGCAGGTTAAAGGGAGGGGAGGAGTGAGGAGGAGGACGGATGGATGTGACCAGGGTTAAGAGGAACACTCATGACATTTTGGAAATTGTGACTCCACAAAGAACTGAGCAGAAAACACATTCTCCACACCGAAGTCATGAGACCCGCAGAGAACGGCTGAGAATAGTGAGCTGGTTGTTGCTCGCTTCATCAGACTCCGTTTGTCCAATGCCAGTGTGGTTCTCATTAGTGAACTGCCTTAGGATGAGCGTCTTCACAGAAATCTCACTGTGTCGCTGAAATCATCACAGTCCCACTGCATCATGGGGAACAAAGATGCTCTGCGAACCGAGAACCGGGAATATTTAGCTTTACCGAGTAACTCGGCCGAGGTGCTTGGATGTGTTAATGAAACCACGAGGGGGGACGTTTCAGAGAAAAACCACCAAAACAATTGTTTTTGATAAGGTTGTAAAACTCATCAAGATTCAAAAGATATTCACCTTCACAGCAAGCAGTTAGGAACCATTGCACTGTAGTGCGGTGCATCTTATAAACAGTCATAAACCACGGTATTCGACAAATGAAAATTTAGATTTGTTGAAGTCTTTGGATGAAAAGTCAGAGGATCACCAGAGTTAATACAAGTTATCGGGACCAGACCATGAAAGTCTGAACCACATTTCATCGGAATTCATCCAACAGTTTTTGAAATATTTAACTTTGGACCAAAGTATTAGACCAACTGACCGACACAGACGTGGCCATTATACAGCCATGCCACCAACATGGCTGAAAGTGTGTTCGACCGACTGGGATATGCGATGTTGTAGATTTCAATTACAGATATAAGTAATCCATATTTTTCCTTCATAATATGCTTTTTTTCCCCCATTTTGTGGAGAAATGCCTCTTAGAAAAATACCTGAAAATGCCTGTCTGAACCATAAAATGCTCACCTCTGAGGCTGGGTGGCTGGGAGCCACCAACCAAACAGACACTTTATCAACTTTCACTGCTGTGCCCTTACCCGTTAAAACCAAGGGACACTCAGACCATGGCATTAACTGCCCTTTTTCACTCAGCCACTCTGATGACGGATTTTCTCCTGAGAAGATTCTGCCCCCTCTGGTGGTGTAGGATGAAAACGCTAAGAGACCTGCATGAGCTTTGCCCTTTGTCGGGCCCTTGATTATCTGATCGTAGCCTGTTATCTTTGGGGAGTCGTCTGTTATGTCACATTACACATCCATTGCCTGGAGCAGCCATAACAACTTCAAGCACCATCAAGTCAGGGTGTTTACTGAGTTTTGTGGTGGTTTTTAAGCTAATATGCGTCTAGGCTCTTCTGATCAGTGGTGGGAGACCTATTCACGTCTTTTACTTGAGTAAAAATACCAGCAGTCTTAAAAGTCCTGCATGGAAGATCACTGTCTTTCAAGAAAAAGGCAGGTGAGACATTTTCAGCAAGATGATGTCTTTCATTCAGCACATGTCAAACTAGCATAAATTTAACAATCCTACTAATTGGGATTTATGTTAATAAATATATGGACAGGAGGGTGTGTGTGAGCAACCATTCTCAATATGGCAACCATCTCATTTCAATTTTGTGAGTATTAGTATACATTTTGTTTTTTTAAATTTACTATTCCACCCTCAGTATTGAAGTTATATTTTTCAGCCTGCATTAAACAAGAAGGTAAAAACACACAGGCGAAATCCTTAGGATGCGCTTGCTGTAGTCTACCTTACCAAAAATGTATTTTCACTGCGGCAGACCCATGTCATTAACACGATTAACATAGCTTAGTATAAGTGCAGTCGGATTCTCTTAGCACTGGGTTGTCTTTTCCCGGATCCTTGTGAATTCTTCTCCAGGTCGAGGGAAAGTGGTCAGGACAGGCCATCGGTCTGGTCTGGGACCTCAGTCGGTACCGATGTCTGACCCAGATTATGTGATAATATGATTTACAGAACCAGTCCTTAACTTTATCAGGCTTCCCTGATAATATACAACATGTTTAATATTTAGGAGCTAAAATCTGGAAGATTGCGTCTATGATTACTTCAATACTTTCACAATGGCCGATGACAGAGTGAATCGTCATTGTCTGTGGTTACACTAACAATCCAGAAGTGAGGGTATTGCTAGTGAACGGTAAATATTATAGTCCTTGAGGCGAATATTAGTCTCAGCCCCAGTTGGTGCTGAAGTATAGAAAACCTGTGTCAACCATTCTCTCTAGACTTGTTTAACATTCCACTTTTGTTTTTTCTCATTGCAAAGTATAACTAGCATTTGAGCAAGTTGTTGCATCACAGTCCCCATTATGTTCTTCTCCTTCTTCCTCATGAGATCTGGGGGCAGCACTCTGGCACAATAATCTCCATAATATCCTGTAGTGTATTAGTGTGTGGTGCACCATTATTTTCCAGTCTTGCAGTGTGTGTATGTTTGATTTTCAAGAGAAGAACATCTGTGAACTTTCTCCCTTGGTTAGGAGTTTAAAACTCCTGTGGTATGAGCCTTGCTTTAAGCTGCAAAGCGAGGGTGGAAAGAGAGCTAGTCTATAAAAAGAAAAAAAGGAGTAAGAGAGTAGGTCTCAAACAGGTCTAAATGAACCAATGAATGTGTTGCTATATTGTGAAAGCCTTAGGTAAAAACTCACCAAAATTGGTAAAAAGAAATCCTACCAACAGAAAAAAACACACAAAAAATAATATTTCAATCAAATCAATAATTTATTCAGTCTAGACAGAAGCATCAACAATATCTGATTCTACTATCATCAATTCTACCACAGAATTACAAGGTTCAAGCTCGGTTCGCTGTCCACTCTTCGAGTAACGTGTGTCTGGAGAGCTTTTGTCCTTTTGCTTTGAGGAAAAGCTGCTAATAAAGTGTGCAGAGTAAATGTGACGTATGTAAAGTTATACTTTTCAATGTGCACCACAGCATCAGAAAAAAATTCAGTTTCATTCTAAATCAGACATCTGTGAATACTTTTATTGTTTGATTGATAGGACTAAGGTTTATTTGAAGTGCAGGCTGGTAATATTAAAGGGGCACTCCACTGATTCTACACATTAAGAAACGTTCACTCGTACTACTCCGCCGGTGGAAACAGTTGTGCAGTGTATCTTTTGCTGAGGGCGGAGCTTCCTGAAACACGTAAAAATATCCCGGACCGCACCCCTGACTCGGGCTGGGGGACAAAATTCATGAACGCATCATGAACTAGGGGACTGGAGTTCGAAGGACATGGGCGTTTACCAGGCAGGGGTGTTTCCTGGAGAGATGCCACCGAGATACATTATGGGAAATATGGGTGTCAGGTGCTTGACCCTTACTGGACAGTCAGGAGCATTCTTTTCTTAATGTGTCTGTTGCACATCCATAAACATTATGGATGTTTACTAATTCACTGGAGTACCCATTTCTGGTAACTTTTTTATATTTGTTTTTTTTTTTTTTTTTAAGCAAAATTGAGTATGAGTGTTGTGTAGCATTTTGGAATAAAATCTTCCAATAGCACATATTAAGTACATATACAGTAAACATATGAAGAGTAAACCTGTTCTACATGCCTTTTCCTATTTAGTTTGTCCAGGTATAACAGATATTTTTCAGTGAGCCAAAATTTTGTGAATAAAAAACAGGCCAGAATAATTTAGAGTTGTGGTTGGACTTAAATGTAAAAAAATTTAAGTTAACAGGCAGTGACAAAAATGTTTTATTACATTCATGAGATTTAATAGAAAAAAGGACGCAGTCAGGTTTTGGAATTACCTTGAGAGAGAAATAGTTGTGGTGTCTCTCAACACCCAAATACAGCTGCCAGAGGAAAACCTGCTTAAGCCACTTTTTAAAACTGCCCTCTAACAATGGCTCCTCTAATACGGCTGGCAACAACTGATCTGAGTGTCAGTGATTTTTTTTTCAGCACTGTTGTTTGATAAACACAATTTATGACTAAACAATTCATCGTACGTCACATCACATCAAGTATTGAGTAGCTGCCACAATTAAAAAGCTGCTTTTGGCGGTTGGCACCGTGGACAGTGTCACGTGTATGGCGGCCTGGGAGTGAACGCCACAACACCAGAAAAGCAAAAGACAGAAAGGTGACAAACATCTCAGATTCCTCATTCTTCGTTAGCTTCTGAAGTGCTTCAGTTGTCGTGTTTTTCACTCAGAGGCCACTATGTACAAAAGTTATCACTAAAGTGTCACATACTGCAAATACCAGGCAAAAACCTCATACCTACTAGATCAGTACCTATTTTATCACTTTGGATCTAGATGCTATCTACAAACTGTGTACAACTGAGTTAATAAATACAACAAGGTTTTACTTTAAATTATGTTTACTACAAAATAAAAAAGTGCACATTAGAAATAATACTATGTGTTGAACAAAATTACCCATTCTCGTGAACTACTATGTTGAAAATAAAAATCAAGCTTCTGTGTAGTGTTTTCATTGTGCCTGTCTGTGTGTGTTTGTATGTCGAGGGGTTTCCAACCATCTCAGATCCTGGATAACACTTGCTGGGTTCATGATCATCCCCCTGAACTGACAGTAAACGGTAGAAAATGTGCAGTATTGAGAAAAAAATGTTTAAAAAAATTTAAAAAATCACTTCTATGGTCATCTTTACCATATTTACCATTAAATGACAATGACAAATTGAAGTGACAAGGCAGAATCCTGTATATGAATCAATATCAATATCAATATCGTAACTTATATCAGAGCAGTGGAAGCGGAGTTGAGCAGCTGGACAAGCACACCTGCATGTAGCTAGCTGCAGTTGGCCACAAGAGGGCAGCAAATCACAAGATGAAACACCCTGGTCTGCTTCTACTCCTACTGATTCATTCAAGTCTTCCGCTGTGGCCGGTTCGTGAGATGTGATGACAGTACAACCCATCTCAATCAGACCCCCAGGATGGTTTTAGATGCGTCTATTTTCTATTGCGATGGCAGGTGAATTTAACATATCAATGTGTATATTGAAGGGCCTTTGTCCTTTCACCTGCTCTATACGTCTGTGAGTCTCTGTGTCTGTGTGTAAGTAAATCATATAAAAAATAAGACGAGCGAGGCAACCTACACCCTCAACATGGACCAAGAACAGAGGGGCCGCGAGGTTTTGTTGTTGTCGGCGCTCAGTCACACTGACGGTCAAATGACAAATGACGGTCCGATGCAAACTAATGTGACGGGAGGAAATCTGTGGCCCCCACTTTTTTTTTTTGCAACAACAGAAGTGTGTTGGATTAACTGTGTATTACTTCTGTGTTGAAGCTGGTTCTGCATGAAAAATGTAATAATGACAATAACAGAAATGGTTTTTCACTTAATTTTCTCGTAAACTGAATACTTTTGGGTTTTTGGAATGTCGGACAAACAAGATAAGTTCCGTTTGGTCTCTTGTAACTTACAAAGCCGAATACTTTTATAAAGGTTTGGTGTCTTTTCAGATAAAATCACCGCCCTTCAGTTTGTAGATTAAATGTAACCATCAGTAGACTTCAGCCTCAGGAAATGTGAACAATGGCAGTCTGCCGATGATCATTGTTAATGGCACAAATAATTTAGAAACATACAAAAATCTTTGCTCTAAGATCCATACACAAAGATGGCCACACTTGTGCACATGCACACGCAAACACACATACAGACACACACACACACACACACACACACACACACACACAGTCCTTGATGCAGCCACGTAAAACCTGTGAATTTCTGACATTCAGGACGTCATTGACCTTCCTGACCTTCCTGTCCTGAAAAATATAATCCTGTGTAATAGAGGATTTCTTATTTATACACTTTCAAGAAAATATTCTGTACTTTATCCTGCACAGCTGTCACTTGATACTAAACTCCTGCTCAGGGCAGGTGTAATCTCTTTTGAAATGTGTGGAAATCCTGATGACAACATCCATTAGTTACACAGTGGAATATTTTCCCGAATATTCTTCCCGCCTCCTTACATTCCCTCGCTCCTCCGTCCTCCTCAGCCTCTCTTCCTAGAAGACCCAGGTGACAGGGACCCACTGGGGGTTTTTAGAAACCGTCTCCAGGGCGGCTTTGACAGTGCGGTAGGTCTCGTCCAGGTTGTCGTTGATGACGCTGAGGTCAAAGTAGTGACCGTAGGCCGCCTGGATCTTAGCACTCTCATCGCATGTCCTCCGCAGCTCCTCATCCTGAGACAGAAAAAACCACACAGCTCGGTTTCCTATTCTCTACTGGACTCTCGCTGGAATCGCTGCTCGTCTTCTTTGAACTGTTTCCAGTTTTTATTAAGTTCCACATCTCTTAAGCACTGAAGAGGTTCCTGTTCATGTGTGTGATCGCAGACTCAGTGTTTCTTACCGTCAGGGTCTTAGTAACCACCCCTGCATCCACAGCGGAGTGGTTCATCGCCTTGAGCACCTCGAAGTCTGGAGACTGCAGGAACACCACGTAGGGCAAGAACTCAGAGGTCCTTAGCACTTTGAGGGACTAGAACACAAGAGGAAGAACCTGATCCGTTAGAACACTCATATTAGACTCTCTGGGTGTGAGTCAGCTAAGTGGCTGCAGGTTCCTGAGTGATGAAGCTGAATGACCAGCCCCTTGCCACAGTGTCAGTGGACATGAGATACCCCTGAGCAGGGCACTTGGTACCAGAGCCGAGTAATGGAGGCCGTCAGGGACTGACTGTACTGGGCACCTTTGAGACAAACAAACTGGCTAGAAAAATATAAAAACTCGAATAATGTCGTGCAATGCAATAAAATATCCCTGCGATATATGAGAAATACAACCAGACTTAAAATGTCTGTGTGTTGACTGAATTTTTGAGGTTGTAGTTTAAGTATTGGAATATCAGGCTGCATTACAATGAAAAGGCGTTTGTAATATTTTTTCTATAACCTGACTGATACTGGATTTTTGGGGCCAATGATAATTCCAATTTTAGGGAAAAATATTGTCATATCAATATATTCTTATATACATATATACACAGAGCACAAACTGACCTATCGTTTTGTCGATTTAACTGTTATAGAAAACAAAGTTAAAGCTGCCAGGAGCCCAAAATGCAAGAAAGATGACACTAGTGCCCAGAAAAAGGGAAAAATCTTAAGCGATGATCACTCCAAATATTACCATTGAAAAGTTCAACTACACAATTACAGAAGGAAAATGAAAGAAATTAACATATAAAGTGATTTCATCCCAACGCATTGTTTTTTTAATTAAAAGTCTCCAAACATTTGACCAAGTTTTAAAACCAGAATTTTCATTAAACATAGATTCAGTTACAGACAAATATATCCACCCACGTCTTAGTACAGCCCATAAGAAGCTGTATCTACTTCTATGTATATAACTACATCTAGTTATTAACTATGAACACCCTGATTGCATGTTACAAGTAAATGTGCTTGTACCTGAGGGTTGGCATCCAGAATGCAGACGCGTCCGGCCTCCACCACCTCATGTATGGAGTCCATCTTGATTCCATAGAGGCTGCCTTCATACTCTCCGTGTTCCAGGTAGCGCCCGTTCTTGATGTCGGTCTCCATCTTGCTGCGGCTGGTGAAGGCGTACATCCGACTTTCCCGTTCCCCCTTTTTGGGCTTTCTGGACGTGTCTGGAGCGACACACGCACGCACACGTACGCACACGCACGCACACACACACACACACACACACACACACAGAGTCACGTATGCAGTCACATGCATTTCCCCTTTGTTTTCTTCTTTAAGAGATTTAGAGTTATATAAATCATCTGTCAGTATTATTCATATACTGTATTATCTATTAGCTTCCATCATGTGGAAATATTCTACATGTCATGTGCATCATTTTACACACATCTCCACTAGAATTTAACATTAAGTTATGTTTGAACAATATTTGGCTGTGGAAAGGAGCACGACTTCGTACCCACAGTTAATAATTATCCATCTAGCCTGTAACTATGATAATATATTAATATAAACTATATAGATAAATATTCACTCATTTTTGCTTTGTCTGTTAAATCACTATTCATCACCGACTGGTCTCCTGGTTGGTCAATATGCTTTTGCTCAACCCCCTCCCCCCCGACCTTGTCACCATTTTTAACTTTCCCAACATAATGGTTACTGCTAGGTCTAACTTATTTAACGTTTACTGAATGTTTACTCCGAGTTGAAGCCAAAAAAGGACCTGAAACTCAAGTGTGAACTTTACAAACCGCAGTTTTCATATTACAGCTCAACAACCAAAATGACAGATCATCTAAAAACAGCAGGTCAACGTGTCGTGTTAGGAAGCTACATCAACTTTCATGTTTAACCCCTGAGGCTTTGAGTTTATTTTCTTGTGCTGGAACCAGTTGATACAGTTGTATTTATATAAATAATATGAATATGGGGGGATTCACGCTGGATGGTTCTGAGTCTGTCATTATCATTTCAGTATAAAATAATTAGGCTATTATAATTTAACATGCTGCAAATACCTTCTTTTTATGGTTATTTCTAAGTCATTGAGGCTAATAAGGCTAGCAGGTAAAGTAAACTCATTTAGATCATGTAGAGAGAAGGTGCAGATTTTTTTTCCCCGCTACCAGTCGATTGTTTGAGGAGGAGGAACGATTTCAGTCGACCCGGATTTTCTTCGGTTGACTACAGCCCTAATATTACTGTACGTTAGCACTGATGCAAACTGAACATTTCCTACTGCTGTAGCCTCACATTAAAAGCAGTTGGTGTTTTTTGTCATTTCTGGGCAGAGGATCAGTTTAAAACTTTGCAGGAGTAGTGGAACAAGAATGAGCAGCCACAGTGAGGAGCTGTTACATGTGGAGCTGCAGGCGACAGAATGCTCACCTCCACCTGCTCATCCAGGTAACAGCTCCTGTCACTGTGCACAACAGTTGGCAGACTCACAGACTGATGTTAAAAGGACAGTTATTGCCAGACTTCTTTATTAAAGACCTGCCGTATTAAAACTGCATTCGCTCTTACTACTAGTAACTGCAGGTGCTGCCGAATTAACCACAACTGAATTCCATGCATGTGTAACATGGAACGTGGTTGTATCTGGATGTTTTGATGCTCTTAGAGTCTACTGCACGGTCAGATCTGCCTTGGAAATGGTTTGTAAAAACCCCCAGTGGGTCCCTGAAGTCTGAAGCAACTTTTTCAGGAAATTCACTGTGGTTTAATGTTATGGTGCATTTTACATTTCCCAGTTACAGTAAATCCAAGAAATCAGTGTCACAGTTCTGCTCCCAATGTCTGAATGATGTAATCTCAGTGAAGTGACGTGTAAAAAAAAATAACACGAAACCACAATCCTAGCTACACACTACTTCAACATCAGGCTCCATACATGGAATGGTGGTGCCAAAGAGCTGTGGGTCCCTCAGCAGTAGATTGTTCTTCAGTCTCCGCCTCCCCACACCCTGAGCACCAATCAAAATCAGAGTTTTCCTCTTGAAAGGCGGGACCTTGGCCACCTCCTCGTAAAGCAATATTTCGTGTCTGTCAAACTCTGAGAGAGGGAGGAAGACAGGAAGGATTAGAGGAAAGCAAGATGGAAGGAAGAGCAGTGAAGGGAAAGAGGAAAGAGATGTGGGACGGATTAGTTGTCAGGACCCTTGAGTGAAAGTGATGATACTTCAGTACAGGACGGGTTTCGCTACCTGCGTTTTTGGTGGTCACATACATCATTTTCTTCTTCTTCTTCCCTCCGACACCGGTACAAAGATTTCCTGTCATATGAAAGCAGCTTCACATTAGTTTTTTCACTGCTGAGACTTAACAGCTACCGGTTCTTGTTTTAACTATGATGACAGTTAATGCAGGCTGATGTCTGGGTTGTTAGTTCTCTCAGCAGAATCCTCGTCGCTGCTCAGATATTTATTCTATGTGTCTCTGACTGTCTTGTGGCCTAAGCCTACCAAGCCCTACACACCCAAGAATAACCCCCTTGTAAAAACAGGTTCCTTGTCCCTGATTTCAGTGAAGAAAGGAAACAAGTCGACTGCAGGGGGTCGCTATGAAAGTGCCTTTACTTCACTCTGCTTTGTCTTACACTCTGAAATAATCTGCTAATAAACTCGTTTTGTTTGAATGAGCTTGACTGATGTAATTCGGTGATATCGGTATCAAACTATTCTGATATTTTCTCATTTCATATTGACTGATTCGTGATTGCATTCAACATGGATATAAATGCACTGAGTGACATTATGAACATTTCTTTTACCGCTTTTTAAGTTGATCAAAAAGCATTTAATCTTTTGTTAATCATCATTAATATTCTCTGCTCATATTTTGCCTACTGATTATCATTCAACCCTCATTTGAATTGAAGTATTGATTGTTTCTCCTTATGATTAAGTTTGGATTGATTGATTTACTTTTGGTCGATTATTTGGTCGGATGGTTAGTTGGACTGCTGATGTGTTATGAATGCATTTACATTTGTACTGGCATTTGAATTGTATGTGTGCATGGTTCATTTTTCTGTTGGGGTGATACAGAGGAAAAAGAAGATTCAAGAAGAGATTAAAAGACATTTTAAAAACATTTTTAAATGTGTTGGTTTTCATTAGCAAGATGATTCATAAAAATTACATGAGTCACATCTCTGGGGTTTGCTTTCACTCCAATCCTGATACTGTGTCTTGCACATTTCAAGTCCCGTCTGTCGTTTCTTCAGACATCAGATTGCCTGTTTTGCAGTACTTGAACTATGCTCACTTCAGATTAGGATTATCTGGGTAATTTTTAAATCTAGGCATATCTCCTTTGGATTATTTAAAATCCCTCTGATTATTGATATTTGTGGCAACAAGTAAAAATTTCCATGAAATGTATTTGCAGACTGGCCTTTCACCACAAGATAACAGCAGAAAACAACAAAGGAAAATGATTTATTATATCCCGTTACCTGCTGGCGCCAGCTCCACATCTATCTTGACGAAAGCTTTCCTTTTTTCCTCTAGCATCTGACTGGGGATCAGTCCCGTGCTCCCACCCTCCACATGACGGGCCTATACAACACATTGGCACACACACACACACACACACAGTGTATATTCGTAACGAAGACACTCATGTTTCTGCGGTTTCATATGATTTTTAATCTTAAAAATATCTGAATTTGAGCAGCTTTCTGCCCACATGTGCATTATGTGCATGTGCTGCTTCTGCACTCCACCTGCCACCAGTTGACATCGTCCTGGTTGACAATCTGCAGGATGTCCCCCGTCTCAAACCTTAAGCCTGCCTCCTTACAGGGGATGAGGTTGTCGTTGGCAGGGTCATAGTCATAGTGACACTTGAAGAACACCTGGAGAAACACAGTCTTTATATCAGGGTCCCCATTGTATGCTTTTTACTGAATATAATTTCCCTTTGCCCCTTTTTATTCCTACACACAAAATCCAAAACAAGCAAAAACAGTCTAGCAATCAGCAGAACTTATGAGTTGGAGAACGACCGTGTGAGTCGAATCTGTGTGTGGTACTTGTGTGTGTCACCTGTCTTGGCGGTATAGCTTCATGGTAGCTGGGCAGTATCTTCAGAACCACACTTCCACTGGCTGCCTGAAGCTCCTCCTGCAGCACCCTGGGGTCCCGGCCCACCTCTCGTCCATTCACCTGCCAGCACAGTGGACAAAAAATTGACTTGTAAATGGCTACATCCTTTAATTGTAATATGAAGGAGGAAAGAAAATTAGAGGACCGGGGACAGAGCCTTGAGGTCTTCCACTGTTGATGGCAATCTTGACATAAGTAGAAGTTTCAGGATTGGTCCCTAATTAATTGGCGCAGAATGGTCCAGATTAGGTTGAATGAAAAGAGGTATATGACCTTTGCCTCTAAAGTGTAGTAAAGAGGTAGTTGGCCATGTACATTGCATACACTTACACCCAAGGAACTCCAACTGTCCATTCTAACTGTAGAATGGAAAATTGAAGCCTGGGATCGATCCTACTTGCAGTAAATGACATTAAAGGAACCGATTTACATTTTGGAAAATACACTCATTCACGTCGTTGCCTAAACTTAAAGTTAAAGCCAGCTGGCAGTTATCTTAGTATAAAGACCGAAAGCAGGGTGAAACAGGTAACGTGGCCCGGTCTGCAGATTTAAAAAATCTGCCTAGCAAGGCTTAAGAGTGACAATTATGTAATTTGCTACTTAACTGTTTCTTGGGCACACTGATGAGCACCTTGCAATAATCACAAGGTTTTTAGTATGGACGGAACAAACAAGATAATGTGTATCAATCAGTGTCGTTTATAGGTTCAACCAAAACCAAAACCAAAAGAATGAAAGGGGTCAGTGAAGGTAATACTTACAGACAGGTGACAATTTAAAGGAGAAAAAGGAGAAAAAAAGGAAAAATTAAAGTGACTTAGTTGGCATTTGGCCAGCACTCCTTAGCAATACATCTCCCCATTGATTCTCCCAGTCTCTGGGCTCCACTGGAGGGAGGAACTACATTCTTCCAGAGAATATTCCCTGGGTGAGGATGAGGGCTCTGTCCCCCTGTTCCTCCTCCTCGGTTTTCAGGTTTCCCCTTTGATTTGTCACCCGTCTGTATCTAATGTCCTACCTTACCTCTTTGATGATATCTCCGACATGTAGCAGTCCTTGCTGGTCTATCATACCACCATGGAGGATGCGGGCTATCACCAGCTCACCACCCTCCACCTTGAACGTCACCCCCTAAAACACAATTAACGCAATTTATTTCATCAGTTATTGTGTAATTAATTGTTTCTGATTAATGATAATAAAGTCAGCATCTGTAGCAGTAGCTAATGGCAAACAACACATGACCCACTACTCTGTGCTGTTTTCATTCAGAACTTAGGAAGTGGGGCTCGAGCTAACATGGACTGAGCCCAGCAGCGTCAGCCGTGTTTACACTTTAACGTTGCCTACCAGATGCTCCCCCGCCACTTTGCGCACGCCCACCATACGGATCGCGTCGGGCGGTGGCTGCAGGTTGCGTGTGTGGCCCTCCTCCGGTTCGTGATCCACAAAATCACATGGGCTGGTGGGCGGACTATCACAGGCCTGGGACGCCACGGAATCATGAGTTTCCAGTAAAGACTGACGATAAAAAAAAAAAAAAATAGACACTAGACATCAGTGTGTATGTTGCACTGTTTTATGTCCCCTTTTTTAATGATCTGTGTGAAAAGAATTTGACTGTTCACAAAACTGCCTTCATTGTCAGATTCAGACAGGCTCCCAAGATAAGGTCATGGGTAGATAATACAAAGGAAAGATATGCTGACATTGTTCTATATATTAGTCACAAATGTAAATACTTCTTGCTATTCTGTGCATGCTATTCTGTTCCACACCTGGAAATGAGGCTGTGTGAGTATGTGGGCCAGCTCGGCTGCAGTGTCGGAGCGGTGTGTGAAGGGGTCCAGATCTCTGAGGATCTCCTGCAGGAGTTCCACGTTGTTCTCCCTCACCGGTGATGGGCGCGGCTCCTTCAGGCTCTCCTCTTGCTCCTAGTGCGCATCCACACACACACACAGGCAAACACAAGTTATAGAAAACATTGATACACAACAATATGATAGAGATGTGTCTCGTATGCTGAAACACACCAGAGGGCTTTCCATGATGCCTTTGAGGTAGATGAGGTCCAGATCGTTGGCCATGGTGGAGCTGGTCGTGCTGTCACTCATCACGTCCAGCACCTGGGGCACTGCAAAAATAAAAACACATATCAACAGACATAGAAAGACAAACACACACACACACACACACACACACACACACACACACACACACACACACACACACATACACTCAAGGGGCAAGAAGTAAGAGGAGGCAAGAAATGAGACAGAGTCCTTTAGGCTGTGACTGCATAGAGACAAGCCTGTTGAAACAGCTACTGGAGTCAGACTATCTGAAGCTGCACTGCTGCCGATTTTTAAAGTTAAGATTAGTTTAGTCATCAATTGGAGCATGACGCAGCATGTGAAGAGTTGTGTGATGTTTTCTGTGGCTCTAGAGGAGCCTTCTTAAGTCTGAGAAAACGACCCTGCTGATGTAATTAGAGATGTCTCATCTTGGAGAACACAAATTAATAACAGAAAGCATTGTCTGTTGCATCATTTAACTGTTTATTATTCCACCCTTCCATGAAAAGACTACATTGCATGTATTATCTTTACATATATCCACCCTGACTGCGGTATTCATGTGAAACATTATCTCTGTACCTAAATCAGACATTCTTCTACTCCTGTTTTTACATACTGAAGAGGCCTTTTAAAGGGGAAAGATGAATAAAGAAAACATGGTGAATGGTCATATGGGGACGAGAGCTAATGAGGAGGAAGGTGTCTGGTCTCACCAGGCTCTGTCCTGGTGGAGGCCACAGGCATGGTAGAGCCTCAGTCAATCTGAGAGAGAGAGAGAGAGAGAGAGAGAGAGAAAGAGAGAAAGAGAGGGAGAGAGAAATAAAAATGAGGAAGATGGAGAGTGGAGAAAATAGTCCATCTTTTACAATGAGTCTCAAAAACAGAATGAAAGTGACATTTTAGTGTTAGCAGCTGAAAAGGTGGCATTTTAGGAATAAAAGGGGTTTTCATCCTGTTTTTGAATAGTTTGTCACTTTGTAGAAGGCTTATCCTGCCAGCATACTTCCTGAGAGAAGGGAAGAACCGCAAGAACTGACCCCTTCCTGAACTGCAGACGTGCCCTTAAGCAAGGCACTTGGCCCTCGCACTGCTCCACTGCAGCTGTAGAGCCAGCTATAGACACTGAGGGCTGTGGCTGCAAAAGAAAAAGGTCCAGCGTGGAAGGAAACACAGTTAAACCAGAGGGTTCTTCAAGGAAGTTAAAGGGATAGTTCAGCATTTTTGGAAATACGCTTTCTTGCTTTCTTGCCGAGAGTTGCATTATTACTTTGAAGCAACTGTATGAAAACCCCTCCTTTTCCTACCAGTACATGGAAAAGAAATCACACACACAAGCTCACACACACACACACTCAAACTCACACTCACACTCACACACACACACACACACACACACACACACAGTACATGCAGGGACATCAGCAAAAGAGGATCGGAGCTCCAGCAATGTTCCTGGAATTGAGCAAGAGAGAGATGGGTAGAGATGGAAAAGTAAGACGTGGAGGAGATTGAGAGGGAGAGCGTGGGTAGCGTGTGGGCGTAACTAATCTACACATCGCCATGACGACAGACTCAATGCAATGGTAATGTGGAGCGAGCGAGAAGAACAAAGAGGCACACACACAAACACACACACACACACACACACACAACCTCTAACTATCTATACAATCCCTTCTCCTTTTGCAGCTTTAACTGTCCCGCTGTGTCACTAGTACAAAACGGCTGCTCCAACCCATGGCTGCCATGGAAACCTACCCTCCTTCAGATTTTTGTCTTCACACAGACACAGACACAGACACACACACACACACACACACACATATATATATATATATACATTTCTGTTAATGCTAGAGTAGGCATTTCACAACTGCTCATGCAAGGGTGCCAAGAATGAAACGGTAGAAAAGCTATGAGGACATTACACATTAAAAAGTCAATGTAGTCAGTCAAAGTCTATCAAAATTACATCAGTGCCATTAGCTTTTATATTCATTATTTTGGTGTCATCGTAAAAGGATCTGCAGACGCCTCAGACAGTCCAAAACCGAACAGCATCTCTGGTCCTGGCACGTTTATTCACTAATCTGCAGAAGAAGCAGTGGTACAAAACTAGACAAGTGACTCCCCCGCAACCCAGGATTGGAACTTAGAGGGAAAACTAATTATCAGAAGGCAGCCGTTCAGTTTCCATCCAGTCCATTTTTACCATTGATTATCATTTAATAGGAAATCCTTGGATGAGTTCAGCGAAGAGCTGAAGACATTTCTAATGAGTCATGAAGGACTCAAACTCAGAGTCCCCCTGTTTGAGCTCCACCGTGCAGTTTGACAGTAGAAGGCTGTTTTCAAATTCATCACAACCAGAGCAGGTCCAAGTGCAGTCCAGTGAGCAACTTACAACCTACACAAGTGTGGCAGGAAACCTTAAAACCTCACGTGCACATACACTGAAGATGGAATTTTCACTGAAAAGAATATTTTATATAATCCGTATACTCTGGATTTTTCAGTGTGGGAGAAGATGTGGATTAGGGCTGCATGGAAAGGGTGATTCACATAAGAATCACAATTCTTATCTTTCCAAAATGCCCAAAATTGATTTTTGTAACATTGTTGGTTGATAACATTATGTTGAAGAAATGGAAAAGACAAAACTCGAACTCCAGGAGGAGTTCCATTTAACTGATACTATCCAATATCGCTCCTTGAAATCCCAAGATGACTGTGGCAATCTCACAGCCCTGGAGGCGGAATCTACGACTGGGGTACGGAGAGAGACTGACCTGAGCTCTGATATTACCTGGCCGATTAAGTGTCGGGATTCTGCTTTACTCAGGCCGACTAGCAGCTGCCTGAGTAAGCTCAGCTCAGAGGTCAAGGGACAGGAGTCAGTGGTTCGGCACACAGTGCACTGGAATTAGAGCCGAAACTAAACTGCATGACTTCCTATTTATGGAATCGAGGATCATTCTGAACCCAGACTTGATAGTGAATTGAATCATGACGCCAAGAATCAGAATCGAACCAGGAGATCCAGATGCCAGATTCACACCCCTAAAGCCGATGTAGTTGTAAGGATTTAAACTGATTCTTATTGTCTGTGTGTAAAACTGCACCTGACGCAAATGATTCCTCCATGCAGAGCAGTTTTATGTGACATGTCTGGGAGGGTTCAGGGTTTATATGAGGCAGAAATAGAGGGTCCTGCTCTCAAAAGCTTCCTTCAGTAAAAGCACATACAGTAGGTATTCACACTATCTTCTTATGTAATATTATTTTCACTTCAGCCAACGGGAGAATAATAAATGATTCAATAATTAATATGCTGTTGATGAACAACAGGAAAAAAAATAGACAACAGAAAAAAAAGCTTGCTTGGCTGCTGTTGACAGGAACAATAAAACGGCGACACACACCACACACACACCACACACAGCAGTTACTGCTCTCACTGCCATGCTCCGCCTGCTCCATCTGCTCCCCTCGTCCTCCTCGCTGGGGTTCTCCTCCTCACACAGCATCCTCCCTCCCTCCCTCCCTCCCTCCATCCTTCCATCCTCCCTCCCTTTGTCCTCCCTCCCTCCATCCATCCTCCCTCCCTCCCTCCTTCCTACCTCCCTCCCTCCTTCCTCCCTCCATCCCTCCATCCATCCTCCCTCCCTCCCTCCCTCCCTCCATCCATCCTCCCTCCCTCCATCCTCCTTCCCTCCCTCCATCTTCCCTCCCTCCCTCCATCCATCCTACCTCCCTCCCTCCATCCATCCTACCTCCCTCCCTCCTTCCTTCCTACCTCCCTCCCTCCATCCATCCATCCTCCCTCCCTCCATCTTCCCTCCCTCCTACCTCCCTCCATCCATCCATCCTCACTCCATCCCTCTGTCCTCCCTCTCTCCATCCTCCCTCCCTCCCTCCTTCCTCCCTCACTCCTTCCTCCCTTCGTCCTCCCTCCCTCCCTCCTCCCTTCATCCTCCCTCTATCCATCCTCTCTCCCTCCGTCCTCCCTCCATCCTCCTTCCTTGGCTCCCTTCACTGTTTCTACACCTCTCTCTCTCTCCCACATACTCTCTCCTCTGTGCTCCCTTGCTCATAGCCCCAGCAACTACACCTCCTCCCCCTGAAATCTTCCCCTCCATTCTAGCCTCACCCCACACCCAGCCACCCTTTACCGCCCCCAACCCCCACCATACCCCATCACTGCCCCCCTCTCTAGGTGTCCCACCATTATCCATCTGCTCCACTTCGCCAGCATGTAAAGACACAAGCAGGTGCACAAACACACACACACACACAAACATACAGCTACACAGCTAAAAACTGTTCACGCAACATAACAATGTAGTTGTACCTGAGCTGTTGTGGTGAACCTCGTGAATGAAACTGACTATTTTCTCCATTTTTTTCTTACATTTTAACATGACTTCATAAGGAAAATGTCCCAGTACAGAGTAGAATATTCTCCATTAAAGGTTAACCACAATCTTTATGCCGCCATAGGTCTAATTTGTAGAGTGTGTGTGTGTGTGTGTGTGGGGGGGGGGTAAATATTATTATTGTGTGTATGAAGAGGTCAAGATGCTGTCAAACTGACATCTGAACCCTCTCTGTGCTGTGTGTGTTTCACGAGCTTCTTTATTTAATCTCTGAATATTTAGTTCCATTAAGCATATGAGGAGTGAATAAAACGAGAAATACACAATATAATTCGACTTTTTTATAAATAGTGCATACTGGATGTTGATTTAACAACACACACACATATACTACCCCACACACACACACCTTAGTAAATACAGCTCATATTCATCTCTACACAACTAGAGGACAGGAGAGACAGGGACACCTCCCAGAGAACACTGAGACTCGGCTTGGCCCTCCGGCGACCCACCAGCAGCCCATGAGGCACCGTCAATCCGAGCCGGACAGAGACATACTGCAGCTAAGCCTGAGACGGACTGACTTCCAACGACCAGACGATATCACTACTAACACCAATTGTTGTCGTCCGCTACTCACGTCACTGGTAAATCTAGCAGGCGACCATAAACTTCGAGGAGGTTGAGAGTAAGATCACCCTCACAGCAGCTACACTTGGCGTTTTCCCAAACTAATTTGATATGATACATATATATATATATATTAGAGACTGTATATATATATATATGTATAATATATATATATATATATATATATATATATATATATATATATATATATATATATATATATATATATATATATATATATATATATATATATATATATATATATATATATATATATATATATATATATATATATATATATATATATGTACTCACTTCAAAAATTCAAATTTAATTTTGAGGGCTTATTTGACATACTTCCGGTCAGACTGCCCTTATTACTGGGGGCTTTACAACTACACCGACGCGGTGCAGTAGACGGGGCATTAAAGTGCCAGCCCCTTGTTTACGTTTTATCTCTTCTGCCCCTGCAAGATTTGTTCAGCCATCGCCATGGGGGCACGGAACATTACCTGATTTATACACACACACACACAGTGACTCGACCAGTTATATAACCAGTGATATTCAGCCCAGGCTCAGGTTAGAGACTATAATTCTTTAAAAGTTTGAAAGACGTGGACATTACCCAGATCAGAGGGTTTAAAAACTCTGTGCCCATACTAGGGTCTTAATTCAGGGTTTTGAGCTCCTTAAGACAAAGGATTCTTAGCTCATTGTTGTCAGTTGTTAGGAGTATGAGACCACCATGAAGATACAACGTCAGTATTCAGCTCCCGAGAAGAGAGGATTCTGTCATAGGCCTGACATATGTGACGAGGGGGAAACAGCACTATGCAGTGGAGAGATCAGAATATCACATCTCAATAGAGTCACGCTGTCATCTATCTATCCATCTATCTATCTATCTATCTATCTATCTATCTATCTATCTATCTATCTATCTATCTATCTATCTATCTATCTATCTATCTACCTACCTGTCTATGTATGTATGTATGTATCTATGTATCTATCTATCTATCAATCGATCTATCTATCTATCTATCTATCTATCTATCTGTCATCTTTCAGTCTGTCGGTCTTTCTTTCGATCTATCTATTGATCTCTCCATCTAGCTTAGTAATATCATACTGATATTGATATTTTCTTTAAAATACTGTTTGTGATTGTATTGGCCTGTTACAGAAGATAAAACCTGACATTACCGAGATTTTATTACTAGTTTTCATTACTAATATATTACCTGGTTGTTACCATTGTGATTACTGGAGTATTATCCCACTATTAACCCTGCTGTTCCTGAGACATATCCTCTTATGACATATCCTCTTATGACTGTGTATCAACACACAGTAATGTTAAGTAGTAGATGCAGACGAAATATAGCTTAAGTGTCTGTAGGGCTTTACTAGTCTCAGATATGTTGCCTTATCATTTACCGTGTAAAATAAATAGAACCTCTGTCGTCCAAAACCACTGAGGCAATGATCGGCTGATACTGAAGTGTGGCCTGTTGTGACAGTTTTCTTCTTTAACTTCTCATGAAGTAAGGGCTGAAGAATAACAACACCACTGGCTTGTAGAGTGTTCTGGTTGCTATCGTTAGCTTTCTCCAGATAGCGGGAACGATGGCTGGTGGAACCACTGGAGTAACTGTGGAAACTCTACATCACGGAGGCGGTGAAGAGGGTGAAGAGGCGGAGTGACGGAAACCGAGGTAAAACAAGAGTGAACCTCAGAGGGCCGTTTGTTCGAGATGTTAAAGAGCCGACATTCAGCTGGTGTTATTTCTACTCGATCAGTAGGTAACCAAACCTTCCCACTTTCATTAGAGTATTCATTATCTAGAGGGGTTATCGTTAGAATATAAACTCTACACACTGACAACAATATGAGTCTTCAACAAATTTTAATCACACAGAAAAGTTTTTATTAATTTATTCTGATGTTACTTTTTACAGGAACAGTAAAAGAAGATTATTCTCTTGTTGACAGTGTTGGACAGTAGAAGGACATTAATGCTCGCGCACACACATTAGTGGCGCTAATCTCATATATTTATTTTATTTCAATAATAAATTGTGTATAAATATGTTGCAATGTGGGAGATATGAGACAGTGACAAGAGAGACAGAGAGAGCTCGTATTCTGGTCGGTGATGGTCATCGGTTGGGGTTGGATTCAGGGGGTGGCAGGTCAGAGGCACACGTCGGCCCCTCCAGGTGCATTGTGGGACACACTCAAGAGGGAATGCCGGATGGGGGGGCGGAGTCACCACATGTAGGAATCGTCGTATCTGTGGATAGACAGAAAAAAGGGGGAAGAATGAGTTTGCTCTCTCTGCTGCTCTCTTTCTCAGCGACATTACCCTGTTACATGAGGGTTATAATAAATGAATGCTGTAATATGTGTTTATGACAGATCTCATGACTCCTGCAGCTTATGTGTCTGCAAGGGTCGTTACCTTGATCTCTGATCTCTGTTGCTGTCGGCACCAAACAGCAGCTCTGCGACCATGTCATCCTGAGTTGAGCGCTTTCCATATCTGGGAAACAGAGGAAGAGATATTTTGTCTCCTGAAGATCTTCATGGAATCAAACCTGGTTTGTGATACTGTTTGTTGCTGCATTTTTGTTTAGTAATAGCCATGAAATGTATTTTCATTCTAAAGATAATTCTCTGTAGTGTAGTTTTGATTGTTGGAGGCTGAATCCCCCGTTCCCACCCAGGATTCAGATTGCATTCACACCCGTCAGAGGTTCACAGTAAACACTGAATGAATGTACATCAATGTAGCTGTTAGTGATGAGCTTCCCTCTTATTTCTCCCACGGCCAGAACAAAGCTGTAAGCTCCTACGTTTCCCATATTGCCACCAACAGCAAATTTTCAGTGCATTTCTTACTCATAAACCCCCACGTCTGTTGGGCTGCCCACTTCTTGTTTTTTTTTTTTGTAGGCTAATTCCTAGTTGCTAGTCCTCCAAACCGAAATACCACCTGATGACATCACCATGACATCATCAGGGTTACTTTTTGTCAGAGTCACTGAAAACATCACACAGCTGTTTTCACAGGCTGAGCAGTGCCCCTCTAAACAAGTCTTTGTTTGAGACGGATGACAAATCAGGACTACTTTTCCCATGACACACTGCTTCCACCATTGGTCTCATTACAGTCTTTAGGTTTAGGTGGTTATTGTGGCTCACAGCGTGAGTAGAGCACAGAGGTTATGTTTTATATCCTGAGATAAGATCCTCATCTCCTTGTCCCTCTTTCTTTCCTCTTACCTCCATCTCTTGCCTCTGCCTTTCCAATGAATTGCTTCCCTTGTTGCCCTCCTTTGGCTCCTAATGCTTTAATTTCACAGTCAGATTCAGACTCTGTGAATGTGTGTAGGTGTGTATGTGTGTGTGTGTGTGTGTGTGTGTGTGAATGTGTTTTAATGCTGGCGTGTGTGGGCGGATGTAATTTTCATGTCTGCACGGCTCTTCTTGTTCTTATATCTCCCTTATTAGGGAAACCAGGGGTCCAAGAGAGTCGTAAATGTAAAACCACAGAGCCGTTCAACAGAAGGGTTACCTGGTGCTCTGTGTGTGTCTTTGTGTGTGTGTGTGTCTGTGCGTGTGTGTGTGTGCATAAAACGGTGCTACTCAACACGACCCCTGCTGTTCCTCAGGTTTCCCATCAGCCACCTGTTCCACCTCCCCTATGACCCCAGCACTCAATCTTATGCTTCGTTACACACACAGAGAGGTGTGTGAGCGTGTGTGTGTGAGTGTGTTTGCACACATGCGTGTGTGTTTCCCCTGTAGGAAAAGCCATCATGCAGCTCCACACAGTGTGACACATCAGGATGTAAAATGTCTCCCCCTCCGATGATGGCCCCCTCCACACACATTGACCCCCTGAGTCTCGTGCTTTTCTTTTCCCTGACTCTTTTCCCTCTGTTTTAACTATATCAACTTTTTCTGTTCATGTCTTTTCCTGTCTTTATTTCTTTCTTGTTCTCTCAATCCTCTCGTCAATTTATGTCTTCTTGTCTTTTTCTCTCTCAAATGTAGTAAACTTCAACTGTTCAGCTCAGCTCAGCATTGAATTTTCCAAAACCTGGTGATCAAAAAACCCAGAAATTCATTTAATAAAAGAATCTTTTAACTGTTGGGATGAAAAATATTTCGTCAAAAAAAAAAAAAAATTGATTAAAAATTTTACTTTTTCTGAAGCTCAAGTCTGTGGCTCAAATGTAAAACTAATATATAAGAAGCAAAAACTGGTGGCTATGGAAACTATAAGAGGTTTTAAAACTCTTAAAATCTCTTTGAAATTTAAAAATTTGAGCCGACACATAGAGTAACAAACCAGAGGCACTCGACGGCCCGGATCTGTCGGCGGTGTCAGGAGTGTCTACGGCTGACAGCCATCACATTCTCCAGCATTTTAACTGAGACAGTCACATATTTTACATAACCACAGTTCTCTTTATCACAGATGATATACGAGGCCTTATTTGCAACTCTTCAGTGAAATGTAAGAACTTTCTATTTGAAACAAATTGACTTTCCATGGCATCTGGAAACCAGGCATTTAAATATCAACAACCTATTTGACTTTCATGAATAAAAGAAGCCGATAGCTTATGAGTCAGACTGCTCCAAATCAAAAAATATGCCATCTGACACTTCCATACTGGCGACTTTATACCTTAGAGAAGCAGGCTCAGCTAATTGGATTTGGGATTCTTTCTTGGATCCATCTGTACGATTTTATTGCTCTGGTCCTGTTGATTCAGAGGCCTGGAGGTTTTGGAGAGTGGCCAGTAATCTAATTTACAAAGCTGCCATTGTGTGCTGGTGATGGGTTGGGGACGGTGTGTATTGGGGGGGGGGGGGGGGGGCTGCATCACACATTGACAGAGCTCCTGGCTGAAGTAAGTGGGAACCTCATCGAACTCGGCTGCTATAAAGACTCGAATAAGAACAATTTTAATCTGGACTAAAGCAGAAAAGAGGCAAACCCAGTTAAACTGCTGCTGCACTTTTAATAGCTGAACACCTGGGAATCAGTTTGGGGAACGGTTCTCTTCTCAGATCTTGGAGGAACCACGTAAGGTCCATTCTATACAGGAGGATGACACAATAGACGTACCTTCCTCTAACGTCACGAGAACCTTCCATAGCTTTAGAATTTATCCTCTTGGACTGTATGGGAACTATTAGGGAGGGAGGGGCTTCAGAAAAGGATGAGGGGATATTATTTTTTATTGTTTTTCTCACCCTAGATTTATACATATACCTTTTTTCTATTAATTTACTCGTTCACTGATCATATTTTTTGCCCCTTTATTCCAAATGAAATGTGTTTCCAATTTGACTTGTAATGTGTGTGTTTGCAGCTACTGTGAAAATTATTATTCAGTTTAGACACTGAGATTTAAGTAGGGTTCAACATGTTGGATGTGTTATTTGGTAACTGGTAACTTGTATTTTTGGCAAATTGAGGGGAAAGATAAAACAAAAATAGTGGAAATGTGACAAACACTCGTACCTACTCCACAAGTGCATTTACTGTGTGTGTGTGTGTGTGTGTGTGTGTGTGTGTGAGTGTGTATGTGTGTGTGTGTGTGTATATATATACCTCTGCCTTGTGATCAGATTGATGTAGTGTCTCAGGGCGGTGTAGTACTTGGCCAGTTCCTCAGGTGGGGCGTCCTCGCCAGGGTTCTCGGGTTTGGGGGGGTAGGCGTCCGCCAGAGTCCCCAGACAGACCAGCACACACAGCGCCACGGCAACCAGCACTGTCCAGGGCTTCAGCATCATGGCCATCTGAGGAGGGTCGGAAGGATGTGGGGCAGTAAGGACGCTAAGTGTCCAGGAGTGTATATGAATTCTCATTTAAAATAATGATGAAAATGTTGAAAATGTTGGAAATGACGAAGATATTTGTTGTATATTATTAGGTATGGACATTTACTCTGTCTTCTCTAAAGAGAAAATGTCTGCTCCATGTTGGCTGGCGAGTAAACAGAGGTGTGTAAAGCAGTGAAACAAGTCAATATACATTGTTTAAAAAACAAAACCTTGAGGCTGTAGATCGACCATTTTCAGGGAGAAGAAAATGGATCGACTCCAGGGGGGGAGACGAATGCTGTTGGTTTAATGGTTGTTATGAAATGGACTATAATAGTATTTAATGATATGCTGCAGGTGTAAAATAACACTTGGAATTCTTCTGGAATTCTCCTACAGCAGCTTGATCCCCTCCTAGTTTATCATGAGGCAGCTATATCTGTTGTTTTATGTAACCGCTATACCTTTTACTATCATTATCATTAAAACCATTACTGCTGCTACTAATAATAATGACAATAATGTCCAGGAATTAAATGTTAGTCATTTAAGGGGGAGTGAGCAACACTGCCTCCCCGCAGATCAGCTCCAAACCAACAGAAACACACTCAGTTGAAAAAACAGCAAGAGTTTGCAAACTTTACAGTGGATCATAAATGCAGCTTAACCTCCATCAACAACTAATATTATTTTCCAGTAATTTATCATAACAACACACTTGGCTCCATGTTCTGCGGCTCTCGGCCCTTCATCTGCTATATAACTCGTTTTAGTTGTGTTTAAGTTTAATGACCAAATAAAAAACTGCGCCTGAGCCTTGACTTTTCTGAAACACTTCAACCAAGCGATTTAAAATCTCCACTTGAGCTTTTCCCCTGCACAGAATACACCTGCTGTTTTTAACAAAGTGATAAGAGATAAAACTAAGGTTCCTTTTGCTGCTTCTCCCATGGGAAATAACTCTGAAAAAGAGCAGTTAAGCCACTGAATGTGGCTGAAATGAAGGGATGCAAGTATTTAACATTAATAAACCACTACTGAGACCTGCTAAATGTGGGTTGTAAGTGGTTAAAATCAGTCTGAGCCGCCTAACGCTCTCCCAGCGTGACCTCATGAAGGTGATGTTACTTCAGGTAAGACACCGAACGCATAAGCACAACCTCAGAGATTTGAACTGGATCAGATAACACTGGACTTTTACAGCAGAAACCATGACAATAAGTTCACATCAACACATGCAGCAGCCAAGCCTGAGCAGCAAACCAACTCTGTGTTTACATGCAGTTTTAAAAAATGTGTCATTCGCTCTAAAGCAGAAGCTGAATCATTTATCAAACAACTGAGCTAGTCCTTTATTCTCCTGCAGTTCTGGAGATGCTGACCATTAATCTGGCTGCAGAATGTCGGCATGTTGCAGTCAGAGGTGCCATGATGGAAAAGGCACAGGTTGAAAAAATGTTTAGATAATCTGTGCGTCCAGAAATCTGATCCAGAGCAGCAGCCAGAGGCTTTTATCTAGAAAGTTCTGCAGACAGAAGTTAAAAATTGCCTTATATTATTCAATTTGCATGAATTTCTCTGTAAAAACTGTATAAACGTTTTGACATAAATTACTACAATGCAATTTAACTTCTGTTTAGCACAGAATAAAGCAAATCACCCTATGTCAAAGTCAGTCCTGATTTACTCTGGAAACAAATTCCTCCTCATCATCCCAGTGGAAAAAAAAAAAACAAAAAAGGGTCACTGACATGTAAATGAGCGAGAGTGAAAACTTACTTTGAGGAGACTTTGGAGGTTACAGGTGGTTTCTCAAAACAGCAGAGGTCTATTTGCGCCGTCGATGGTTTTTCTCTCCGCTCCTCTTCTGTCAGGTTTCACGCTGCACCTTGGTTTCGAACTCCGACAGAGGTGATTTATATAGTTCAGCAGCAGCAGAGAAAGGAGGGGTTACACCGCAGCAGACGGGGAGAGAGAGTGTGTGTGTGTGTGTGTGTGTGTGTGTGTGTGTGTGTGTGTGTGTGTGTGTGTGTGTGTGTGTGTGTGTGTGTGCGTGCGTGTGCGTGTGCGTGTGGGTGCGTGCGTGCGTGCGTGCGTGCGTGAGGGAGAAGGGTGGGTGAAGAGGCTGGATACGTCAGATGCTGATGATGATGGAGAAATGAACAATACGCAGTAAGGCCTGTGTTTTTTTGATCGAGTTCACAGATGACATTTGTGGCCATCACATTCCGAGGAGTGGAGATTGAAAAAAAAAAAGTTTCACTGTGGATTTTAATCTGGTCCCTCTGGAAAAACCCACCACACTGGACAACACTGGTCCAGCTCCTTCACATCTGGCAGAAGCTTGACCTATGACCTCCCTCTTAAGAAAGACCACCATCGTCTTTGAAAACCAATCAAACCTCACTTTACGTATCCAAACCAGCCGAAAGGGATGTTTTTTAGGATGCATTCGTTCATATTGCAGACATGGTTGACGCAGTAAGCTACAGTGTATGAGAGTCACTGTCAATAGTTTTTATTAAACCTGCATGACTCTGAGTCTTTTGGGAGAAAATTAATTTCATTTCAATTGGATCAGATTGATAAGTGGAGGCATTTGTGTATAAATACCTGAATCTGTTGATCAGAAAGAAATATGCAGAAGTCTAATAATTATACAGAGGTTACACTCAGTCTCTTTGGTTCGCTCAAGATTTTGAAGAAAAATTAATTTGTTTCAGTTGGTTAGGTACACACACACACACACACACACACACAAACACACACACACACACACGCACACACGCACACACACACACACACAAAGTGCTGGTTCCCACCACTAGACGGAGCTCCTGTCTTTCTCCAGCTATGGTGAGGCAGACAGACAGGAGGCAAGCAGGAATGAAGGCATCTCACTGGGAATAGTTGTGTCAGTCTCAGCTAGAAAGTGTGACGATGCAGTGTCTTATCTCTCCAAGCATTGACGCACGAACACGCCTTCCCATGTGCGGTTTTATGCATCATGTTGTTTCTTTCCGTCCTCCTCCGATCTCCCCTTCTCCTCTGCAACTTTGCCCTCTGATGTTAGGGCCCCAGTGCTTTTGCTACAGGAGTGTGGGCTGTTTTCTGCCACAGTGTCAGGGGTTCATCGCCATCTAATCCATCAAGTTTACTTTTAAAATCTAAACGTGATGTTTTCCTGACCAACGCTTATACTGCTCCTAGTAATATAATCCACTGGGACATCGTTTGACTTTGGTCCCTTTCAGAGTAAACACTGTAAACCCCTGGGCTCCTGGGGTTCTTGGGCCCAAGCCCTTTGGAGCGGGCAGGGTTTCGTTTGGATCTAAGTTCCATGACCTTCCCCTAGGGCCGGTTCTAGCTTTCTGGGGGATCCCTGATACCTATTTCACTCCAGCTGCCCTGTACAACCCAATAACCAGGCAGTATGACAACGTCACACTGAACTACTCAGGGGAATCAGGCCATAATTAAACATTAAACAACCACTGTCTGAGCTGTTGGCCATCAGGCAGAGCCGGCAGGGGTTAGGTGCCTTGCTTAAGGGCACTTCAGTGATGCAATGATGGGACAGTGCTGCTCCTTTGAAGAGGCGACCGCTGCTCCTGACATCAGGGATAGGCAGGGTGGCCTCTGCCAGTAGCTGTGCTGGACCTTTCAAGCAAATCACGAGATCTTCCTCAGCCGATGAAATTTGGTGTGTTAAAATTTTCTTAAAACTTTTTTGATTGTACAGTTAATTAAAAAAAATTAATTAAATACACTGGGCAATTCCATCTGCTAAGGAAGATCATGTGATGTGACTGAAAGCTCCAGAACAAAGATTTTGTGGATCCACAACATGGTCAAAACTGTTCCTTTCTTCTTCTACACATCATGACCAGGGAGACAGTTAGCAAAGAAATTAGTTTTATTCTCTATAGTAAAGATATATCATAATAATGATTAGAGCTAAAACAATTAGTCAATCATTCTAATATCCAATTTTAGTCAGGAGGCTACATTTCTTTAACTTATGTGACAGCAAATTGAAAGTCTTTACATTTTCAGACTTTGGCTGAAAAATAATATTTATTCATTTTATTTTGAAAATTACGAATAGAGAAATAATCCGACCATGTGACATTCCCAGATCTGTTTCTTGCTGTATCCGTGTTCTCAGAGGAAATTTCCTCGAGCAGCGCGAGGGCCGAGGGAGGAATCGGGTCATGGCCACACTTTATGGTCAGCGGCGCTGAGGTTTCTGTCAATTCCCCGTCGAAACTCCCACAATGACCAAACAAATTTGACTTTATTGAAAATGAGTGAGAGCGTGGTTGAGCCCAGCCACAGTACGTTCATTAATTATTCAATTCATTATGATGTAGTATTATGATCTGCCTGGATTATTACAGAAAATAAAGTGGTGCTTTTTTATTTTTACCTTAGGTTCAAATATGGTTTCCTCTGGAAAACCGCAATGTCTTTTTCCTTTTCAATTAGATCATTACAAAGAGTTTTCAGCATTAATAATATTTTCAGTGGTGTCATAACTGCAAGCATGGGACTCTATCTACTTAAGTAAATACAGAAAAATGAATGAAAATGCTGCACTCATGGATCGGACCACACTTCAAACTCAACCTTCATTCTGATCAAGGTCCTCAAAACCTCTTCTGTGGCAGCTCCCACTACCCACAGGTATCTTCAGGACCACATTTTACCTGGGAGACACACACACATACACACACACAACCGCACACAGTGAAAACCTTAGCAGCCATGCTGTTATGGCTGGTGACGAGAACCTTTTAGAAGAATTTATAATATGCAAGTGACATCTCTGCAAATCATATCATGCCAAAGACTGAGGTTATCAACCTCTGGACCAGTAGACGATCCATGTAGAATACATGGAGACAAAGAAGCTCCATCGTTGTCGTATTGCAGTGTAGAGCTGATACTACAAGTCAGACTTTTATTTCATTCTAACATAAACCTTTTCAGCTCCTTTGTTTTAACACTTGGAAAAGCCAGATAGAGGTTGGAGTCCTGCTCTATGTTCTGTATCTTCAAACAGTATATTCCACTTTTAGTCTCATGATTCCCATGAGGCCCTGACATCATCACATCCAGTGGGGATCCAGTGGTAGTGCTCACACTTGTTTGATGTCCTTTCATGCAGTCCTAAGAATGCCGTCTTCGATAAACCCTGAGAAACCCTGACTGCTTTTCACTGGAAAGATGACCGATTTTTTTCCCAATCCACCTTCAAGCCAGAAGCACTAATGGTTTCATTTCTACAGGTCACTGATTTTTGCCTTAACGACGTCTTAACAGACATTTTCTGACCTCACCACCAGTGCCAGTGATCTCAGTCGTAAACAGCAGAATGCAAAGATGAGACCTGGTCCATGTACAGCACACATAGAAAAGACAAATGAAATCCTCTGGCTCCAGTTGAAAACTACTCAATCACGATGTACAGAAACGTGTATTAATGTAAAGTGGCCCAGTGCATAAACATTTCAGGGGAGTTATTATTGTCTCCATGAAGAGGATCCTAGTCTTAACAGGGACGACGCTTGCGGGGGGCAAGGAAGATGAAGGAAGTGAGGCCCGGTAGGACGGAGGTGGAGGCAGCGGAGGTGGCGGAGGCTGATGCGTCCCTGTGTGACCGGTGTCGCACGCTTTGGACCCACCGGGCCGAAACGAGCCTCGGCACCAGAATGTGTCCAGGATGGTTCTGAGAGGCTCTGGTCCAGGCCTGACTGACGGTGACGGTTACATCTCAAATACAAACTGAGGAAAAAATGATGTGACAGGATACAATGGAATGTGGTCAAACCTCACTGTACCTCACCTGTATTAGCTTCACCTGTCAACAGGTACTTCACTTTTTTTTTTTTTTTTTAGAATAATTAGAGCAAATTATTACATTCAGTGCAGTTTTTTTCTGCTGTGCACCTGCCTGATGTGTGGTATAAATGTCAATAAACAATAAACATAATCTGAATGTGGTAAACAACTGCATCTGAGATATGTGCCAAAACTGTATTTTTCTAAAAACATCTACTTACAAATGCTTTTGTTAGAATAACTGTATTTACTGCAGCTCTCGAAAACGCTCAAGCAAAGGAGCACATGTAAGAAATCCACATTGGAAAATTCTAACGACCACTTGTGTCTGTATCATATGACTGTGTATTATTAGTTTTTTTTTCTTAACTCATTTGTTAAGAGGCCAAAAATCACAGTTTGAACAAGTTTGTGCTATTTTATCACATGAATCCACTTCAATGACTATGTGAGTTACTGTGGCTGGTGAGCTGGTAACATTTATGTAAAACCAGTAGCGTCCCCATCAGCCTCAACTGCACCGTGTTTAGCCATCACCAGCTAATGATTACATCTTGTTTCATCTGAGGGGAGTCTCCCCATTAAGACTTCTTCCTGGTTAAAGCAGCTATTGAGGCCAAACCATCAGCCTTCCATCTGTACACAGTGGAATAAGTTCAACAGCTGAAGCTGCCATTTCCCAGCCACTGGGGAATAGACACCTGGTTTTATGTCAGCATTTTTAGGGCATCACATATCAGAATGCACAATCCAGAAATTTCTTATATCAATTACACACAGCCAAGATGGAAGATATTAATTTTCAAATCAAAATGCCTTGCACATAATCGTCTCTCTCACTCACTCCTCTTTAATAACAATAGCAATAATAATAATAGTAATAATACAAAGCGGTGGACGCTACAGAGGGTAGATGTGTAAAACCTGACACATGTAACACAACGCTGTTCCGGCAGCAGAGAAAAATGCAATCAGACCTGGGTGTCCACTGGAAAGCATGAAATCTAATCCCATCAGTCTGAGCTTTGGGGACAAACGGGGAAGTTTTTTGTTCCTGTCCTGAATTATAAACAAGCTATAAGGACTTTCCAATTTGATATTAACGCTGTATTTGTATGAAGTGAATAACTATTTTTTTTTTTTCACTTTTCTGTAGGGTAGGAATTTAGTTTAAAATGTCCTGGCATTCTTTTGGCAAATGTAGATGTACAGAATGCATGGTATGTGGTTAATGGACTAAAGCATGCAAACCAAAGTTATGCTCCTTCAGAGAAATGTCATTTTATTTCCTCCTTCAATCACACTCACACACAGGTTTGATTCGTACCTGACATCAGTTACTTCTACAATCGCCTTCCTCTTCAGAAATATAGAATTGTGTTAGATTTATTGTGATCCCTCAATCTCTTTCTGTCTCAGTCATCTTTTCCTGCAAACATACTGGGAAAAAAAATAAGAAAAATAGATAAATGATACTTTATCTTTCCTCATTTTTTTCCCAAACAACCCTCAATTCATCCAGTTTTCTCGCTCTGTCCCTGTATTACACACACAGTCAATACAAGCAGAACAAACATATCAGAGATTAGCTCTCGACCGTGGTCTATTCTCCGAGCAAACACAGGAGCCGATTGCCTCCATGTGTGTGTAAATTGGATGTAGTTGTGTTTGGAGAAGCCAGCACACCATAGTTCCTTCCACAAATACTTTTACCTGTGATAATGCTTTGTTAAAAGGGCAATTACAGGCCACAGTGTGTACACGTCTATGTGTCACTGTAAACCTAGGGGGAATGGTTTACACTGCCGATGACCCTTTTAACTAAGCATCGGCTTCATCTGTGAAATAAGACAAAAATAAAGGATGGAGACAGATCAGATTCCAGTGTCAGTGCGGAGAAGGACACTGGATGACACTGAACAGAATAAAACTGAAACCACTTTGAAAATTCTGTCGGGAAACAAAAAGTGGTAATATGGACTGAAATATTGAACAGGATCCCTCTAATCACATGGAATGGACCTTTTCCATAAGATGATATTAATGTACATGCTTATGTCAAATGTTTGCTATTGCTATATATTCATACTTGTGGTTAGGGTTAGCTGGTTGCTAATCAATCCTAAAAAAAGAGGCAACAATCAGTATTTTTCATATTAACAGTGGATCACACAATGCCTTTTATGTGGAAAAGGTCGCTGACAATAATGAGCAATGCGGCATCTTCCAGCTAATTGTTTTGTTATGGTTTTAATTCCCAGAACTCTGCTGTTCTGGTTCTGGTTCTGGTTCACTCTCTCAGCTCTCATCGTGCCATGTCTAGTGCAGCTGTTTACACCAGAGAGTTGGAAGATATCAAAAACAGAACTAAAAGTAGGGGGGGGGGTATTTGGATAGTGGATTTATATTCATTATGTCACCACAAACTGGGTTGCAAATGAATGCTACTGTTGCTCTGTGAATGCAGTTCTATGAAGTAGGCAGCTTTGCTAAAAATCTAATATCTCATAGCAGCAGAAATTAACATTACCTGTTTTTTTCCACTCATATTCCTATGCAGCATTGTTTTTTACTGAATGGGTCCCCCTTTTGTTTGATTTGCGCAGCATAAACTCGCACATGCACCGACCCAAGCATGTGTGCGATGTGATGCCCGTTCCTGTCCCTGTTTCTCGCCGTACCGAGGACAGTTTTTATGTTAGTGAAAGAATGAGATCGGATGATCTTTCTGATCTTTTCTTCCAGTCTCTCCTTTTCACTCTTGCCTGTGTATGTTTATTAGCTTTATTAAAGCTTCTGGATGAGCACGAGGCTTTGCTCAATTTGTGACGTTGCTAAAAAGTTCTATTTTGTACCCTTGCCTCAGTTTGTAACCGATTGTGGTTATTCCACTGAAATGACCTGACTTCTGTACAAATTCCGGCTTTGCTGCGGTAAATGCTGGTGTGTGACCAGGCCCTTCAGTGTGGCCGTGCACCCTCCGAGCAGAGGGTGAGGCAGAGTGCAGCTCTTAGTGGGCCTGGATGCAGATTAAAGGTGACGGCGCTCTCGACCCTCCTCTCTCTCTCTCTCTCATGGCCCTGGGCTTTCGGTTTTGACAGCACCTGCTACAGGTCAGCCCCAAGGCCCTAACACACACACACACATAACATTATAGACCAACAATTGTTCCCTGATTACTAAATTACATAAAAATATAAATAACAGTATCTGATATATATATTTTACATACTATATTTTACTACTAATTCAGCCATGCTAGCAGCTCTGTGAGGCTGTACGTAGGCACCACTGTGTTTTGAGCTAAAAGCTAACATCAGCATGATAACATACTTTCAGTGACAATGCTAACCTGCTGATTATTAGCAAATATAATACTTTTGATCACCATCTTAGGGGAGTGTGTTAGCACGCTAACATTCACTAATCGGCACAAAGCACAGTTGAGCCTGATGTTTGTAGATATTTGGTCAGAAACCAAAGTATTGGACACTTTGAAATTGTTCAATTTAAAGGGTCAGCGCAGTTATTATCTTGTAGGGGATGTGAATGTCTGTAAAAAAGCTCTCGGCAAGATCCAATAGTGGCGGGGACATTTCACTCTGATCACAAACGTGAACCTCGTGGTGGCGCTAGATGAATAGTGTGAGACTCAGCAAAATCATGCGGATACGTCATCCGGGAACCACAAACGCCGGCACCACACTTTGTGCCAACCCATATGTGGAGGTATTTTGATGGAGAAGTGAGTTTATACATAACAATCAAAGCAGTAGTCAAGAAAAAATTCAGTCTGGTCCAGAATAGTGACCAACAAAAAAAGGTAACCTTTATTTCCTTATAACCATTTAACAACTCACACACTAGGGCAGGTAATACCAGTAACTCTCAATGTAAAATTCAGTACATGAACAACAGCATAGTGTGGTCACACCAGGACGCTCCTGGCTGTAAATGGGAACATATGGATTATATTAATAAGAAAAAAACAATGAGCTGTAAAAGAGCATGTTAGTGCCTCTGCGTCAGTGTGTTTGTGTCTGATTATATCAACAGCAGCCTTGTAAAGGTTAGAGCCGCTGAAAGCGGGAGGAAGAGTGGCAGGAAACATTTAACCGGCGCTGATAAAACACACAGTGATGTTGCTGTCGCTGCACGTCACTCAACATCACAACACACACACACACACACACACTCACATACACACACACGTCCACACACACCTGCCCACGGTCATAGATTTAAACTGGTACAAGGTACAATATTCCTTCACTTCTTTTATCATGTATATTTTTACTCTGCAAAGCACATATTTATAAATACAGATATTTTTGACAGTACATGAGAAAAAAAGCACAGATACATACAACACTCATGCACAGACACACCTCACACACAAATGCTTTTAAAGCCCATCTCCTGTCTGGATGTTCGGGAGCCTTCCAGTATTTGTTCTAGTCTGTGATTCTTCTATCTATATCTCTGCTCTGTCAGGACAATATGACAACCAGACTTCACTGATAATCAGCCGTATCAGTGCCAAGAACAACACATCAGTCTAATGGATCCTGCTGTGAGCCTGTGTGTATGTGATTGTGTGTCACTTTGCCCAATATTGTTTTCTTCTGCATGTGTGTTTTTACCTAAATTGTGTATCTGCCTCATGCTCAGCTCGTCTCTGTTCCTGCAGCTGTCAAGTCTAAAAGCTCAACAGTCCATCAAAAAACAGGCCTTCAGCCCCTTATTAAATATGACTACAGATAATATAATGGCTGAGCTTAATGAGCTCAAGTTTCATAGCCATATTATTACACTTTTGTTTTCCTTTTCGATACACTGTAGTAAATGAAATTCTGTCTCGCTGCTAACTCCATTATCTGTTCCTGCTGGTTAACAATGTGATGCTATCTTAGTCCCTCATATCCTCTTTTAATACCAGCAACTCAACAATTAGCAAGAAAAGCACTGACTGAAGTATTATACGCACTCAACAAATAAAAATCCTGGAAGCAAGTTTTGATTGCACATTAAACAGGAACTGGTGGTTTCTATCTTACTCAGGTAACATTTGAAACCAAATCCAGTCATATCTGGTATCTGTCTGGTAATTGTCAACAAACTCCTCGAGAAGACCGAAACTAAAACCACAGGAACTGTGTCTGGTCGGCTTGGTAGTGTCACATTTCCAGCTTGTCCTTCTTCGCCATCATAATACAGACCCTCTCCTCCGACGTCTTCTTTCATTTCTGCATTACAGTAAATTCAGGAAAACTAAAACTGCTGTTCAACATCCATTAGCTCCAGTTCCATGGAGATCCACTTAGTTTCAGTCCTCGTCGTTTCAAAATGTGCCGACAAACTGGTGGCAATGAAACTCAACGCAGTGGCATATAAACGCCACCGCCAAATAAGGGTTTGGAGATGTATTGTAGAGCGACACCAACACAGAGTATTAATGCTCACGATGGCATAGGCCACTTGCGGTGGACTCTACGCAGAAGTATAAATCCAGAGTTAGGCCAGTGCTTTGCCAACCTTTGCCCAATGGTTAGATGGTCTGGCATCTCACCAAGATGTCATAGTGAAGCAGGAGTTGAATGTGAAGTTAAACAAATTCAAGTCTCCATTTACCAGTTGTTCTACATTCTACTTGCTCACCTATTCCCACCTGAGCTTTGGGTTGTGACTGAAATAATGAGACTGCAGATACATAAGGCCATAATGAGATATGCTTTCAGGGCGGCTGGGCCCAGCCTTGGAGACCAGCTCAGTCATTCAGAGGGACCATGAGCTTGGAGCACTGCTCCTTTGAACTGAAGACTTGTTTGGGTAGGTAGAGGTAGTTTTGGCATCGAATCAGGATGCCTCCTGGATGCCTCCCTTTGTTCCCTACCCATGAATATGCTTGAGAGATCATACGTCCTGTTGTGCTTGGGAATACCTTGGGATCCACTAGGGAAGATGTAGATTTGGGGTTGGACTATGACAAAGGACACCCTTTTTTTAGCCTGTTAATTTGTGACTGGAGGCGAGTTAAGTGACAGAAAATAGAATAAGCAACGGAATATTGGGCTGTTTTCCTGAGGTCGGCACTGAGATTTCTGCCTTGGTCTTAGACGTATCAGTCTGTTAAGATGCAAGGCCTTGTGTTTCCCCTGGGCATTGGGCTCTGCCCAGTGTAATACAGGGTGCTCCTTATATTTACGACATGTCAGAAACAGCTTAAATGCTGTCTTATGCCCTGTGTCCTTCTGTAACTCCTGTGACTTGATGCTGTGCTGGAAAGCCAGGTGCGTGAGGGTTTGTGTTTGCAAAAGAAGGGTTAAGACAGAGGAGTCCCCTGGGTCCAGGCAGGTTAGTTGCTGTGAGAAGGATTTTGAGAAATATCTAGGACAAAAAATAACTACACACGCAGAAAAACTAATCAGATAGACAGTGGAGAAGAAGGGGGAATAGTGAAAGGCAAAGAAGTAGAACAGAATTCCTCAAAAAAGCCACAGACCAGCGAGAATTGAAACGGGGTAAAAAAAAAGTGGATGAGAAGCCCCAGGGCTTCTCCATTTGATAGCCTTTCCTCCGATCAATATAGCTCATTTCAGCCATTGATCTTCCCTCATCCTGCACACACCTGTTGGCTTCCTTGAGATTGGAGATGGAAAAAAAATTAAAAAGGGGCAGAAGGAGCAACAGCAACTTAAAGACTTCAAAAGAAGGGAAGCTAAATAGAGCATGTGAAGTAAGATACAGGAAGAGGAAAAGAGAAAAGGGAGTAGGTGGATGGGGCATGGACAGTATCAAGTGAGATTAAAAAGTCAGTGATCTACTTAATCCCTGAAATAAACCCTGAAATGTTTTGGAATTAGAATAGAAGGGATGGAGTATATTGGATATTTAGGTCATCCACTTCACTTTTATTATGTTTTAGAGCTGTTTTCTCTGAGGCTTGTGTTTCTTGGCCCCTAATACCTGAACATGGAAATGTTTTTCCCTTTCCACCGCAGGAATTCTCCCTGTGACCAGGAATTTTACATTTTGAATGATGGAACCAGGGTCTAAATCTAATGGAGTACTTGGGCCCCAGTTCTTTTCCCCGTAAAATTCTCTGGCCCAGGAGTTGACCCCAAATCTGCCAGGGATGGGTTTGTGCTTAATGCAGTTGTAAACTAAATCAGCATTTTTCAGAACCTGCAGCTATAAAAACTGTGTTTTGCCTCACAGCTCTTTGATGAAGATAAACCATAAAGGAACATCAGACTAAATTTTATGATCAGTGGCCAGACATTCGGGACTTTATTTACCTCCATTTCAGGCTTTGCTAAGCAATTTTGCAGAAAACATTCAGAGAGACCTTGAGAATAAAATGCATGACAAGGTATAGTAGAAGTTTCTTTCTTGTTTGAGCAACATACACATACATCACCATCCCAAATTTGCAGAGAGAGAACCAAAAAAGGCTACTACTCTGACTGGGAGCAAATGGTTTGAATATTTGGATGCACATCTAGGCCACAGGCTTTTACTGCAAGGTAAAGTAGAGACACCTCAACACATCCTCCCCTCCCAGACACAGGTTAACAGGTCACCAACCTTCTGCTCACCAAATTCACAGAATACACATTACTGCCAACGACAGTAATGAATATATCATTGAAGTACAGCTCTCCAGGTGGAGTTTGGTGGAGGAGGCTCCAACCCAAAGAGAAAACATTGGTTTCATATACAACATAGAAAAAAACGTTGGTTTTGTTGAATGAATGAGCCCAGAAAACATTCAAGCTTCCATTTAAAATGTAGCTTTGAGGCCACTAGGAGCAATGGATTTGCTTGTGCCCCCCTTTTCTGTTGATGTGTGACAGGACCTGCTGCCATCGGCGATGTCATAATTCCTCTCTCCTCCGGTCGACATCTTGATCCAGAAAGACTCACAACGGCCGATGAAAGCCCATCCACTTTTAGCACGGGGGTCCAAAGGGAATCAAATAGCTGACTCTGGGATGGGGTTAGGTTGTCCTAGAGTGAGTTATCATTCATGAGAGATGATATCTGCCAAATCTAAAATTAATATTAGCTGCCTGATTGATTGATTGGTCAGGGGTCAGAATTAGTCTTTGATAAGTTGTTTCATAGTGAGGACATCTTTCTTCCAGGTTAGATGCACAGACGTGATGTTTATTTAAGCCATTGATCAGGTTGTGGCTGTTTGTTGCGGCACAGGGTTCACGCCGATGTAGGAGTTAGACTGATGACCATGAGAGGAACAAAGAGATCACAAAATTAAGCCTGCAGGATGAATGGCTCACCACTTTGTGCACCAGGGCTGTTGATGGCACATACATTCCTTGTATTTTCTAAGTCAATTTCCCTCCAATACAAGTTAAAACCCAAGGTAGTTTACTCAGCAGCATTACTGAGCACAAACAGAAACTGTACACTTATGGAGCCCTTCCTTACAAAAACACACATTTTTAGAACACGTGGAACCATATTTCTAATGTGAAAGAAACTCACAGTCACTTGTGGTTTTAGGTTGTGTTGCAGGGAATTAATTCACACTACTGAGAGTCAATCTACTTCACCCTTTAAAACTCTGACTTTGCCCAGTGAAAATTTATTTTGTGTTGAATAAAGGCAAGTGCGTTTTCCCAATGTGTGTACATATAAAATTTCTTGAATGTTCTCCTGAATGTTCTTGTTTGATGTAGAAGTGAAAAATGAAACGTCATCAATTAAATATACAACTTATGTAGAGGATGGCAATTAATTTATACAATTAATTTTCCATTTAAAATACTGGCATCTGAACTCTGGGACACTAAGGTAATCTACTTTTACTTTTACTTTTATTTTTCTCTGATTAGGTTGTGGCCGTTTGTAGCAGCGCAGGGCTCACGTCGATGTAGGAGTTAGACTGATGACCTACTTTCTTACTTTTCTCTGATTTTAAAGTTATTTTTTTAATTATAACATCTGTAAATCATACACTCAAGTTTGACATTATTACATTTAGGGTATTTAGAATACTTTATTAGACCATGAATTAATACTAAAATACTATTTGAATTCAAATAGAGGCTGTTTTTAAATGCCTATAAACACTGTAAAGAGCAAGTGTCCAGATGTCAATCATTTTGTTCACATTGTCCTGTGGATTCAGACCCAATGAGCAGGGATCTGTTAAGGGTTTCTAACTGTTTACAAGGAGTTTTTTTGCCACTGTTCATGGGGAAATGTTGGGCATCTGTAAATAACAACTATAAAGAGTATGACCTTATGTTACAAAAACTGTGTACAAAACCAACAAATTTTCCTGATGATCAATGCAGCTGAATCGATTTATACGAGTGCGAGGTAAAGGTTGATCTGTCCACTGATTTGCTAATGAGCACATGTCTCGAATGTGCACTACTTCATGTACGGCACAATTCATCCTGTGGTTGATGTGGGGAGAGATCAAGGAGAAAAGCTCAGACTGGAGGACACATCCACCACAAATGAAATTACTGAGAATGAGACTTTTGTATGTTTGAGGCGAATTGGCTGCCAGTGTAAACAGCATCATCCTCTAAGGAGGCCTGTCTCCAGGAGCAACAAAGTTTCCCGCCTCACTGAACCGCAGAATCCATCATCATTATGACCTCATAACTGTCGCCATGGAAAATGTGCAGCCATTTCCCCGCAAAAGTGTGTCGGTGATGGCTGGGGGGGGGGGGCAAAATCAGCACGGCGATACCAAAGGATTCATCGTCATCTGTGAGTCTTGCATGCTTCTCTCCAGACCTGTACACACACACATGCACGCACACACACACAAATGCACACACACACCCACACACTTGCATCATATAATACTCACTTGGCAGCGGCGAGCCTTCAGTCTGGAGGACGTCATCGCACATCAGTGAGAACATTTGGTCCCTACGACTTCAGAAATGTAGGAAATAATGCACATGCAAACATTCAGACAGAAATAACACAGATACACAGTCACAATCACATACACCTACCCACACAGCAGACCCCCATAGGGCCCGTGGAGTCATTTCATTCTGGGAGGGAAATTACAAAAACCCTGAGGGGAGACGGAGACATCGAGAGGCATACAGGCAGATTGAAAGAAAGAAAGAAAGAAAGAAAGAAAGAAAGAAAGAAAGAAAGAAAGAAAGAAAGAAAGAAAGAAAGACAACTTCATTCATGAATCGCCCAGTCAGACTCCGGCCTCGTGGTTCTCCACAGACCACATGGCCCTTATTCACCATTTGTAGAAGAATTTAGACTTCTCATCTCATTTCAAACTTCGTTACTCATTCTGTTGAAATTCTAATTAGCGGCTAATTCAACATCCACCTGAACAAGGCCTGTGATCCTCTAATTAAAGTCTTTCCGGCTCCTCTCCACACCTCTGGTCTAAGCCAGGTTGTGCGTGAACCTGCTGAGTAGAGTGGGAACACCCTGGACCTGATTCTGTCAAGCCTGGATCCAGTGGCTCCCCATTATCAATCAGTTTCAAACCTCTCTTATTGTATTCAGAACTACCAAAGGGAGTCGAGACTGAGCAGCTTTCTGACCACATATCTGACAGGAATCTTTATGGAGCTTTTCAATCTGCCTTTTGGGGTCTGTTAAAACCTGTTAAACTGTGTTAAACTGTACTCAGTGAAGTGGTGAATTGGCCTCTTACTACCAATTCAGAAAATGAAATCCAGGGAATCTGACCCCATTTCAATTCATATCAGCTTCCTTTCATCGTGTGATTATCCATATTAAATCAGATTACAGGGTGTTCCTATAGACATAAAGTCCTAAATGGACTTGCCCCTTCATATTGAAAACAGTGCTCATACGAGTTTAAGGAGAGTCAATGGGCTGCAAACCCTATTCTTAACCCCCCCCCAGGAACAACCTCCCTGCTGACATCAGACTGTCTGACTTCACTGAAGCCTTTAGTCCAAACTTAAAACTCATCTATACACCTTGACCTTCTGTTAGTGGCTTATCCTTCAGTCGCCTCAGACTTGGTACCTGTCACCTTTCTCCCTGGGTCAGTCTCAGTCTACATGACTTTCTTAAGCCTGGTACGTAGAGTAAGGTCCATATTCTCCTCCCAGTCTTCTCTTTCCCTTCAGGCTCACTGTCCTGGACCACTGGCCATCCTGGGATCTCTCCCTCTCCTGCTGCCTCATGCCTGAGCATCTGGATCTGGATCTGGATCCTCAGGCTGCAGGAGATTCAGCATCTCCTTTTCTCTCTGGTTTGCCTTCTCTGTGCTTGTTTCCCTCCTCTTGACCTGTTAATGCTGTGAGAGGTTGCGTTGCTCAGGTATGTTTGAAAGCGCCTGGAAGTTGTTTGATACCCTCACAGATCATATTCTTCATAAATGTTTGCAGTCTGTAATTTTGTCATCCACACTAAATATACCATGTTGCTCTATTCTTATGTATTTTTCCTGTTAAGTTTTTTTTTAGTTTTTTTTTTTCCTTATTAGTTATTTGTGATTTAGGGCTATATAAATATAACTTGACATAACTGACTTGAATCCAAATAAAACGTTTGTAACACAAAAATAGGAAGGAAAGAATTTTAAAATCATCAATATCATTAGTGAGTACAAGAGTCAGTGATTGACATTATTATTTTTTTTTTTTACCCTTTTACAGACATTTCCTGGTTTTGCATCCTTCATAAAAATCCCGGTTTACTTCATTTGATAAAAGAAAAAAAACTGAAAAAAAGTTGATAAAATTATATAAAATTAAATGAGAATGCATTTGAATCTGAGAAAAAAAATACACTTTTTATTCTCTTTATTTTACAAGACAGCAGGTGATGTATTTGAGGCCAGATTTACTCACAGTCTAAAAAGAGAAGAAATAAAAGAAGTCCTCATGAAAAAAAGAATCAATATATCCTGCATTGCTGGTAAAAACTTTAAATATCTCTTTTGCTGTTGCCCTAAGGATACGGCTACTGCTATAACATAGTGTGTGGCTGTCATCTGACTGGCTTCCTTTTCTTACAGCAAACAGGATAATAAAACTGACTGAGGCAGTGTCGCACAGGAGTTTATGAACAGCTTTATCACAACACTAGACCAACTCAACCAGATCAGCTCAGAGCGGCGTGTACGTTATTTAGTGTTACACATTAAGAACCTGTAAACCTGTGTCACAGCCTCACTAAGCAGCCATGACAACCACAGCGGCGAGGCCCTTACATGATCATAGACTCATCATAACCACGAGCCCCTGTCACTCCGCCACAGCTTCACCGGCAGCCGGTCGTAAGCAATCAGCCTCTGCTCATAACCAAACTTTCGCTGCGATAACAGAGACAGTTACCGCCAGTGTGCAAGACATATGTAACTTTCAACCAACATCTCATCAGAACAACAACCGACGACCGTTAAAACTAATTAATGAGCGTACTCTCTCAACCTTCTCTTCTGCCACGTGTTTATTACAGAAAAATGGTGGAACTTCCTTCTTCTGTAAAGTGTCAGTTCAGCTAAAGATACTGTACCTGAGATTCCTGAAATGCAGTGGAAGTCGATGGAAGTTCCTGATACTCACAACCCTGAAAAAAAACCCAAAAAACCCTGTTTCTGTTACTGATTCACACAACATGTGCTGTTTTCATAAGGACTCATTCCTACTGAGGATATGAGTCGGTATTAACACAGGTAACAGTATATTTCTGTTGATGTGCACAGACTCTGTTGCCACTGCTGATGAGTGTTTTCTACGCTCAGCATCACAAACCAAATTCCATTCACCTCCATTGCAGACATCTCAATAATAGACTGTTTGCATAGCTAGATACCGCTAGAGATAAGTAAGTACCTGTGTTTATCATTATGTATTCAGTGATTGATGATTGAGCTTTGTATTTTTAGTGAACTAGCCCTTTAAAGTCTGGCTATAGCCTCTCAAGTCTTCCTTTCTCCTCCCCTGGCATCTCCCCTTCTTCTCTCCTAATGCATCTCTTTATCTCTTTATGACCCCCACACACACACACCCCTCCAAGGGCAGGACTCATAAAACATAAAACGATTGTTTGTCACGTGCTGCAGCGCACCAACAAAAACCTTCCCCCCAGAAACCAAATGTAACTGGAACCTTTTAAGTTACTACTTCAGTCATCTGAGGGGAGTTAGCCATAATGGTGGCATGCAGGGACCCCCCCAGCACACCAAGCTCCCTCCCCACTCCTTCCTGGGCCATCCTCTACATAAATTGACTGCTGGCTCCACCTTGTGGTCATAAAAGTCCATAACAAGCGCAGATATCTGGTCAAATCCATAAATCCCAGCACAGAGCAGAGACTATAAATTAAAATACAATTTTCTGAAAATCAAAAACTTTATTTTATTTCAACGGTTTATACAAATTGCAAATAATTACAAAATAAAAATTCTCATCATTTTGTACTTGTAAACTTTACCGGACAGTCTTTTAGAGGAAGTGTGTGTGTGTGTTTGTGTATGGGCACAAAAAGGTATATATCTATTTATTTATTCAAAACTGTATTGTCATTCAGGCCCTGTGTGTGTGTGTGTGTGTGAGGTGTGTGGATTAGTCTGTGTGTTCCTCCTCTGTCTTGTCCTTGGTAATGGGAAATTCCAGCGATGTCCTGAACCGAACGGGCACTTCCTGCTGCTCCTCTGCGATTGGCTGCTTGGCCACGGGGGCGTGGATCCGCAGCTGTCCGTCATCCATCAGGGAACAGGATAGGCCGGACAGGTCCAGGTGAGGGGGCAGGTCGATCTTCTGGACGAACCCCATTTGGGACGAGGCCGAGGAGCAGAAGGAGGCGCACGAGGAAGAGGAGGAGCAGGACTGGCTCTCCTCTGCTCCGGCCTGCTTCATGGCCACCACCGCCAGGCTCCGCCCCTCCAGTTTGACAGTGATGTCATTGGGGGCGTAGCCACGAGCATCTAGGGTCACCAGGAGGTCACCGTTGTTTTCTGAGACCTGCTGGGCCGACTTCTGCAGCTCCTTGCTGGGACTCTCTCTCTGCTGCTCTTTACCATCACTCAGCCTGAAAGATGATCAGAATCTGGGTCAGGATCTGGATCAGAATCAGCTCCATCTGGTTTAGCGACTCATCCACTGACTCAGACCAGAGCTAAACAAGTATCTGTGCTAAACCATCGACATAACACAGACATGCCTGGTCATTTCCACTACTGAGAGACACAGTTACCGTACATACCCTGTCAGAGAGGAGGAGAGGAGGGGCAGCTGGCCGAGCCGGAGCAGGGGGTGTCCATCTTGGAGCCCCCTCAGGAGGCTGTCGGCCAGTTTGGCTCTCCGGTTGAAGAAGTCCTGCTGCAGCGAGGAAAGGGCTCCTGGGTGCAGCGGCCACAGCAGCCGCTCCTGGCTGAAGAAAGGGTCGTCGCCGAACAGGCTGGTCAAGGCGGCGTGCTGGGACATCATTTCAGCGTTGTGGTTTATAAGGCCTCCTGCGAGCTCCGCGTACCGTAGTCTCCCGTAGTGTCCGCTTGCAGATTCCCTCCTTCAGGTCAAGACTTGTCTTTAGGCTCCAGTGGAGAGTGAGAACAGACAATTCCCTGAGTTTCTTCCTCTTGCTCGTCTTTACTCGGCCAGTTTGGGTCCTCACACATGACTCTCTGCTTTATATACCCCGGCCACTCCGCTCCAACCCTCCCACTGTGTTATTTACACCTCATGAGCTCACTGCCGTTTGTTAGCGTGCACCAGTGGGGTCAGGAATGCCCTGCAACTCATCAAAAGGCTAAAGACGGCTCATGGTCACATCCTGTTTGTGTCTGAGTGTCCAAACTGCAGCCATTTCTTATTTTCATTCCCAGTATGTGATGCAGATGCATATTTTTAATGTGTGCGTACAACAACATGGTTAGTTTGGCCATTTTTAAAGCTGCTGGGTGAATATCTGGGATGTCTCTGAAAATAACTCATGTCTTTCTATTCAGTGAAAGCATTTCCACCAAGTGTAAAAGCCCTTTTTCAATACTGACTCACTCGGAGTCTTCCGAGTAACTAAATAGTATGCAAGATGCCATGTGATTTAAAGTTTCAGTTATACATATATTTCATGTATGTAATTTTCATTACATACATATGAATGCCAGGTCTATAATAACAATTAAAAACAGGAGCCTGTTGTGCTATTCTGAGGGTTGGTGAAGTCACAACAATGATTCTAATCATTACAGTAAATCCTAGATATCAATAATTTAATATTCAAGTACATTCCTGTTGTCTTACTTGTGTGATTGGTCCAGGGGCAGTTTGATAAATCTTGTTTTTTTTTAATGAAATTTTGATTTTGCCTTATTTCAATTTATGTAAACCCTTTTCCACCCAGAGAAAATAGATTAATGAGAAAAATGAAAATAAAAGTTCTCCTGGGAAGGAAAAATTATGAATTGCAAAGCTTAGTTTGGCAAAAAGACTGGAAACAAGGGGGCAGTGAGCCTGGCTATATCCACAGGAGATAAAATCTACGTCCAATCTCATTTGTATAATCTGTGCAAAAATATGTGTGAAAAAGGGTAAAAACATACAAAAAAAATTATGTTGCAGCAACTCTAAAAGTTACTTCCATCTTCTATATAAAGACCTTTAGAGGTGCTGGTTACCTGGTTGTTTTTTTACACTGGTACAGAGCTAAGCTGATCTGATCGTCAGACTCTAAGCAAGAGAGTGAATAAGCGTATTTCCCAAAAGGTGTGCCGTCATTTTTCCTTGAACTGAGACTTGAGCAGCTGCTCAGCACTGAACTTGTAGCCGAGCAGTGTAAACAAAGCCCATCTTGTTTCAGGTTACAAGGCTTCATCTCTGCTTCTTCCAGGGATGAGCTCAGAGTGCAAGCATCCAGAGAGAGTGTGTGTGTGTGTGTGTGTGTGTGTGTGTGTGTGTGTGTGTGTGTGTGTGTGTGTGTGTGTGTGTGTGTGTGTGTGTGTGTGTGTGTGTGTGTGAAACCAGCAACACACTGACATTACAAGGAGCCCGAGTCATTTCTATTTGAGGGCTGCTGAGGCGTCATATTGTAAACCTGCCTCCACATCATTGGCTGAAACTGTGACCTGGCTCGCATCTGATTGGCTGACGACAGCTGCCTCAATGTGGTATTTCCCAGTTCTGCTTGGAACAGTCTGCTGAGACAAAAACACCAGTTCATCTTCTATTATCTTGACTATTGATGTAGTTTTTGTGTGTTTCTGTGTGTTATTCAGTGAAACATTCTGTGTTAGTACTGATGCTCATTTTTAGGCTTTGTGCCTTTGCTGTAGTGGACCTCATTATCTGTTTATGGCAAATGCAGCAGATTTGGACTGAAGGTGGACGGATTAAGACGTCATCAGATGGGCAGATGGTCAACCTTGAGTCGCCAGAAGAGTACTTCAAATATAATGCGCGTCACTGGACAAGGGGAGCCAGGGTCAGAAATAGAAAGGAAGATTCAAGATGGCTGCCCTTTCCTCAGCTTTAAATAACTCTGTTATTATTACATAGCCCACCTAAGTTTGGTCATTATTAGCGGGTGTCTAAGACCAACTGGCTCACGTCACGGACAGTCACATGCAGAAAAATGGTTTGTTGTATTTTATAATGTATGTTATTATATTTTTTGTTGTGTTTTATTCTCATTAAAAATTCCAAAAAAAGATTTGGGAAATATGGTTATGGCTTTCTTGAGAGTTAAATAGGAATATCACTCTTACCTTAAAGAAACAAAAGTGGTATCAATCTTCTCATCTAACTCTAAGTAAGAAAGTGAAACGTTTACTTCCAAAAGTCATAATATTCTTTAACTATTTGATACCATTATGATAGTACAAGACACATAAATTAGGTGTAGATTGTCCAGTAAGATAAATTCATATAATGATAATGTTGAGAGGTGCGAATTTAAACACAGTCAAGTGGTTTTCAAAGGAACATGCTGGACTTATGGTAAAAAAAGAAAAAGAAAATTGAAACATCAAATTAAGTTTTCTGTATGAGTGCAAATTTTACAAAAATGTAAGGACTCTGTGTTATGTGTTGGCTAAGACAACTAAGTGAACACTTACTAATTCCAACAATAAACTGGAGCTGCCTTAATGGCCTGCTGGCCTTTTATTCCTTTAATGTTGGAATAATACGAACCTGACTCAGGTTTTCAAAATAATAAAGACTGACACTAAATGATAGCTCTGGGTCAAACTGCTAATGGTGGTGAGGGAACAGTCTAAGCGATGCTGTGTTTTATGGGTTTTACATGAACCAGCATGACTGGAAAGTTAAAATACTATACACAGCCAGAGGCAGAATTACAGTGTTTTCATAAATTAGGACAGTTAAGTCTAATAGTACTTTCAAAATCTCACAGCTAAAGGTGAGGGTGAGCCTGTTCTTAGCCATGATGATGCTTTGAGCTAAATGCTAACACATTAGCTAAATGCATTAAAACATTCACTATTTGAGTTGGGCATGTTAGCATGCCAACATTTTCTGATTAGCGCTAAACACAAAGTACAGCTGAGGCTCATTGGAATGCCATTCGTTTTGCAGGTATTTGATCATAAACCAAAGTGTTGTGCAAACAAAAAAACTTCTGACCTGATCATTGAGCTAGACAGAGAAAAATCACTAATGTTTTTACAGGTCATCCTGAGGGGGAAAGGAATGCCTGTACCAAAGTTCATGGCAATCCAACAAACAGCTGTTGAGGTATTTCACTAGAAATGTCAACCTCATGGCGTTAGAGGAACAGCCAGTGGATCAGGAGAGTCAGAGGGCTTCATTCTTGGGGGACCATGAATGTAATGTAAAAAAGTTGGTGGTAACCCATCCAACAGTTGCAACGATATTTCCATCTGGATTAACCGATCGACCAATGGATACCCAGCCCGTGAGTGGTGCCAATAGTATAGCTAAAGATTTTAAAGGGAATGTTTAACAGTGTTGTAAACCCTGAGCAGGCAGAAATAACAGTTTATTCTCTCAGCATCTAGATGAGAAACAAAGATATGCATGTGTTTCGAGGTTAAGATCAGAAAGACCACCCCTACAGGGATGTAGTACCAAACTCTATGACTGTTTTTATTGACTCCCCCGATCTGGATGAGAGACCTCAGGAAGAGCCTGAGCTGAGCCTCTGCAGCCTGGCTGGAAAAAAGAAAGATGGTTTGAGATACAGATCGATTCCGAACACATATTCAACCTTTAATTTTTTCATCACAAAGGATTAAAAATGCAAAACTTTGAAAAGAAAAACAGTGAAAACTGATAAAAACAGTGACATTTCAAAGTTCCAGTTTTATTTCTAACCTTAACGTATACAAAACTTAGCCACTGGGGGCAATGGAAACAGGCTGACCGCAACATTGACATGCTGTCACCTTTTAAGTTGATATAATGAGTTTGTTACAAATGGTTGCTTATTTTCACATCAGGCAAACACAGATCAAGATTATCATTCATTATTATGATCATTATCATTCAATAGGACTCTTTCTTCTGTCCATTTGATGACTCCAAGTCCAGTACTCACTCTCTTTTAGCTCTATTTTTGGTCTCCACCAGCTTCTGAGGGAAACCTCTGGCTCTATAGCTACTAAATGCTCCATTATGTTCACCAGATGGTCTCTGACTTTGTTTGTCTGCTGTTTCGTGCTGAGCAGGAAGTGGACAGGGGAGCTTCAGGGCATTTTAATTAAACTGAATGAATGAATAAATAAATAAATCAATAAATCAATAAATCAATAAAAACTACATGATGGGAGGAGGAAGAATTGTGGGCTGGCAGCTTAACAAGACGAAATTCACCATACAGGTGACAACTCTGCAGGTTCATCACTACATGTGATGAACCGCTGTCAGATTCCTCTTCAGAAATGCTGAAGTTAGCACAGTTGGTACTGGATGTTTTTGTCTTTCTTTCCTCTAGGATGAATTTTCCATCTAAAACCTGAGTTACTGATATCCTGTCCCCAGGTACCCTCATCCACGGGGTTCATGGAGATGCTGAGCTTTGGAATGCTCACTGGAAAAAAATCCACATTAATCGAACAGTGCTGCAGGTCTGATCTGACTGGTATCAACCTTTGTTGTTCAGAGCTCACTGAGCATCTGAGAGGTGAGAGATTAAAAACCTGAACAAATGTCCTGGGCAGATGTGCCAACTATTGAATAATCACAAGCTCTGGGTGTCCAACCCTGTCTTTAACCAGATGTATTGAATGTAAAGATAAACAATTTTCTAATGATAAAATAATCAGTATGCATATAGACGGCAGTGGTCATTCAGTTTTAACAGTCACAATAAAAACACATCTGTTAAAAGCAGTTCTTAATCGATGGAACACTGACTGCACCATGTTATTTTTCCTTGGTAATCCTTCAACCATGCTCCAAAACGAAACAAACTTTTAAAAGTAAAAGTAAACAAAACTGAAAATTCGTTACTGGTCCAGTTTGGAGAACTGCTCCATTTACCCAGCGTCAGTCAGACGTTGCTCAGACCTAATGAATTTATTGTCGGCGTAGCTTTTCTGTCAAATACGTTGCAGCCGCCGACTAGTATACAAGACTTGGTGCCATCCCATAGTCCGGCTACCTGTGCACCACCTCGGCGTCATTTAGGTCGCAGCGGTCATCACAGACTGTTCCCCAGGCATCAACCCTTCCAGAGCTCCGATTAGATATAGGCCCAGCTGATCCGATATGAACAACTACTGGGCGCAAGACATGACAAATAATATTTTATATTTTTTCACAACTAAAAAAAATTGTGTATGACACAGGACAGTGGACTGACCCCTTGCAGTGGACGGTGTTGTCAACAGGAAAGGAGAAAAAATGTCATGGCTTTCAGCTGAAAAGTGCTGAGAGAAAAGTCGCTCTATATTTACGCTGAATGCTGAGTCTCTTAGACCGCCATCCCAACGATACTACCTGTTAAAAAAAAACAGAAGAAAGAAGAGCTAAACTGAAACGCTGACTTACCAGGGGTCAGAGAGTGAAGGTTTCTCTGTTGAACAGCTGCTCTGCATCATTTATCCATGACAGAACAGAGCGCAGGAAACCAGACCAAAGCACATGGCGTTCGGAGACACTTCACAACAGTGTCATCAACTGTTGAACTTCTCTCTCTCGCTCTTCGGCCGGGTGCAAACTACAAAAGCTGCAGCACCCAAGTAACAGCTATCAGATATTCTGGCTTTGAGTACTGATCAGTGCTGTCAACCCTTTTCCTTCCATGTATGCCAGTTCTTTATACTGTATTTATTATTTATTCTAATTTATTTTAAATCTAATGTGTTGTGCCAAATATTTACTAAAATACTGTGACGTGAATTTGAGCACCCCTGAGCAAACCTTCTGTTACTGTGAATAATTAGGTGAGTAGAAGGTGACTTGATCTCCAAAAGGCATTAAGTTAAAGATGAAAAATTCTTGTCAACATTTTAAGCAATAGCAGGGTTTATTTTTCTTTAGAGTGAAAAAAAGGTGAGGAGCTACATACATAAGTTTAGGCCTCCGAGAGATTTGAGATTTGAACTTACCAAGTTCTCCTTTCTTAATTAACTTGTTAGGGCTATAGCTTATTCACAGTGATCATTAGGAAAAGGCCAGGGATGCAAATTTCAAAGCTTTATGAATCACCTGACTCTTTAAGCCTTGTCCCAACAGTCAGCAGCCATGGGCTCCTCTAAGCAGCTGCCTAGACTCTGAACATCGAAATAATTAATGTCAACAAAGCAACCAAGGTTATAAGAAGAGAGAGAAGTGTTCTCAGGCAGCTGTTTCCTCATTTTATGAGGAAACTGGAACAGTGGATGTCAGTTGGAGGTGTGGAAGACCAAGGACTCTCTCAGAGAGAACTGCTGGTAGGTTTGTTAGAAAGACAAATCAAAAAGACCTTCAGGAAGATTCATCAGACTCTGGACTGGTGGTTCACTGTTCTACTGACCTTCATGGAAGAGTCAGCAGAAGAAAAACCTTTGCTGGGTCCTCACCACAAATTCAGCATCAGAGGTTCACAAAGGAAACATCTAAACAAGGCTGAAGCATGTTGGAAACAGGTCCTGTGGACTGAGGAAGTTAAAGTAAAATGTTGTGGCCACAATGAGCCAAGATATGTTTGGAGAAAAAAGGGGCAGAGTTCCATGTAAACAACACCTCTCCAGCTGTTTTGCTTTGGGCTTGTGTTGCAGCCAGTGTCACAGGGAACCTTTCACTGGTGGAGAGAAGAATGGATTCAATTAAATATCAGAAAATTCTGGTTGCCAGCATCACGTCTAAAGATAAGCTGAAGATGAAAAGAGGAGGCTTCTCCATCAGAATAATGATCCCAAAAATACCTCAAAGTCCACAATGGGCGACATCAAGGGGAGAAAGCTGACCCCAACCTAAACCTGATCAAAAATCTGCAGATAGACCCCAAAAGAGAAGCGAATCTCACAGAACTAGGAACCTTTTGAAAATCCTCACAACAAGAACTGAGAGACTCTCAGCTGCTACAAAAAGTGTTTACAAGCTGCGATAGTTGCCAGAGGAGGCGTTACTGAGCACTGACTGTGCAGGGTACATGGAGAACGTTATCAAAAAAGTAATCTTGCTTAAAATATTAAGGAAATGTGTCATGTTTAACTTAATGCCTTTTAAAAACCAGGTGTCTTTTATCTTGTACAGCCATTTAAATTCAAATTAAGATTGAAAGGTGCTTCATGGTGTGAAATGTTCCACCTCAAAATTCCTCTAACTGTAAATGTGACCTCGGCCTGGTTTAATCTTTTGGCTGATCCAGGTGTGTAGTGTACCGTGGCTTCATACAGTCTTAATTGTGTTTTATTGTGATTTAATTTTTAATGGATAAAACTGCCATTGCACTGATTCTACACTCAATAATCCATAATGACAAAGTGAAAACATTTATTTAGAATTTTTAGCAAATTAACCATTAAAACCTCAAAAACCTCCTCTTAAATCTCTTCTTTACAAGAGAATTCAGGCCCTTTGTGGTAATGTGCATCCTCTTTTCTTTGATTATCCTCGGAATATAAACTGAATAGACACTGGACATAGTTTAGAAGGGCACACACATGTTAACTTGTGGTCCACGATTCATACTGTATGTCAGGACAAAACCAAGCCATATAGTCCGAGGACTCTCTTTAGACCTCCATGATAAAACTGAGTCCTTGTAGTCGTGGACTTGCCACGAGACAGAGGACACTTTATGTAGAAGCTTACGACCCACCTGGGGTTTGACAAACAGCATGAGGAGTGAGTTTAGGAGCAGGAGGAAAAAGATTCTCTGGTCTGATGAGAGAAAAACTGAACCCTTTGGGCAGAGCTCCAAACATTATGTCTGCTGAACACCAAGCACCACTCGTCAGCTGGCTAATACCAAACATATACCATAATACCTACGGTGAAGATGGTGGTTGCAGCATCAGGCTATGGGGGACAGGACAACTGGTCAGAATGGAGGGAGGGAGGAAAGCAGCCATTACAAAAAGGTCCTTGAAGAAGAAAACCTGACCTAGATTACACAAGATGCAAGACTGGGGCGACGGTTCACCTTTCAGCATGACAGTGGCCTGCAGCACACAGCCAAGACAACAAGGGCTTCAGGACCAGTCTCTGACTGTCCTCTAGTGGTCCAGCAAAAGCCCAGACTTAAACCCCAATGATCCTCTGTTGAGAGACCTGAAGATGGCAGGTAACAGACACTTCCAGTCTGATGTAGCCCGACAGCATCTGCCAGAAAGAATAAAGGGTAAACTGCCCAAATCAAGCAACAAATACATTCAGGCCTGATCTGCTGTCAACATCAGAGGCAACAGAGCAAGTGGTCCTGCCAGAACCTGGGATGACCGGATAGAGGAGGCCCATGAGAGGAAGAGGGCTGTGAGCCCACTGTAGAGGACTGTAGAGGCTTTACAGGCCAATCTCTCCATCAGGCCCTCAAGCTCCTGGTAATATCAGGCTGGCAGAGCCGCAGCTGAGGCTTGGTGATGGCTTTGGACCAAAGAGGGGTGATCCATGGCCTGGCCTGCTAATTGGACACAAGCTGAGGGCTGAGGAATCCCCCACTGGGTTGCCCAGGGGAGGGGGTTTCAAATGATCAATAACTTGAATCACCCTATGATCTTGGGAGCATAACTGATGATGTGTCCAGGCTGCAATGCCACGTTGTACCGTAGAACTACTGGAATTCAACATCCACCTTGGTCCTGCGTCTTTTACATGGTGGTTCACTTGGCTGCTCTGCACAGCGACACGGTAGTGACAGCTTGACATGGTGCCATGGAAAATCCTGTGAAAATCATTTGTTATAACGCGGCACCGATAAAAACCTGCTCTTATCACTGACAACACACAGAAATCTGTCGCCACTCGACGGCTTTGTGGGTCAGCATCAAACACACAGAGGAAGATACACAGATCCTGTGATTACTTTGTATCAAAGCGATGAGGAACAAGTTGCAGGTTGCAGAATCTCACACTGCACCCTCAGTGGTTTTGTCATGAATGTTTTTTTTTTCTTTTAACTTTCAAAGCCACAGGGCCAAGATTTTTTTTCTGTTCTATTTTAAATATAGTATGCTTTTTTTTTGCCTGGGTTTTATTTTCCTTATACAGTACATGCTTGTGCTGTCACACCATTCACAGAAGTGATGTCACTTTGATTGTTTGGCTGAAAACACCCAGATTCTTTGTTTATACATTTAAAAATCATTTTATTTTATAATCGGTTGAATTTAGTTAACTCCCTCTTTTTGAATCACTTTGTAACTTAGGGTTGAGTTTAAATAAAGATTGTTATTACATACAAATAATGCTACATTATGTGGCCTTATAAAAAAAAAAAAAAAAAATCCAATTCAGTTTTCCCCTTTCATTCTCATCTGTTGGCCTGATGCAGTATCCAGTGTCCCCCACTAGAGGTTATCGCAACACAGGGTTTTTCAATAAACAAGCCCACTGTACCATAACTACAGTCTTCCAATAACAGGATGTTTTTCCAGGCACAGGGGCTGCATGAACCACACCTTCAGGTCACTGTGGTTACTTCGGGGCCATGTTTAGTTCTGATCACTCTGGAGATCAGCTTCAAGTCAAACAGTATCTACAGTGTGTCTGTATGACATTGTGTACAGTGAACTTCCTCTTAAACGGTTTATTTTAATTTTACCAGTTCTAATCAAGCTGGCTGGAAAGTTTTTTTTATCCCTCAGGCAACAGTCTACCAGTGTAGCAAAGAAAATTTAAACGCTTTAGTGATGTGAATCGAATTTGCGTAGTGGATCAGTAGCAGTGTTTTCTAGAAGCGTCCACCTGTCACCGTGAACCCAGTCCGTCAACAGACAGGGAGGGCTATATAACATTCACAGAGCAATATTCAATTCAACTTTATTCATATAGCACCACATTATAACAGATACTATCTCAGGGCACTTTTGATATAGATTAGGTCCAGACTAGACTCTTTATAGTTATTTACAGAGACCAAACATTTCCCCCATGAACAAGAAAAACTCCCTTTAACAGTAGAAACGTTGAACAGATCAAGGCTCATGGTGGCTTGGGGGGGGGGGGGGTCTGCCTCGAGGGAGAGAGAGAGAGAGAGAGAGAGAGACGGAGGCAGGAGGGAGGAGAGAGAGCTTAGCACAATAATGGGACTAATAGCTATATATGCTATAGTTATACTAACAGGGCTGATTATATTAATAATAGGACTAAATGAAATGGTAACAGTATCAATCATAATAATTAGTGCAGTGGTTGTTGATCAGGCTCATGGGGCATTAGATGGTTCTACAACCATGGATCCAGACTCAGGAGCATCAGAAAAATCCTGCAGAAAGCAACAGGAGGACGAGGAGAGAGACGAGGAAGCACAAAACTAAAGGAGAGAGAGAGAGGGAGGTCACTTAGTAATGAGCATTTTTGAAGTGTTAATGCGCACAGGGAGAGAGGAGGAGGAGGAGGAGGCGGAAAGAGGAGCTCGGTGCATCATGGGAAGTCCCCCGTCAGTCTATAGCAGTATAGTGAGAGGATGGCTCAAGCTGATAGCACGGGTTCAGATATGCACATGAAGCCACATTGCGTGAGAAGGCTGAGGAAGTGACTGGCGTGAGAGCGCCACCACCGCAGCCCGTGGCAGCACATGGTAGCCCGTGGTAGCCCCGCTTGAAGTCTGCGGTTGTCTGGATTCACCCTCTGGGGTCCTCACAACCCTCCTTCCACCTGCTTTGAGTTTCAACTGCACCGTCTTCACGCTCAGACCTTTTACAGAGTTTCAGCATTTCAGTTGGTATCATGGAAATGATTATGGAAATGATGCCAACTGTGCTCAGGTTCTAGAAAAAAAATTCTCTCCATTTGTTTCTCCACATAGTTCTTTATCATTATTTTTTATTTATTACTTCTGTGTTAAGAATTTGTCATTTCAATTTCTCATTTCTCAAGAAATGTTACAAACCTTCTCCATTCTGGTTTTTTCTGCAGCATTTTTTGCAAATTTCTAAAATGACCATGATTGTATTGTACTGTTTGTACTGTGCGCCTCACTGTATGCCTGAACTGTAAAGGCACCAGTGGTGTGTGAGGCAGTGTAATGTTCACTGACCAATATCCTCATTTGCTGCCGGAGCTCTGAAACCCCTGACACGCAAACACACACTCACAGGTTCCAGGATTTTGATGTAAAATGTTGAAGTTATGGCAATGTGGTTCTGAATTCAGGAGAATTACGTAGATTTATTTCCTATATGCTTGATCTCTTTCTCAATTTATGAACACATACACACACACACACACATACACACAAACACATACGCACACACACGCACGCTGGGCAAGAGGCAGCCAATAGAGGTTACTAAGGGTCATGTTTGAGCAGCGGAACTGAAAAACAGGAAGAAATTTGAGGTGTGAGGATGGCAGCTTAGTGTTTCGGGTGTGTGTGTGTGTGTGTGTGTGTGTGTGTGTGTGTGTGTGTGTGTGTGTGTGTGTGTGTGTGTGTGTGTGTGTGTGTGCATGCATGTGTGTGTGTGTATGTGTGTGTAGGTGGGTGAGGCATGAGAGAAGAAAGTGGTTGGTTAAATGATTCTTGTGCAATGCAAAAAGAAAAAAAAAACCCACGGGACAAAGATGGTGTGTGTGTGTGTGTGTGTGTGTGTGTGTGTGTGTGGGTGTGTGTGTGTGTGTGTGTGTGTGTTTTGGAGGTGATTAAGAGGCAGCAGCGACAGTAGGGAAAGACAGAGATCCCTTCGTTTTGTTTTACAGCATTTGTGGCTGTAGACACACACTTGTGCGCACACATACACACACTCACTCAAACACAGACACAGACACACATACACACACACACACACACACACACACACACACACACACACACACACACACACACACACACACACACACACACACACACACACGCATACAGAGTGCCCAACAACTGAATGTAATTCGGACTGACAGCTAGCCTTCACGCTCTGACGCACTTCTCCTCCCAAAATGGACACAGAAGGACCGTTTTACACACTCATGCACATACACACACACACACACACACACACACACACACACACACACACAGTGTCTAAATGGGCTTTCTGTCCACAGCAGCTGAAAACCCAAAACATTAAGTGGAGGCAGAGGGGGTTGTGATGAATTAGGGGGGGGTGGTTGACCAGGGTGAGTTTGGGCCAACGGACAGACAGAGAGTTAGCCAGCCAAACCAGCAGGTTAGCAGGTCGGTTACTGTAAAAAATACAGTAGTCGAGCACACAGACATAGCATATCATAAACCGTGACAACAAAAAGAAGTGTCAATAGTTTGTGTTTCACACACAATCAAAGGCGTTATTATATTAGGACCCCCCCCCCCCCCAGAGCTAGAAGTTAGTCAAAATGTAAAGCATATGAATACAAGCCAAAGAAAAAGCAAATGCATGGACATTTTCTCCCACTGCTTTTATATGAATATTAGGAGATGCCCAGATCAAGATAAGCAGTGGTGCAAACTCTGTGCTTGGATGCCACCGGACCACTGCAGAAGAAGACTGTCAACCAAAATCCAAAGTTACCACCACCAAGCAAACAAATTAACAGGGGGATAGAAACATGCTTATTGTATAACTGCTTTTAAAGCCTATGTAGCAATCCTTGTGCTCGCATGTAAAAGTGATGCAATGAACCCTTAAAACACCAACAACCAGAAGTGTCTTATTTTCACATAGAACACAGTTATAGGTACAGTCAGCGATTCCGATCCAATACACTTTCTGTCAAATTCAGCGATCTCCTCATGACCCGCTAGTTGGCTGTTCTGGATGTGTGCTAACCTGCTGGTCTGTAAACGGGAAACAAAGTAGCTTGGACCGAGCCGCCATCACCACCAGGGGCGTGCTCGGATTTCCTCGTCTGGGAAAGGGGGGATGTCGGAGCGAGAGTCGACTGAAGACAAACGCTGAGGTCTCGCTGTTTTCTCCCTGACAGGTGTAAAGTAGTAGTCAGCATGTCCTGTCTGGTTAGTTAGCATCAGCTACCTGTCTCACATGTTTGTGTCCAGTAACGTTAAATCAACATTAAACTCACTTTACTGAGGCCCGGTGTCGGTGTGACGTCGGCTACAGTAGCAGGAGAGCTGTAAGTATTATGTCTGAAGATGGTTTTCTGGTTCCGGGAAAACGGATCTTCCCTCTGCATGTTAGCTTAGCAGCAGCAACTGTAGCTACCAAGCCAATGATAGCGACATTACCTGCCGTGTCGTTTTCTCCCATTCATGGTGTTTGTCTGAACAACATACAAAGGGTTTTACAGCCATGAAGGCCTAAACTCACGAGTTTGCTAGCACAGTCATTTCTCATGATTGGTGCTAAATGCTACACTGAGGTAACATTACCTTCTTTGTTAGCTTAGCTACAAAGCTGTTGCTGTACTTTTCTTAAAAATTCCTTAACAACTGGTTTTAACTCTGTTTTGTTTTTTGGATGCAGTATTTTCTGATGACGTTTTGTATTATGAGGTTTGTTTTGTTTGAGAGGATCTAACTCCAAGCTCTGGTAGTCATCGATGTGTTGTTGCAATAGAGGGAAGGGAGGGGTGAGTTTGTTCCGCTGTTGCATTCGAACATGAGCTGTTTGTCTCTAGAATTATTACTCGTCCTTTAACACAGAATGAAGTTATGACACAGTTTGTTATGTCTCATATGGTCACATGCATTTCCATCAATAGACCGAAGTATTTTCAAGACAACTGCTTAGAAAAAGGAAGCAATGCAATCTGCTCTCAAAGTTGAAGTTTCCATCATCACTGGACATGCTCAGTCAAATTGTCAAATTGACAGTACTGGTCTAATGTTACGACACCTCGGCCATGGTTCAGCCATGAGAACCATGTCAAAGTCAGACTGGTTCCAATCTCTGCTCTTTCCCATTCTGTCGCTACCAGCAACTTCTCCAAACTAAAGTAGAAAAATTATTCATCCGCATTGCCTAGAACAGCGAACAGGAGCATTTTCTTATCTTACAAAGCTTTGGGTCAGGTTTGGTTAGGTTTAGAAAAGATGGTGGATTCAGATAAAGGGTTTGAGGAACTTTGCCATCCTGGCTGACTACTTTGTTTTTTTTTACCCACAGGGGCCAGAGCAAAGCACGACATGTAACCCAGATTATAAGAAAATAACAGAAATAAATTCTTTTTGTGACAAGAATAACAAATAAAAAAACAACTAAATGTTGGTTTAATTTGAATTTTAATTTAAGTTTAAAGTAAAAAAAAAAAAAATCCTAATTTATTCTATTTGAACCATCCTTTCAGATCCCTCCACCATGGGACTCTCTGAACTTAGCGCAACCAACAGGACACACATACGCACCAACAAAGAAAGACACTGGAGCTAAACAGCATGCAAAGCTAAAATGTCTTAACATCTTTCTCTGTGGATTAAGGTTTATGTTTCATTGACTCACTAGAAAGATCCACCAGATGGTTTTGTTGAATTTCACTGTGTTATCATGTTTTATTTGTTAGGTCTCCGTAAATAATCACTATACCATAGAGTCTGGTCTAGACCTGCTCTATATGAAAACTGCCCTGAGATATTGTCTGTTATAATATGGCACTATATAAATAAAACTGAATTGAACTGAATTGAATTATTTTAGTTTATTTTGCCTACAGTTTAATGAAGCAAGAGAAAACAAGTTTGTGTATAAAAGTATAAGGAAATGTTAAAAGAATGTAAAAAGATTTGTCTGACATTTGGACTTTTATTTTCATGAAAATTAAATATCTGCAAATTTGGAACTTTATTCTCTTAATCGCCTGTGATGCTGGTCAGTTTTTGTTTTTGTGCCTTTGACGATGAGAGTGACCCTGAAGCCTGGAGGAGACGGTGAGTTTGTATGGTAACCATGGCAACATCGCAACGGACCCACTGCTACATTTGACATACTGAAAGACTGTCTGACGTTGAAATATTATTTTCATTATGTAATGAAAATATGGTTAACAAAACAAAGTAATGAAAGACATTTTCATTAAGACGAGTTTGTGGGCACTTGGTGTTATTCTAATATTTTTAAAACATTTTTATGACAGTTGCAGAATTGAACGATGGCCTGTTTTACGGCCATGACTCTGTTTTCAGAGTCAGAGCTGACAGATCCATCAGTGCCTCGCAACCTGCTAAATATGTCATTTAACAACAGAAGATACTTCAGTTAGTTACAGACGGCCATGCAGATTGGCTGGGGGTAGCCCTGATATTTGGAGAACAGCTAAATCTTGTCCAGGAATATTATGACCTTGTTAAGATCGCATGTTATTCCAGGTTTCCAGTGAGTCAGACTCACGACCGCTGGGTTAGGACCATTTAATCTAATCAGGCTGCTGCAGAATCCCTTCCTTGACAGTTGTCACGCTGTGAACCAAGATGCATTTGTGAAAGTGTCAGTGACTTCAAGATTTCCATTGCCTACCCTGCATGTTTCTTTGGGTGTATGGAGCTAGTGAGGAGGACTGCAGACCCAGACAGCTGCAGAAAATAACGCAGCTATTTTTATTGACGTATAGATAACAGAGATAATTCTCCTTAAAAAAAACACTCACATTCATCATCTAACATAATGAAATAAAGACAGCACAATACAACATGATTTATTGGTTGCAGTTAGATTTTTATCACTTTTCACATTAAAGAATAATATTTATCAGCAAGTATCAGGTCTCTGTCAAGAGAATTAGAGGTGATTAACGGGCTAGAGGACTATAATGCAGAAATGTATGTGACCTTATTATGGAGAACCTTTACTGTCCATAACCAATATAGATTGCTAGATGATATATAAAATATAAGTGAAGAAAATAGCATCTATACATATTTTTAAATGTTAGCCTTATCGGTTAAACTGTCATTTAATACTTGACTGAGCTGTAATATCCTCACAACAGAGTAATATTTAAGAAAATATTCAGTGTCCCGCTGCCGCCGTCGTCAGACTCGGGCCTGTTTAAAAGACAGAAGGTTACTAAAGTGTTTGCCACACAAGAGAAAATCAGGATGCGGTGAAGTAGAGGAGAAAAGGAAGGTGGCGGGGAAGTGATTTAAAGAGCGGCCAAGGTTCGTAACAGAGACAGTGAGGTGTGATTTAGGGCTGAGAGGGAAATGGAGAAGTGGGGGCACGTTCTTGGCATAGACTGAGTGCCATTTAATTCAGGAGTGAGTGGAGAAATTATTGCACGGCTGCTGCACTAGCTGACTATAGATGTGACACATCGCTCATAAGGCTGCTATCCCAGCTGAATGGGAATTACCCCATTAATGCAAGCTGAATGCTAACTGCTAGAGCACATATTGGGCTGCCGGCAAAGAGCTGAGCTGGCTAATGGCTGTATGTCACTGTAATGGTGCGTCTCTATCAAGTGGCTCTGCCTCCGCGGGAAGCATGGCTCTTCATCCCTCCGCCTGGCCAGGAGTCTTCTTCACTCTGCTGCTGGATGACCTTCACTTCTGCCGAGGCTTTGTCAGACCTTCTCCACTGCATCACACCTACATTTTATAAATCCTCCTGTTCTGCTCCTATGGCTACCTGATTTGTGGAGAGACTGGATTTCTTAAAGTTATGCTAACAGTCTCATCTCATCACCCAATGAAGAAAGACTAATTATTCCATTCGCATGACATAGGAACACTTTGCTTTAATGATCCAGATGCTTCCTACCTAGAAAACAATTCTGCCCAAGAATCCTTCACAGAAACGTCCTATAAACATCCTATAGGGTGTCACAGTATGGGTAAAAGATGTGTCTATAATCCTGGTTCCACATCCCTTCTATCCTCCACACATGAATTTTGACACCAGGCGTAGCATTGGATCCAGCCCCGGGTCCTGGTCTTGATTGGGGTCATTTTTGCAGGGCCAGAATACCCAGGAGGACGCTTTCACACTGGCAATCTACTGCTGGCGCCCGTCTTGGATCACTAGCTACTCTATGTGTGAAAAGGGATCTGAAATTCAGAATAAGAAACAAAAAAAACCTCTGATAGCAGCTGCTGGAGGGGGAGTGCAGTCTTTTTACATAAACCTGCATGCCTTCTAGGCACTTGTTTCCAACATTAATTCAACAAGACGCAAATTCATGTTCCATGACAAAATATTTACTTATATACAGCATATTCGTTCGTTCGGTGTCTTGTCTTTAAAGTCATGTGACCAGGGCAAGCACCATCTGTTGTTAATACAAGTTGCAAATCCTCTCTTTTTCTTTCTGCTCTCAGATTTATTCCTGTTGGCCAGAACCGTCTGAAACCCATGGATGGTAGTGCTGAGATCCGGAGTAACTTCCTGTAGCCACATCTCCTTGAAACACGCAATGCTACACTCACTGGTTCCTCACCAGGGCCGCGAGCGCGTCCATCTCATCATCCAGTGATCTCACGTTGACCATGATGAAAGAAGGAAGATACAGCTCATATCTCCTCTTCTCCATCAGTCTCTGCTGTCTGGACCCAGCTCTCGTCCCTCGTCTCCTCGTTCCTCCTCTGATTCTGACTGAGAGTCATAGCTCGATTGATCCATGTATTCCTGTAGCTCTCAGTAGCAACGATTTAATGAGCTTCTTTAATGATAAAATTCTAACTGTTAGACAAAATTCACCTCATCCTGCCCTCAATCAGCACTATTTTTTCCTCAAACACAGGAACATTAGAAACAGCCATAAAACCTGATATATACTTAGACAGTTTCTCTTCTATCGACCTTCACCAACTGACTTCAATGATGTCTTCATCTAAACCATTGACCTGTCTCTTAGATCCCATCCCAACCAGGATGCTTACTCTTAGCACTTCTCTATTAGACATAATAAATCTGTCCTTATTATCAGGCTATGTACCACAGTCTTTTAAAATAGCTGTAATTAAACCTCTTCTTAAAGGCCTTCCCTCGATCCAGATGTTTTAGCAACTTTAGACCCATATCAAACCTTCCCTTTTCCCTCTAATATCCTTGAAAAAGCAGTCACCAACCAGTTGTGAAACTTTCTAAATAATAATAGTTTATTTAAGGAATTTCAGTCAGGATTTAGATGCATCATAGCACTGAGACAGCACTAGTGAAGGTTATGAATTATCTACTAACCGCATCAGATAAAGGACTTGTCTCTGTACTTGTTCTGTTAGATCTTAGTGCTGCATTTGACATTAATGCCATTTTATTGGCATCAAAGGACTTGCTCTTAGTTGTTTTAAGCCCTGCTAATCAGATTGATTTCTGTTTTTACATGTTAATGATATATTCTCCATCTACTCAAAGTGAGTCATAGAGTTCCACAAGGTTCTGTGCTTGGACCAGTTCTATTCACTGTATATATGCTTCGCTTATGCAGCATTATCAGGAAACTATAAGCTTCCATTGTTATGCAGATGACACCCAATTGTACTTATGAATGAAGCCCGACAAAACCAGTCAGTTAGCTAAACTTCAAGCATGTCTTAGGGATATAAAGATCTGGATGACCAGCAACTTCCTACTAATGAACTCAGATAAAACTGAAGTTATTGTGCTTGGCCCCTAACACCTCAGAAACACATTATCTAATGACATACTTACTCTAGATGTCACTGCTCTGGCCTCTAGCACCACCGTGAGAAATCTTGGAGTTGTCTTTGACATGTCCTTTAAAACAAACTTCGAGGACTGACTTTTTCTACATACAAAACATTATAAAAATCAGGCACATCCTTTCTCAAAATGAAAAACTAGTACCTGCTTTCGTTAATTCTAGGCTTGACTTTTGCAACTCCCTTTTGTCAGGCTGTCCCAATAAAAACATTAAATGATAGAGAGATCATATATCTCTTGTGCTGGTTTCTCTGCATTGGCTCCCTGTGAAATCCAGAATACAATTTAAAATTCTCCTCCTCACCTACAAAGCCTTTAATGGCCAAGCACTGTCCTATCTTAAAGAGCTCATAGTGCCTTATTATCCCAGTAGAACACTTCATTCCCAGAATTTAGGCCTACTTGTGGTTCCTAGAGTCTCCACAAACAGAATGGGAGGCAGAGCTTTCAGTTATCAGGCTCCTCTGCTGTGGAACCATCTTCCAGTTTGGGTCTGGGAGGCAGATGCCCTCTCCACATTTAAGAGGAGGCTTAGATCCTTCCTTCTTGATATAGCTTATGGTTAGAACTGGTTCAGCATTAGCTCGAGCCAACCCCTCACTATGCTGCCATAGGATTAGACTACCAGGGACTTCCCATGATGCACCAAGCTTCCCTTTCCACTGCCTCCTCCTCTCTCCCTGTTGCATTAACACCAGAAACCCTCATTACTAACTGACCTCCCTCTTTCTCTCCTGTAGTTTTGTGCTTCCTCATCTCTCTCCTCTTCCTCATCTCTCTCCTCTTCCTCCTGTCGCTTTCTGCAGGTATTTTTTCTGATGCTCCTGACTCTGGATCCATGGTTGTAGAACCATCTACTGCTCCATGAGCCCGATCAACACTCACTGCTTTAATTATTATGATTGCTACTGTTACCATTTAATTTAGTCCTATTAGTCCCTGTCTCTCGCTCTCTCTCTCTTTTTCACTCTCAACCCAGCCGGTCGAGGTAGACCCCCCCCATGACGCAGGATCTGTTCAACGTTTCTACCTGTTAAAGGGAGTTTTTCTTGCTCATGGGGGAAATGTTTTGTCTCTGTAAATAATAACCATAAAGAGTCTGGTCTAGATCTGCTCTATATGAAAAGTGCCCTGAGATAACATCTGTTATGATATGGCACTATATTAATGAAATTGTATTGATTGGAATTCTGCTGTGATCTCTGTTGTCCCGGTCGCCATGATGTCCAGCTTCAGTGCGAGGGGTTCATCTCTGGTGTAAGCTACGCTACACTCACTACAAAGTAAATCCTTGATGAAGAAAACAGACCAGAACTATCTCTACTAGCGTGTGTAGAGAGGATGCAGCTAAAATAAGTTACTAGTATTTCAAGTACGATACAAGAAGAAAGCTAAAAAAAAAAAAAAGCTGTATGTATGAAAATGTACTTGCTTTAGATGATCTTTCCATAAACTCAAGTTGTTCTTGAAACTAAACCTAACTTAACCTTTACCATAGTGTTGTCAAAGCATAAAATGGATTTAATTTTCTACAGTGATCTGTTAGAGCTTTGAAAGGACAGGAAACAATGTCCTGATGACAGGAGCATTAGAAGATGATGTGTTGTTCAGTTTAGTTTGGAGGACTTGTTGAAAACACGCAGCACAGGAGCCTTGTTTTTCCGCTATAAAGCAATTTTGGCATGACAATCCCACCCACTGGTCGCGATGACTGGCCAGTTTGTGGGGGTGTGGAAGTAGGCAAGGTTTCAACAACACTGTTTGCGTCCCTGCTTTTATATTTCACTCTGCTACTTCCATTACCCAACTCTTGGGGCTTGCAACCACATGCAATGCCCTAAATGCCTTTGAGGAGAAGCATCCAAAGGTTTGACTCAATGCATTGAGACAACAAGGACACAGAGGTCTTGGGGACAGATCGGAGCCACAGTGGGATGCAGTCAGGGGACTAAGCCCCCCCAGTGTGAACAGAACAGATATAAACAGTTCTTTTTTTTTTTTAAAGCAAATTAAACCTTTACTGTCCATCTCGCTACTTAATGGACATGAACACAGACACTAGATGTCAATTAATGTTAAAAGAGCCAAAAATTTCAAAAGAGAGACATGCTAAAGATAGGTCACCATCACAGTGAGCATGTGATCACAGTGTTTTTGCTAAAGATACATTCTCATCACATCCTAGTGCAAATGTAACCAGGGATTGTCTCGTTTGGAGTGAGAGTGCTCCGTTACTCAGCAGCCAACTTCCATCAACTGAGGTTTCAGTTTTTTTGCAGGCGAATGTTCCTACTTGATCTGAGATGAAGGTAACCAACGGCAACCTGGAGGGTTGGAAATCAGCCTAAACTACCAAACCCAAATGGTGATTAAACAGAGGTACAACAACAGTCAAGTGGGATCGGTGCAAAAACTTTCCATGTGCTGTGGCTGGTCGGCTGCTGTGTGGTAAACTCTTGTGGTACCTGCACCTAAGTGATTGATTGTTATCTGGCACTTGGCCGAACGTTTTACACAGTAACATCACATTCATCTTTATATCTAATCACAATAAAGATGGGTCCTCTGGGTATTATTGCTCTGGTCAGGGGTCTGGATTACCTAGTTGTTCCACCGAGGCTATCTATCCATTCTTGATACAGAGCATGAGACTGAAAGCAGTAGGCTATCTGTCATTCATGCTATTAGTTCATGGTTATCATCAGCGGTGGCCAAGGCCATTAGCCCAAATCCATTAGCAGCAGCCATCAGCAAAGCCATTAACTCCTCTCCCTACTAAAACGCTACTGTCCCTCACAAAGACTCATTATGGAGAGGTAGGGAGCACTAGCATGGGGGGGGGGGGTGGAGAGACAGAGGGGATGGGGAGAAAGAAAGAGGAGGGCAAAGGTGGGGGGGTATGAAGGAAAGAGAGCACTATGAAGAAGAAAAGGGAAGACTTAGATCATTTTAATTGCTCAATGCGTCATTTTTCTCCCACTCCCAATCTGCTGTTGGTGTAAGATGTACACATATAGTGTAGCTATAGTCCTTTTCACTTTGTCCTGGATTGGACTGGTTGGAAAGGGGTAAAACAGTTAGTTTTAAAAGATATTAAAGAGGACATCACAAATGCAAAAATTCAAAGCACACAGTAGTGGACTCTCAGCTGCAATATCAGGTTTGATTGTGTACACACTTGTTTTTGAGTCCTCTCTCTCCATTTTCTCCATTTTTCCAAGTTTCAAATGGTCACACCCACGTCCAGAGGTCGGGAGAACGTCCTTTTCAAAGTCAAAGTCCGCACAAAGAAAAAACTGTCAGTTTTTGAACATGTTGCTTCTCTTTAAGCGACAACTGGCAACCACGTGAATATTTAGAAAAACATGCAATTTACTTATCTTCCTAATATGCCTCATATTGTTTTTCCAAACATTTCCATGACAGTGAGCATGTGGATCTTCACTGTAGACTGAAATCCTACCGCCAATCCATTGGATCCTTTTACCAACACACCCATGCTGAAGATGCTGTTCTCTTGAATGTAGCCACAGCCCATAATAAGTCTTGACAGTAGATGCAATTTGTCATTTCAAACATAAGTGTTATTTTATTTTTGCAATAAATTCCTCACATATTGTGCATTTTTTTTTCTTTTTGCTCTTAGTTCTCTTTCTTATCTTAGTGCTGGACCCTGGTCTTTAAATGGGGAATTATCCAGATTAGACTGTTCACATGATTCTGGATTTCTTTGGCCCTTTGAAACTGGTTTAAAACTCCTCTTGAGTTGACGTAGCAACAAGTGCTTCAATGCAAACCTGCAAAAATGCAGAGTTATTAACAGTTTGCTGGATCATGACCGGTTTTAGGGTGAGAATGTCATACATGAACTACATGTTGGGTACAAATGGTTTGTTTTCTTAGAATTTTAATGGAAGAATGCTAAGTGTTCAAACTTTTATTTTTTGTGTATTTTATCATGTATAACTGTAGCTCTTCATTTTGGAACACCAACAAATTGTAATGATTTCTCAAAAACAGGCATGTTTTTGTCTAGAATCTCAAAGACAAAACACAAAGACAAACCCAACCTATAGATTCTGACTGTTAACAGACCAATGGAGCCAAAGCTACTGGAGTGTAATTTGACAGTATATGGAATTTTTTTCATTTGAAGACTAAAACTTATGAAATGATCGGATGCTAAAAATTGTTTATGCAGTTTTAAACTTCTTTTAGTTGGGGAAAACCTCATCAGTCATGCACCGACATTAGTTGTGTTCTCGACATGTTTGCTGGCGATAACGAATCGTTTGACAGCGATTAAGTGACGCAGGGAACAGTAGAAAGACAGTCACCACGATTCCATCAGGCCGGCATCTGCTGGGAGTGTCGTCAACACCGTGCGACACCGTGACACTGCAGTCGCACTCGGCCAGTGATGCCAGTCCTGGTCATGGTTTCAGCTCTCATTTCGCCTTTGTTCAAAGAAAACACTGACATACTGTTGCATATGTTATGACAAAGAGGGGAAATGTCATATCAATACCATCTGTACTATAACTGCAGCTTATTTCATTTCCTCTTTCCAGAACTCCTGCCCTATATTACGCAATTTAAGGCATCATGTAATTGGTTTATAGCATTTATACATCTGATGTCATACAGGCCTCGACATCATCTGATCTAACTCATATTTATTTTTATTTGGGATCCTGGGCAGAATCTGTAGTGCACCTGTTTTGTGCACCGATAGCTCCCCGTGTCGTCGAGTACATCAGGAGGTTTGGCAGTGAACCGTTCATTTACTGCCACTGTGACAAAGGGCTGTCTGGAGGAACACCACTGGGGAAATGACACACGAGATTTAACCCCCCTCCCCACCACAGAACTGCTGAGATACATGTACAGAGAGCTTCAACAATAACTCGTCGGAGTATGTATAATAGAACAGGACTATTTACATCCTCAATTGCCAGTTTTCTTCTCATCTCTTCATCTCCGTTTTTTTTCCCTTGAATTTTGCTCAAATAATTGTTTTTAGCCAATTATAAAATACATAAAGGATTAAAAAAAAAAAACGCAGGGATCTTCAGCCTGAGCAAGCATGAGAGAGATGAAAGTGAGGGATGCACAGTGGTGATGGAGGAAGAGAAAGAGAGAAAGAAGAGAGGGCAGAGAGATAGAGAGAAAAATGAGGGAGGTGAGTTTACCCTTTGCCCCAACGTTCCTTTCTATCCCAGAATACTTTGGGGCCCCCTGACAGACGCTTAATGCCTCACATGGACGCACATGAATGTATATTAGCTTGTGTGAGCACACACACACACACACACACACACACACCCCTGCAGCTAATCTCTGATGTGCTTATGGGGGTGGCTGGTTTCATTAGCAGAAAGATCAGGGCACTAAACCATTAGCTCTCCTCTCAGCCTCTTTGTAATTTTTCCTCTTCTGTCTCATTCTTGCTCCTCGTGAGCATGTTGACTCGCGGAGATTAGTTGATATGTGAATGTGCCTATGCATTTCTGCCAACGCACGCACGCACACACACACACACACACACACACACACACACAAAAGCAGACAGAGAGCAGGCTGGATGTCAATAGGTTTGTTTTGGAGCCAGGATCAGGTGGTTCACTATGTAGGTCAGAGGGAGAATAAAAGGAGAGAGCAGACATGTGTCGGTATCCTCAATAATTAATCAGTCGTCTTTTTTGTCTTCCTCTGCCTCCATCTCTCACAGACATGTGGATAAATGAATAAGCTCAGAGGTAGTCAGGCAGACAAACACTGGAAGAAGAAGAGACAGGCAGTCAGCTTCACATCAGGCTGCGGACTTTATTTCTCCTCAGGGAACCTTCAGCGGCACCAATGATAAAAACTCTGATAACTCGTCCAGATTTCTCCATTTTTTAATATTTTCTGTAGGGAAAGTTTCACATTCTTGCGCCTACGTGGACGCTTTTGAGGGACGATGGCGCGCCCCAGTGTTCTGACCTGCTGCGGTCTCTATGTGGGCCCCCGGAGAGAGCAGGAGGGACCTACAAGCCAGGGGGATTTCGGAAGAAGGGTGGTACTGCCGAGTGATTGACGCCTGCACCCGTAGTGCACGCGTTCAGATGACCTCACACATAGCAGGCTGGTGACACAGGATATCCTGCTGTAGGCGTCAGTCTAAGGAGGAAGAGGAAGTGCAATCTGCTGAGGGTAACGGGAGAAAAGCCTCAGTTTGTGTTTTGTGTGTAGAGTTCACCAGTCTTCGCTCTATTGAGCATTTTCATTTAATTCTTATGTTCTAGTCATTTAGCCCATACTCACTTATCCTCAAGCCAACACTCAGGCTCATTATAAAAGGGAAAGCACAGGTGTAACGTTACACAGTGCATCAGGAACATTGTGTGTCTAGAAGCAATGTTAAAATCCCTGGATACACAATAACAGGGCCCCCGAACAAAAAAAACTAGAAGGGACGCAGCCATAATGGAAAATATTAACAATTAAATACAGTGGAAAAATGTGCTCATTTACGTTTTTGCTGAGAGTCGGAGGTGAACATTTAAATCGGTGATAAATAGCCTGGCTCTGAGTAAAGGTAATAAAATCTGCCCACTGACACTTTTAATTTACACAACCGCCAGATACACAGCAACGGTAGCATTTATTCACAGCTGCGTTTCTGGCCACCTGGTGAATATAAGACCAATATTCAATATCTTTTGGCTATGTGTTGCCTCCACCAGCTCCTTAGGGAGATACAGTATGTGGCTGTTTAGCGGCTAAATGCTCCCCTACATTTGCCAGCTGGTAACTGGCTGTGTCTGCCTGCTGTTTGCTGCCGAGGATACACCGTACAGTAGCTTTATTACAGCTTTCCCTCTAAAAACAGATATGTGTTGCCGCTGGAAACGAGGCTGATGAGAGCGATGACCTGAGAGTGGCTAAAAAGACTCAGAAGAGCTGAGGGGAAAAGGGCTGGGTGCTAATTCTCTGTGGGTTTGTCTCTAGAAGAAAACTCTTTCACATGACACAGTCATTTTTGCACTCTGTATGTGTGTGTGTGTGTGTGTCATGTGTTGGGAATGAAGAGAGAAAGAGACATGTAGAAACCAACAAGTCAGCAAATGTATGACAAATCTCTAGTAAATGACGGTTAAAATATGATTCATCTGAGCGCTTTCAGGTCTGCCAACGCTGTGATTGTGTTGGTTTGGGTTTTGAGGTTAGGAGAGGGATTTCGTCGCGTTGTCGTTCTGTCTCGTTTGTCACAGAAAACAAATGTCATCTGCTCCAAGGAAAGGGGACGCGATCAGCGATCTCCCTTGTCAGAGTCTCCAGCTTGGTCGACCCGTCCCTCCCTCCAGAAAAGCTCCCTCAAAGCTTGGTGGAGACATGAAAATGTCACAACACTGCCTCGGCTTCTGACTGATGAGTCAAAATTTGCATGGCCACAGGAAACATACAAACATACATTTTGTTGTAGGCCTCTGAATTATTATCATTATTATGTCTGAGTGCACAAAGTGTACATGTTGCAGTTGTTCCTGCTGGTTTTTCCCAACCTCTCCTTTTGTCATATAAATTTAACAACTATCTTATTTTAGCTGCTTCCTCTCTAAACATGCTAGTAGAGAGAGTTCTGGTCAGTTTTCTTCATCGAGGATTTACTTTGTAGTGAGTGTAGCGTAGCTACGCTACCGTTGCACAGCAACTCCAAGCTCTCATTGAGACGAGCCGATCGCACTGAAGCCGGACATCATGGCGACCGGGACAACGGAGATCACAGCAGAAATCAGAGGAGGAACAGGAGACGAGGGACAAGGGACAAGAGCTGGGTCCAGACAGCGGAGACTGATTGAGAAGAGAAGATATGAGCTGTATCTTCCTTCTGTCATCATGGTCAACGTGAGATCATTGGAAGATGAGATGGACGCGCTCGCGGCCCTGGTGAGGAACCAGTGAGTGTAGTGTTGTGTGTTTCACAGAGACATCGCTACAGGAAGGTACTCCAGAACTCAGCGCTACCATCGGATCTTCCGGATGGTTCTAGTGGACAGGAGGGAACGTTTCTCTCTTGGTTCTAGTTTACACAGCACCACATGCCCGGTCTTCACCACATGTTGACTCCAGACCCTTCGCTTCAACTGTACAGTTCATGATTTTTAACTTCCTCTCTCCTGACTGTGAGTTGAGCAGTTGTAACAAAGCAGTTTCCCTGCTCAGTCGATCAGCAAAACCTCTCTGATTCAGATTCTGATTCTGAACAAACTGGGGACGCTATCACTTTTCTGTTGGGCAAAGTCCTTAAGAAACAGGTAGGAAACGAGGGAGGAGACGGACGCAGGAAGTCAAGGGAGTGTGCAGGGAGGTAGGAACAGAGGCGGGAATGGAGGGGAAGCTCGATGCCTGAAGCAGATGGGGAGTCAAACAATGGGGAAGCTGTGATATGATGGGATTCCCCTACATTCCCCTGTTTGGCTGAGGCCGAGCAGTGACAACAGTCTGTTTGTCATGTGCAGGAATGAGAACCAAGGGGCACACATGTTTGCGTCCGTGCATAGAGGGTTCATTGTTACAGGCCGTTCATGAATCAGTAAAATAAAATAAAATCTCCTGTAAAAAGAAAATTAGCAGCGCGACCTTTTCGCTGGATTAAAGAAACAGAAAGGGATCTTCTGTGGTTTCTGAACGGACCGGGAACATGTAACTGCTGATGTGATGAGTGGCCGCAGTTATGAACGCATTGTGTAACTAGTTGCGCAGTGCAGAACAGTCTGACCTTACACAACGGGCCCAGATATTTCTACACACTCACACACACGCACACACACACACGTTCACCCACTTTAGTCCTACTGCAGGAATGGGGTCACAGAAATTTAGTTAAGAGCTCTGCTTTGTCTGTTTGCTTTCAGGCCTGTCGTCCTTCTTCTTTTCTGTGTAGCCTCAGGTGTCTGTGTTGGCCTGTATATGAGACTATGTTGTATGCCCCCCCCCCCCACCCCTAATTGGTTTATCCAACTGTGTTTCTTCTTTATTCATCACCCTGCTCAGCTTTAGGTTCGTCCTCTGGTGCAAAATGGTTCTTGTCCAAATGTTTTACACACACACACACACACACACAAGCACAGATCTGATGTTTTCATCTGCAATGGAGTCACATGCTTCACGTACGTCATCATATACTGTTTTCCCTCTAAGACTGTTTCCATGGCATTTTGTCACATTTTGTCTGCATCGATTCGCCAACTTTTCCGCCTCAGTCAAGTGGTTTTGTCACCGGCGTTTCCTCTCGAGTTGAATGAGCTGAAATTTATGTGCTCTTTGAGGGCGCTCATAAAAACAGGAACCTGTGTGTGGAGCCACGCTCAGAGGAGCGTGTTACTGTCTTGTGTTGGGCTTCTTGTGTTTCCTCCTACAAGAGGCTGAGGCTGTTGAGAAAATTAAAAAAGGGGCTTTTCAGTAAAGCACCTTCTTCTCAGCACAACCACGGCTCGCTGTCACAGTCTCATTTGGAAATGATACGAGCAGGACCTCCCTGCTGTCACTCGCATCACAAAGCAGGGAAACATTGTTAATGAACATATCTGCCAAGGTGTAAAATTTTGATACCTACCTCAATATTAGCTACTTCACTAAATCATATGCTAGTAGCAACTAAAGCACAATTCAGCTTTTAATGGTTATGAAAAACCCTTGGTTGAGGCGGGGGTAACACTTTGGTCTTGGTTTGATACTGAAAAAGTCATAAGATCCTCAAAGGATGAGACATAATGTGCTGCTTCTGCTGTGAAACATCCGTCTGTCATTTATCTTAAGCAGAGTTCCTTTAAAACCAACCACAGGCCGGACTCAGGATTTACACTCATGCCTCAGCTGCCCCACACCTTCCATGCCCACCAACTGCCTAATAAACATAATTGAATTCAATATTATTGACGTGTGAGGAAAATGAAATAATAAAATTGAACTTAAAAGAAAGGCAACCAATAATGGATAAAATAGATAGAAAATACAAGTAAAATGCTTTCAGCGAGAGAAACTAGTTTGACATGGCTGAAAGCAATGTTTAAAAAAAGAAATGATTCTTTTAAGCTATTTGAAATGAACAAACTACACATTGATTTATCTGCCTTCCACTACTGGAAACCAGAGCCATGTCTTGCTCCATGCAGACTATATGTATGTGTAGGGCGATGTGACCACCAGGGGGCCCCCTTTGTGTCAGGTTTTTTTTTTTTCCTCTTCCAAAGAAAAACAGACGCAACAACTGGTGAACTGAGGTTTTTTCGTTTACCGTTGCAGATAAAAAATCCGGTTGACGGAGCTCCAGTCGTAGCGAAACCTCAGCGCCGCTGACTGTGAAGTATGGCCATCACCTGTTTCCTCCCTCAGTCCTGGTGCTGCTCGAGGAAACTTCCTCTAGAGAAGCAGGTACAGCAGAAAAAGAGGAACTGAAATAAATTGGACCCAATCCCAAAACAGCCCTCTCCCCTTGTGCCATCCCACCCGCCTACGTTTGCACGTTCACAACGAGATTCCGTCATATTAAGAGCTGTTGCTAACAATTATGCACAGAGTGTAAGTGGACTGTGAAACCCTTAAAGGTCAAAATTGCCAACGTCTGAACTTGGATCACAGCCTTAAGAAGAATGATCCGACAGGAACCCTAATTAGCGTTGGTTCAGTGGTTCGGTCTCTTCGTTTTCTCCAAACAGTGGATTAAGGCAATGACAACAAATTCAGCCACGGATCGTGCGTATGACTACCTTTTAGTTGGGTGCATCCACCTCCATCAAGGTGCCCCAACCACCCGCTACACCACACTATTATTTATATTCATATTTTTTGATAATTTAATCCAACATTAAACTTTTTGGATTAAAGCTGAAAGTTTACACTTTAATCACACCTTGATGGCTTCGTCTCAAATCCACTGTGGTGTTGGACAGAGGCAAAATTACAAAAACTGTGTCAGTGTCCAAATACTTACGTATCTAACTGTATGCTTGCTGCAAGTTGTTAGTAGCACTAATGGGAATTCCCTGTCCTAAATTCAATAAACACTGCTTCACCTTCTTCGACTTCTTTTACAAAAGTTGTTTTAGTTGCTTAGATGTTGGCAGCAAGCTGACCTTTTTTCACAAATATGCTGGCATAATATTGTCATGCAACCTTTTTGTCATCAGGGAACCTAATATTGCATTATTGGCATCTGCAACATGAACTTTGTCTTTCAGGATGTGTGTCAAGTACTCTTCTCCAATTTTGTTTACATTGTTGTTTCATGTGTTATGAATTTCTGTTGAAAACTTGTTGTAACGTTTGTTGCATTTGTTTGTGGAGCAATTGAAATATGTGACGTTTAGAGAATTCCTTGAACCTGCCAAGGACTATTTCTCTCTTGTATTTGATGGTCAGGTGCCAGTCTTCTGTAGTAGCCAGTTATAGTCCTGGTTGAATTTTAAGTACAGAATTTTGAATATCTTCAGAAACAAATGCAAATCGCCCAATTTTGTACTATCAAAATATCTTAATAAAATGTTACTGAACAAAAATTTGATCAACAACAATAACAAAAAAAGCTTTAGTAAAATGAAATAAAAAGCATAGCAATAAAATGTACCCCAGATGCAATAACTGGTCCCTTTTGATGAATTTAAATTAGTTCCTCACACAAAATAAAAAACGAATAGGACTTACCTATATTTACTTTTAATGATACTGTTTTTTCTGCATTCTGTTTCCAGAGCATCAGAAATGCCAATATGAAAAAACAGAACAATTCTTTAAGCTACAAAGAAATAAACAAAAATCTTGTAATCCCTGTTTCAATTGTTCATAATTTTATCAATAGGTTTACAGTCATACAACCGTGAAGATGCTTTTAGAACATGGAGCTAAGAAGAAACTCAATGACAGAAATCTGTGAAGGTTGATGTGAATGGTGGAGAGATGAACACACAAGAATCTAAAGAGCTTCAGGCTTAACAGGATCAATCTGGACTGGTGGTTTCAGCCTGGGTGAAGGCCAAGGAGACACCACTATAGAAAGAAATGTCCAAAAAGGCTAAAATAAGGTTTATATTAATGTTCATAATACACCACAAGGAAAAGAACAGTACAACAGTAGAACATGGTTGAGGTTCTATCAGGCTGGGGAGCTGCTTTGCTGCCTCTGGTACTGGAGGCACTGAATGTATCAAAAGAACGATGAAATCAGAAGATTACTGAGGCATTTTAGAGTGAAATGTGTTACCCAGTGTCAGAAAACTGGGTTTGAGGTGAAGGTCCTAGAAGGGAAGGACTGTTTTAAACTAGCCAGCAATTAGTCCTGACCTGAATCCCATTGAAAACCAGTGGAGAGAGCTGAAATCTTCCATTGGAAAAAGGACTCGTGCAAACTCAAAAGAGTTTGAGCACATAACAATGGAAGAGAAGCAGAAACTACCAGCAGACGGGTGAAAGAAGCTTCTAGAAGCTACAAGAAACGTTCAGAGGCTGTGATTGTTTCCAGAGGTTCTGCAACAAAATTTCCGTGAAAAGCGCCAATAATTGTGTTGGAGAAGATTTTGTTTGTATTATTTCACTGTTATGTAAGCTTTGTTTTTGTATTTTCTTTTGATCAATAAATTTGGACATTTTATTTAAATATTTGATGATACAGAAGTGGTTAATTTGCATTTATTTCTAAAGATATTCAAAACTTTATATTTCAGATTCAGAGATCCAAGTAATTTCAACCAGGTCTGTATTTCCTAAACGGGCAGGACAAAAACAAAATACAAAAAGAAAAAACTACATGAAAAAATTATGACTGCGAGAACAAGGGAAATGAGTAAAACAATTTTACAGTTACACTGGCATTAAGTTTTGTACAGTATCGTGATTATAGTTTATCATTTCAGTAACAGGGCATTAGTTTTGTACTTTGTTGTGACCCTGTAAAGATGAAAACAAGCCACGAGCTATTTTCCCATAATGACATTTACTTGCTGCCAACGCTTTGCCCACACCACAGCCCAACTACCAGAGACACACTGTGATAATTATGTTGATGCTGCGTGTTGTTTACAGTAAACAAACAAAACTCTACCAACTCGTGTATATATATTGTGTTATGACAGTAGAAGCAATGAAAAAAAATAACCTGGAGGCAACAGAGGTATTTAGGTAAATCAAAACACTAAACAATTATTAGCAGTAACGTAAGGTAGCGTGTCTGTGTCATAGTGTGCTTTGCATGCTGGTCTCTTTTGTTTTCTAATCCCCGGGCAACTTGATACATTTTCATTGTTCATATAGTTATATCTTGTGGTCTGGTGTTATCTCATCATGATCATATTGTGGTGTGTGTGTGTGTGTGTGGGGGGGCTGTTGCTGAGGTTATTCATGGGAGTGTTGAGATCATATCAACAGATAGCTATTATACACGTGCTGATGAGCCACAACCAGCTGCCTAATATCGTACAGCCGAAACAACCATGGACACAGCAGACCTCTGAGGGCGTCCTGGGGTACCAGGCACCGAGGCCTTAGCGTCAGATCCTGTGCGTCCTGTGAGCGGTGGATCGGACGGAGATCTAGAGAATCTGGAGGCCGAGCCGACACCTTGGATTCTTCATCGAGCGTCTGGAACCAGAGAGGCGGGGTCTGATATCTCACTGGAGGAGGCCACAGCCATCAGGGACAACCGATGCCATGGGGGGTGAACTTGGTCAGAGTGACATCAACTTGAATGTCAGGACCTCAGGTTTCCCAGCAGGACCTTGTCCACCACACCTGCCTTCACCCACCTGCCTCCTTCCCATAATGCATCCTGCCGCCATCTCTTCCCCTGGTGAACGACGCACATGCTCTGACTCTGGTCCAGCTGTTGTCAAGGTTCCTCAGAATCCTTACGCTCGGCCATTTTTCCTGCTTCCATCACAGAAACTTCAAGAACTGAATATTCACATGCAACCTAACCTTCACTTCACCCCTCAGTGGTTTTAACGTTGCAGCTGAGCAGTGTAAACAGACTGAGACTTTCTGCACCAGGCCCCAATCTGGTGCGCTGTCCTCTTAATATAGTATTACAGTGTAACCTTACCAGTTATCCCGCATGAAAAGTGTATTTTCAGTCAGTGCAACGAGGGATTCCACCACATACTGTGAGAAGAGAATTGAGTGGGTGGGCTACATGTGGTGGACTCACTGAGGTGTTGTCCAGTAAATAAAACCTCTATCTCTCAACACACCCGACCAATGGCTGCAGGAAGAGTGCTTGTTTCCGGCGTGTCGGTTCCAGAGAGTTACGGAATTTTTTTTTCCCCTACAGCGCTTGTGTTGGTGTGAACACATCCTCATAGTCACACCATGCAGGATGCTTTCTGCCTGGGCGACGTAATGAGCCGATCTCTAGTACATCAGGGCTCAGCTAATACAAGACCTGGGAGAAAACGAAGCTAGTCAAGTTTCACTTGACTTGTGCGGCACATTGCATGAGATCCGCGTGTAGATGTGAGCTGTGAATGTTCTGCCTCCTTCCAACATTGCGTGATCTTCTCTGCGCTGTAAATCATGGGTGATGTGAACCGTAAAAGCCTCTATACGTGCATATGTGTGCATACATTTTCTTTTTCACCCCGGGCACACAGCGTTGTCTAATCACGTTTGTTTGCCTTCTCTTCACCACTCTTTCGCTCTCTCTCTGTTTCAGCGTTCACTTCTATTTCTAGACTTCTCATCTATCCACCCCTCTTTCTTCTGGCTCCCTCTCTATCTTTCACACCTGTCTCTCTCTGTCTCTCGCCCCTCTCTCCTGTCTTCCTCACCGCATGTGGGTTTTCTTGTCTGTCAACGCTCATTCGCATCCTCTTTACTTCTCTCATTATCCCTCTGTTCCAGCCTGTCTACATCCCCGTCTCCTTTACCTCATCTCTCTCTCCGCCTCTCTGAGAAGTTTAACCTACTTAAACCACAGCTGTCTGATGAATAATGGAAGAGAAACAGTTACTATCAGTGTCTCCATCAGCAGGAGCCTGCCTTTGATCACCGATGCTCTTCCCTTTGCTCCTGCCTTTCCTCACGATTTTTCTTCTCTCCCAAGTTTCTCCTCACCTCCTCTCCTCTGTTTTACATTGTCTGTTCGTACAAAATAGTACAATTAACTGTATCAGTAAAACCACTTAAAATACAGTATTCATTTCACAACATTCATTAAAAAACATATATAAATTATTTCACGTGTAGTTTATCACTTTGGAATCTACAATTTAGTTTTTAAGCCTTACTATGTAAACAATTTCAAAAAAGCAACTTCTGTAACCACTAACAAAGGAGTAAGTGATTCCGGCTACAACAGCCAACATCAAACCAACGTATCTGAATAAACTAAAGGACTATTTATTCTTCAGCAACAAACCTGCACCTGAAGTGCACCTCCCAAAATATGTAAATACGCATTGGTGATTGGTCGGATGGGTAGCGTCACATTTCCGGCTCGTCCTCCTTCAACACCGTCGTTCAGACCGTCTCCTCTGATGTCTTCTTTCATTTCAGCATCGGGAAAACTAAAACTGCTGTTCAACATCCATCAGCTCCGACTCCGTCGAGATCCGTTCGGTTTCAGTCGCTGTTGTTTCAAAGCGTGCCGACAAACTGGTGGAAAACGGCAGATAAGAAATGCAACACAGTGGCATAGAAACGCTGCCACCAACTAGTGGTTCGGTGGTGTAATTGCAGAGTGACGCCTACGCAGTATAAACGCTCACAGCGTAGGCCGGTTACGAAGGTTAAGGCGTGGTCTCTGCATAGACTCGACACAGACACATAAATCCAGCATTAGTTTAACGTCCATCGGCAAGTAATTTAACGTTACCAGACACACAAATATGTTACACCAACTTGCTAACTAACAAGTAAGGATTAGCTATCACAAACATTAGCAAACAGGACGAAAGAAAACTGACCTCTTGGCCCTGTAAAACATATAAAAACTAATGTTTTATACCTGTCATGCAGAAACAGGATTTTTGTAGCTATAAATCTGACTACATTGTACAAACAAACACCATGACACAGCACAAACAATGAGCCAGCGAGTGATGTAACTCACGTTAGCTAGGTTGCTACAGTTCCTGCTGCCAAGAACCTGTTTGCTAATTAACCAGTTGGGATTGTTTATCACAAAGATTAGCAAACAGGACAAAATAAATACTGACCTATTTGGCATCTGTCTTCATGTTTTTCAGCTCTCTGACAGAAAAAGCCAGGACTGAGTAGGAACACCAGATTTTTTTTCATCACACACACAGTACAGACAACTGGGGAATCATGAGGAGATAATCATTGAATTTGGCAAAGTGTATTGAATTACAATCGTTGAAGTTACCTTTAGTGGCAATTACAGCTACTGGTCCCACCAGAGTAAGTAAGACTGTGGAAGGAAAGGGGAGTACGTCACATTGTAAAAAATGAACTTAAAGCTGCATTTAAAGTCACCATTGGCTGCAACTAATCTTCATACACACTGAGCAAGTTCACAGGACAGGTCGCCATCTCTACCTAGGGGGTAGAGAAATATAAAACTGGCACTTCTCTAGATTTTTCTTACTGTGAACAAACCCCCTGAAAAGACCAAAACCAATTATGTATTAATTCATCTGTTAGTACAGTGCTTTCAGAAAGTATTCAGACCCCTTCAATTTTTCACACTTTGTTTTGTTGCAGTAATTTATAAAAAAAAAGGACAAATCTGAAATATCACATTGACACAAGTATTTAAACCTTTGTTAAAGCACTTGAAATGTAGCCCAGGAGTCCTCATGTCTGGGATGTTTTGATGCATTTACTTGAGTCCAACTCTGTTAAATTCAATTTTATACAGGTGATGTAGAAAGACACTCACCAGTGTCTATATAAAGTCTCACAGCTGACAATGACCAAACCAGACCACTGGGTTAAAGGAAGTCCCTACAGAGCTACAAAGACAGGATTGTTTTGAGGCACAGATCTGGGAATGGCTACAAAAAAGTCTGTTGCATTGATGGTCCCCAAGAGACAGTGGCCTCCGTAGTTCTGAAATAGAAGAAGTTCAGTTCCAGGACTCTTCCTAGAGCTTCCTAGCCAAGCTGAACACGCACACACATTTATTTATATCTAGCTATCTATGTATCTGTCTATATCAAGATATAGATATATACATTTGTGCCCTGGTCATAGACAATGGGACCAGACAAAGAACAAAATTCTTTTTGTGGGCTGTTTATTCCCTAACTGTTCTCAATAGATAACAGCATTATTTCAGTAACTTTGACTGTTCAAGATAATCACAGTGATAACAGAACACGATAACTATCTTCCCCTGTAATGTACTTAGTCATTATCATTAGTGAAACCAGTAAGGAGGCAGATCCATCTCCCACAAAGTATCTTTCCTGAAACACTCTCTCTAGCAAAAGTATAATATGGACTTTAGCTCCAGACTGCTCAGCATAGTACTGATAACCAATGGTATTCCAGAGTACTGCAGTACATGAATGATTACAGTTGACAGACTCTCACTCGTTATTGCCTGCAGATAATTCAACCTAATTAACTCATCCCGTCTGTCATCTATAGACAGGAGTAGTGGATTGTTTCTAAATAAAGTAAAAATTGAAGCACAAATGCTACACAACAGAACACATTTGTAAACTGCACAAACACTTGCAAGTGAGCAAACAACTCAAGAAAATGAGCAGAGATCATTGAAATAGGCCGGAGACACAACTATGAGATGATTCTGTCCATCAGAGCCCCCCCCCCCCCGTAGTGTGGTGGGGATATCAAACACCCAACACACTCAGTTTTTAGGTAACAACTGCACTGTAATGTTCTATCAATCTTTTTCTTCTACTGAAGTTCGCATGCTAACCAGCTAGCCCTGCTAGCGTCCAGGCTGCCCTGAAGAAGTAGCTCTGCTAGGAGGGTAGTATTACATTCAGATTTAATCAACACTACTTAAAACCTCTCGTGTTGTCATAACCTCTAGTATTGTAAACACAACAATGGCTGAAGCTCAAACGACCACCACCATCACCGCCACCACCGCGACCATCACTACCACAACCATGACTGCCACCGCCGCCACCACTGCCACTGCTGCCACCGCTCCCAACACCATCACCATCACCACCACCACAATCACCACCACCGCCACCACGGCGACCATCACTACCATCAACACGACCACCACCACCACCACCTTTGCCACCGCTGCCACCGCTGCCACCGCTGCACTGCTGCCAACACCATCACCATCACCACCACCACAATCACCACCACCACCATCATCATCAATACCATCACCAACACCACCATCATGACCATCACCACCATCATCACGACCGCCACCACCACCACCATCACCACTACTGTCACTTACACCACCATCACCACCATCACCACCACCGCCACCACTGCGACCATCACTTCCATCAACACGACCACCACCACCACCACCTTTGCCACCGCTGCCACCGCTGCCACCGCTGCCACCGCTGCCAACACCATCACCACCACCGCAATCACCACCATCATCACCACCACCACTGCCATCATCATCATCACCACCATCATCACCACCGCCACCACCATCATCATCATCATCACCATCATCACCACCACCACCACCGCGACCATCACTACCATCAAAACGACCACCACCGCCACCACCTTTGCCACCGCTGCCACCACTGCCAACACCATCACCATCACCACCACCGCAATCACCACCATCACCAACGCCACCATCACCACCATCACCACCATCATCACCACCACCACCGCCATCATCATCATCACCACCATCATCACCACCACCACAACCATCATCATCATCATCAACATCATCACAACCACCACCACCACCAGCATCATCATCCCCACCATCATCACCACCACCACAACCATCATCATCATCATCAACATCATCACAACCACCACCACCACCAGCATCATCATCATCCCCACCATCATCACCACCACCACCACCACCCCCACCACCACCATCCCTATGGTAGACTTTTTAAAAAAATTTAAATAATGTTCTCCTATTTCTCATTTTGAAACATTTCCTTTATGAAAGCAAATGTATTTCTTATGAACCATACATGGTCACGCATGCTTCACATCCTGTAGGTGTCACAAACTTATCTGCAATTTGCAAACATCAGTCATTTGTGAAATAATTTGCCCCACCAATAGCAATTTGCACATTATGCAGCATTTGCGAAACAGGCCCCAGGAAGGCGAATGTGAGATTGAGACATAATAAACTAGGGTGTGTGTGCGTGTGTTCATGGTTATAAAGCAACATGTCACTCAGTGCAGCAGTTTAGGCCACTGATGTAGTTTAATTGTTTTTTGGAAAACAATGGGGCTCTGTGGCTCGGAGGAATCAGACTTAACAGGGTTTGGATGCAAACGAGAGAAATATAAAGTATCTCCAACCCTATGCTTTAAAAAAAGAAGCATGAATGCAGCTTTGCAATTGAGTTTGAAACTGTGACCCCTCTACATAACCCCTCACCCTCCTCTGCCCTCCTTCAATTCTTTACCCTCCACTTTATCGTCCATCTCCTCCACACTTCACACCCCTCCATTCACACTCTTCTCACCTTCGTGTGCACTCTCTGCTGATTGCTACAGTATCTGGTGCTCACCTTGTCCTCACTTCTGTCCTTTGCTGGGTTTGGTTTTGTTCCCCTGTGCTCTTTCATGGTTTATGGATTTCTGTCACTCTTAAAAATTCTTTTCTTGTAGGACGCCTGGTCAGAGTCTTATGTGTCCCATCTATTCACTTGAGAAGATTTGGTTTGAGAAAGTATCTGTCGCCATGAACCAGCTACAGCCAAACCTGGATGTGGAGGCTGGAATAAGCCGCTCGGGTGCCCCAGCACAAAAGATGAGCGGCTAAGCCCTTACAAACCCCCCCCCCCCCCCCCCCGTGTGTGCAATGTGTACATTATTCCAGTTCTTGATTATATGCACAAATTACTTTAGAAATGCACACCATGTAAGCACAACATCAATATTATCAATAATGGTCTTAGAATGAGATTTTAAAGGGCCTCAGGGTATAATTGGAGGCAAGTCGTATGGCTTGTATCATGTCCTTTACTGGCGTAATTTCCTATATCCCCAGGCACAATTACAGGAAATGAATTTACCACAACCAATTGCCAAACAGTGTCTTTTACTCCGGGGTCACTCGGTGGTAATATCTGTACCTGTCTCCATTGAGACTAAAAGTATCAAAAGCTAAATCAAATTCAGTGTTACGTTCTTAAGCGCTGATTTCACTTAAAATTTTGTGTCTGTGAGAATGTTCAAAGTCAAACTGAAAATTTAAATCTGAACTTTAATGATAATGGAACTATTGTGCATAATTTCCACTCTTTCAAAAGATGAAAAACTGCTTTTTGACATTTGTAGGAAAAGTGTGTCAGGCCTCTGGCTGGGCGTTGTCCATGGAAGTGGTTGACTAGGGCCGGTTGCTGTCACTTTCCTTGATGCACGACTGACCGGAGCACATCCGGGCTCCATGTTGCTTGGCCCTGAGAGTCACAACACCCCTACATTCCCAAATGCGGGGCTGGGACAACACTTGTTGTGTGTGACTGGAGAGAACCCATGTCAGTAGTGTGTTTGCATATGAATGAATGCAGATGGAGAGCAGGTAGGGATTTTCCACATAGCAACCACTATCATAAAGTCCTACAAATGCCAATGATTTGTGTTCTCAACAGCTGCTCGAATCAAACAAATCAAGAAACCGCGAGGAGCTTTTATGGAGGACCAGAGTTTATTGTTCATAAAAGGGAAAAATACAAGAAACTTACTGAGAGGAAAGGACCTGCGATCCGTCGCCTGTGTCGGGAGGAGTTGGATGAGGCTCATGTGAACAGTAACCGCTTTGTCAAAGGCAATGTAACTAATGTTTCTATGTTTATGTGGCTAACTGTCATTACTTTGTAACATTAAAGTTGTATTTTTCCTCTTTGATGTGGAAAAACCGAAACCAACAAGGTGACAATAAGCAACCATGGAGGAGTCAGTGAGGAGAACATCCTCATCACAGATTTTATATGCATAAGAACAAAGAAACCATGGTTATACACAATGAACAAGTGCTTAGATGACTCAATGTCATTAAGGCCATCCGCCCGGATCCTGGGGTTACCCCCTTGTTCTAACCGAGTGCCTAATTTAGACATAATTCAGCATGTGTATATGATATGTTGGTCAGACACTGTATTATCCAAGGCAGTTCATCTATAGTTCAGAAGTTCATCTAAAGTGCAGACTAGTCATGTCTTTCACAAACAGCATCATCCTAAGAGTTAGAATAGAAGATTATTTTACTCAATGCACGGTTATACGTCACATGCTAACTTTTCCACTACACTCTGCTTTGTTGGAGTTTGTGCCCGTAACTGAACACCGATACGCAGCAATGATACATAACACGAGTTAACCACAAAGTGATTCGCAGGGAACAACCTCGTCGCTACAAGCGTTGAATTACGGTTGGGTTGTTCTCGTTAGGCAGCTCTGGTGCTTTAATCTACGTTGGGCCTGTGGACTGGGCTCCAGTAGTTAACCTCACTAATCAGGAACATACTTATTAATGAGGCAGATCAGGCAGATGTGCCTATTTAGAAACAATGTCAATACCAGATGTGGTTTTTCCCTTTTCTTAACCTGTGCCTGTTTTGTAGTTTTAGCCATTTAAGATGTCTGCCCCGATACAATGATGAAGATCTGGATGGACAGACTATCTGTTTAGGTCACGTTATATCAGCATCTGTCGAATCATCGGAGGGGACAACGTCCTCCCCTCCTGGGTCTCAACCAAATGTTAGGTGGCCTTCCGCCTCAAAACAAGCTTGTCGTTTGACTCCTGTCAGAAAGTGGGTTTAAAATGGAAAAGAAGGCTAAAAATCCTACAGCCGCACTAGCGCCTGTGTGAAGCTGTACTTGGGCACCGCTTCTAAATGCTAACATCAGCATGCTAACATGCTCTTGAGGACAACGTTAAGATGAAGGAGTTACAGTGTTTGCTATGTTCACCTTAGTTTAGCATTTCTGCATTCTAACATTTGAAATGTTGGAATTTTAACATTTGAAGGAAAATGTTTAAACCCGATTCCTGTGGTGGAACCAACTAAACCTCTGACCTGATGATGGTACCAGATGAAAATCAAAAGTGTCAACCTGGGTGAATACAATTCCGTTTCAATCCTGAGGGGAACATGAACGTCTGTGGCAAATTTCCCAGCAGTCCACCCAGTTTCTCTCAAGATATTTCACTCACAAGATATTTCAGAATCACAAGTATCAGCCTAACTGTGAGCTGGAGTAACAGTCGTTACATTACCGTACCGTTACAGTGCCATGGCGGCCGACAGAGACCGGTTAAGATGCCAGAAATTGAAAAGAGTTCGAAAGAATCAGCCATGACCTCTCCTCAAGTGACCTCTCTGCATGTTTGCTTGCCCGTAGCCCAGAGGGGGCAGAAGGACACAGACAGCGGCCAGGTCTCCAGGAACGGCCCCTTCCTCCGGTCACCGGTGGCCAGATCCACCGAGCTGCCACTGCAAATCTGATTCACTACAGGAGCAGGGTGTCAGAAAACAGCAGCCTCAAGATTACATTTATTTACCCTAAATATATACGATATTCAGTACGTCACCTCACTATACCACGATGCCCCTTGTAACGGACTCTCTGCTTGTCAGTTCACCTAAACCTTCTCTTTCTCTGTGTACACTGCAGCTGCTTTCTCTTTTAGCCCTCCTCTCTATCTTCATATCTTCATCCTCCTCCAGCTCTTTGTTGCCAGACCCCCCCCTCCCCCCCCCAAGTCAGTCACCTCACCCCCTACGTCTGTGGTTTGCATAGATTTTTTTTTTAATATCCCGTTTTCGTCAAACAGGTAGTAATGAAAGTGACAAGTCTGCCCCGTCTCCGCCCGTCTAATCGATACAGGGAGGCAACGACATGCACCCACATACGAAAGTAGTTTATGGTATTTATGGTAAAATGTGTCCCAGTTTGGGAAAAGCTGTTTTTTGGGTCAGTGATTAATGTTAGGGCAGCGGTTTGGGTTAGGGTAAGAGTCTAGGAAATGAACATAACTCTAAATGACTAAGGTCAATGTTGTTGTGGGAGTGTGTGTTTGTGTGTGTGTGTGTGTGTGTGTGTGTGTGTGTGTGTGTGTGTGTGTGTGTGTGTGTGTGTGTGTGTGTGTGTGTGTGTGCATATTACCACACGTCTTGTTGGGGGCTGCTAGGCACGCTACGGTCTATGCATGCATGAGTGCACGAACGTGCCTCTATGTCTGCTTCTGCAAAATGCATCCAAACATAAAGTATTTTGAGTGCACATGTTAACACTCTGCAAGCTTCTGTTAAGCAGTCGACTCACATTTAGACCAGGAAACCAAGCAGGTGAGGAAAAACTCTAAATAATTTAATGGTTAAAGTACCAAAACATGCCAGAACGCAACACCAATCTATTTTCATTTTAGTCCAAAGATTCTCCATGTGATCAATTTTCATCATTTTACCAGGTTTGTAGTTCACTCCCGAAGAATGTATGATGTTTTTACATCTCTCACTATTATGATCTTTGTGTTCTGGCACAAAATTGTTTTACACAATAAGTTGCATTTTGTTTTGTTTTTTTAACAATAATAAAGAGTATAATAAACAAAGCTCCTTGTTTGGGCTTGGGGGTGTTAACCTTACAGTGTGTGCTCACTGTTTGAAAACTAAAGCAGTGAAAAGTGGAAGGTGTTGCCAGGTACAGGTACAGGTGCATGTGTGTGTGTGTGTGTGTGTGTGTGTGGGGGTGTCATAAACTAAGTTCCTTTAATAAATAAGACCTGTGTCAAAATTCACCATTCTGAGTATTTCTTTTGTGTGTGCACATTTCAATGTGCAACTATATTTAAATTTCATACCAAATAACGAACCTATACACAGTCCATGTAAAGGAGTAATAAGAATGTATACGTAACAGATAAAGATAGTCTGACAGCCTTTTACCACACTAGCAAAATAGGAGCACATGAAAAAAACAGGTCAAACTCATGGTGGGCTCTTTTAAAAACCCATCAATCACCCTGCCATGTGTTGTGCCTATTGAGGTGGTGATTTCTTCAGTAAATTCCTTATTGAGTGGGATGAATTTGTAATTCAAAGAAAACATGTCAATTTGAAATTATAGTTATATATAAATATAATGTAGATGTTAAATAATACATTCATTTTTTTCATTTTTCACAACCATCATGCAGCATCAGTCCTATCACTTTACATGGCCAACATTTTATTTTCTTCTCCCTCCACTAGAAACATTTGCTACAGTATTTTACTCCCTTCATTTCCACATCTACCTGTCTGACCTTGCTTGTTGTCAAGTAGATGGAGAAAAAGTACAGATCCTTACTAACAAATTAACCTGGAAAACACTGTTGCTATAACACTATAGAATATTAATTTAATTTAATGCTATTCTTATTTTTCATTTATTGCAATATTCCTTCTCGGCTAAGCATTTTCAACCTTGATGTCAAGGCCAGGTATATTATAAATAATACAGAAAGAAGGAGAGTGTTGTAAACAGTAGATATACAATAGGGGTTGCTGGGGGTGCATATTATTCATAAGCCTGACCTGGTCCGTGCACACTTCGTCTCTGGCTCAGAGGGCCCAGCAGCGACCTCACGTCTTGTGGGGACTCTCCCACCCTCAGCCCTTTCTACGGGGGCTTTGTGGAAAGCATGCAGACCAGCTGCATCTCTATGTGCCACGGAAACCGCTAGAACTCAGACCGGAAAGCCCTGCAGAGAGCGGAGAGGGCAGCAGAGATTATCACTGGGTCCTCGCTCCCGTCCGAAATCCCTCCCACCCCGGGCCACAGACTGTTTGCCCTTCTGCCGTCCGGCGAGGGGTATCAGGGCATTCGGTGCAGAACAACCGGCCTCAGCAGAAGTTTCTTCTCCACTGCCATCACACTCCTGAACTCGCTGTAAACAGCCCCTACAATATAATATGCAAACGCTGTATATATTCACAAACTGTATGGATTTAGTCTCTATATATTTATTATATGGCACACTTTCTCTCTGGATACATTTTATGCCTCTGTATATTTATGTCTCTGTTTGTACTATCTCTTGGTATATCTCTTTAATCCAGTCCAACATACTTCCGTTCTACCTTGCACCCGTCTGGTGTCTGGTCTGAACAACACGAGAGATAATCGGAATCGGAATCCGATTGGATGTAATGAGACATATATCAAAATGCAAAAAACCTATGGAGACTCAAGGAGGTAGATAAGAGATAAGAAAAAAAATCAAGTAACGGATTTAAACAACAGACACGGATCTAAAATAAGATTCGGTCCATAACTGTAAATATATACAATAATAATGCAGCTTATATTGTACTGTATACACTGATGATACAGTTTGTATGTAGAATATTAGCTTGTAAAATGATGCTGTGGACTAAAAAGTACAATGTTTCCCTCTGAAATGTGACTCAGTAGAAGTGTGAAGAGGCTTCTAGAAAATGGAAAATTATACTCTAATTCTCTACCAGTACCTGCACGCTGTGGTTAAGTACAGGACCTGAGTAAATGTACACGTATGTGATAATACAGCGTGCGCCGCAGTACCACGCGGACAGGCTGTTAATACTGTAACGCTCTTATGTAGTAAGAATGACGCTGTCGCGCGCAGTGGTGAGCGGCCCCGTTTCGACAGTGCCCGGAAGCGTTTCAGAGGCACGCGCAGGGCAGGTAGGTGGAGCTCGTGCGCAGCTGGTGTCACTCATCAAACTAGAGAGAGGGGGGGGGAGAGAGAGAGGGAGAGAGAGGGAGAGAGAGGGAGAGAGAGAGGGAGAGAGAGGGAGAGAGAGAGGGAGAGAGAGGGAGAGAGAGAGGGAGAGAACGAGAGAGAGAGAGAGAGAGAGATGGAGGGGGAGAGAGAGGGAGAGAGAGAGAGAGATGGAGGGAGGGGGAGAGAGAGGGAGAGAGAGAGAGGGAGAGAGAGGGAGAGAGGGAGAGAAAGAGGGAGAGAGAGAGAGAGGGAGGGAGGGGGAGAGAGGGGGAGGGAGGGAGGGAGAGAGAGAGAGGGAGGGAGAGAGAGAGCGAGGGAGGGAGAGAGAGAGAGAAAGGGAAAAGGAGAGAGAGAGAGGGAGAGAGAGAGGGAGGGAGAGAGAGAGGGAGAGAGAGAGGAGAGAGAGAGAGAGAGGGAGAGCGAGGGAGAGAGAGAGAGAGAGAGGCCGTCGGGTACAGAGCGGAGGTTACCACAGGACACCACCGCCTGCGCCGCGACAGGACCTCGACTACAGCCCGCTCTCCTCGCTTCGGCTCGGCTCGGCTCGGCTCGGATATCTCCCCGCTCCGCCGGTTCTGCCTCTCGGACACACAAGTTCAGAGTCACACACGAGTCAGGGCTGCGTGTGTGTTGTCGTGTTTGCGCGTGTTTTCTTTCTCCTGGACTCTGGGAACCGGAGCGACCGGAGCGGCGCGTCACCACCGCCCGGACCTGTTCACCTCTCGGTCTGAGCCGCTCCGACTCGCGGCATGGACGAGCTGGGGTCGGACGGTACCGGCCGCGGCTGCCCGCCCGGAGACGTGACGCTTAGCCCGCGATCTACGGTCCGGCCGCTGTAGAAACACGGCGGGGAGAAGAGAACCGCGTTAGCGAGCTGTTTAAACCCGAGTCACGACGAGCTGGGACACAACACACAGCGGAGCGTGTCGCCACGGTCGTGCCATGCTACGCCGCTTCCTCCCGGCGCCCGTCGTCTCTTCGCTCTGTGACAAAGTAACGAGGCGGACGGAGCCAGAGACACTTGTAGCGTTCGACGGCGAAAAAAACCTGGTTCGTCCGGACGCGTGAAGTTCGTCTGTGAGCCCGAGCCTCGGAAAGGTCACCGGGACAGGTCACCTTCTCTTCCTCCACTCCTCCTCTTCCTCTCATCGGCCTTGTCCGGAGATGTGACCCCCCCCCCTCACTTTTCTCTCCTCGCCGATTTTTTTCTACATTTTTTCCATTTGGTCCAGAGGGATCAGAGGCGACCCCGTCTCTCTCTGGGGGATGTACGAGAGCGTGGACGTCGTGGGGCTGAGCCCCAGCCGCAGCAGCCCGAGCCCCGGCTCCTTCCTGGGCATGGACTACTACCACAGAACCGCGGGGCTCGGGCCGGAGAAGGTGCTGCTGCCGGGGGCCGGAGGGTTCCAGCGGCCGTTCGGAGCGTCCCTGGTGACCGGCAGGCACTGGAGCGGATCCTGCCACTGTGAGTTGACACACGCAGCATGTAGCCCGCATGAGCGCAGCCGCGGGGCGCCGCGCAGGTGATTTCAGGTGCGAAGATCTGACGCGGAGATGCAGGTGTGGTGAGCCCGGGCTCGCGCTGTGACGACGTGGCGCGGTCGCCGTGTGCATGAGTTGGTGCAAACCGGGACACATGCCAGCCCCTTTCTCTATTGTCAGGTGCCCCCCCAGCAGCAGCCTCTGAGTCAGTCTCCTGTTAACTAGATGGACGTGAACACACCACTCTTCTGTGCTGCATATAGTGTCTCTGATTGTTGGTTCCTCACCATCAGATCTGTTTTTATTCTCTTATGGGACTCAAGGACTGGGCCTGTCGGGGGGGGGGGTTGAATGAATAATATCGGTCTGCGATGAAGGGATGAAACGCCGGAGATGGACTAGGTGGTTCTGCACCACCTGGCTGGGTTCTGACCCGTGGACACATTAGAACAGTCAGTCAGTCCCAGCTTGTGGCTACTGCCCCTCTGGTGTTGGTGCTGATGCTGATGCTGATGCTGATCCCGGTGCCGATGCCGGTGCTGGTGTCAGTTCCGGTTCCAATGCTGGTTGGGTGCGTTGCTGCCGGTGCTGGTGTCAGTTCCGGTTCCAATGCTGGTGCCGTTGCTGGTACCGTTGCTGGTGCCGGTGCCGATCCTGGGGCTAATTCTGGTGCTGGTGTTGGTGCTGATGCTGATGCTGCTGCTGGTCCTGGTGCTGATGCTGGTGCTGGTGCTGATGCTGATCCTGGTCTTGGTGCTGATGTTGATTCTGGTGCTGGTGTTGATGCTGATGCTGATCCTGGTCTTGGTTCTGATGTTGATTCTGGTGCTGGTTTTGGTGTTGATGCTGATCCTGGTGCTGGTGTTGGTGCTGATGCTGGTGCTGGTGCTGGTGCTGGTGCCAGTGCCGATCCTGGTGCTGATGCTGATGCTGGTCCTGGTGCTGATGTCGGTGCTGGTGCTGATGCTGATCCTGCTGCTGGTGCCAGTTCCGGTTTCGATGCTGATGCTGGTGCTGATGTTGGTGCTGGTGCCGGTGCCGATCCTGGTGCTGATTCTGGTGCTGTTGTTGGTGCTGGTGCCAGTGCTGATGCTGGTGCCATTGCTGGTGCTGGTGCAAGTGCTGATGCTTATGCTGATGCTGGTCCTGTTACTGACGTCGGTGCTGGTACCAGAGCCGTTGCTTGTGCCAGTGTTGATCCTGGTGCTGATGCTGATGCTGATGCTGGTCCTGGTACTGACGTCGGTGCTGGTACCAGTGCTGATGCCGGTGCCGTTGCTGGTGCCATTGCTGGTGCCGTTGCTGGTACCCGTGCGGAACCTAGTGCTGATGCTGATCCTGGTCTTGGTGCTGATTTTGATTCTGGTGCTGGTTTTGGTGCTGGTTCTGGTTCTTGTGTTGGTGCTGGTGCTGGTGCTGGTGCTCTGTGTCTGGATGTGGCAGATGTTATTGTGACCCAGTGTTATCGTGGCTAATTGTGCAGCTCATGGGGTGGCGTTGACCGTGCCGGTCGATGGACCCAGGAGAGGCTGCTGTTTTACGTCAGGTTCGAGACGGTCAGCGTCCTCGTGCGCACTACGACAACGGTTTTCTGTCCTGACTGTGGACACTTGCACCATCCACCGTGTGACCGGAGGCTTCGGTTTATGTTGTGAGCGGAGCCGCTCCGACGACCCGGCAGCTCAGCAGCTGCCTGCATTACTTTCCCAGATCCGGACAACAATCCCGCCAGTGTATAAAACAGACATTTCACCAAACTGCTCTGACAACTAATCTGAGTTTTTGTCCTAGAAACATGAAAAAAAGCTTCAAAACCTTCAACAGTCTCATGTATATGGTTAGAAAGTGAATTTATTTTGAAGAACAGCGTGAGGGGAATAAAAAGAACAAACACACTTCAGTCCGAGTTACAAAGCAGCTGTTGATGGCCACTCATTTGCAACTAGAGCTATTCATATGAAAGCAGAATAGCGACTTGGCAGTTGTTATTGGACCATTACGAGGCAAGAAAATGTATATAAAAATGCCTAATTCGTCTCCAGTAACCAAGAGCTGAAGAAGACTGAGGAAGATGGTGCACGGTGGCTTCTCTACAGATCCTGGCCACAGCAAAGACCATGAAAGCGACAAGGACCATATGGAAGCCGAACGCTGCCGGTCTGAGCTTCAACTCTTTGTTTTGTGTAACTAAAAGCTTCGGGCCTAGGATCGGACCTTTGAGAGGGCTAGAGGTTCGACTGCTGTATATTCAATAAACCGTCAATTTTCCTTCATCGTCTCATCTTTTATGGCAGTGACAGTTACATTCCAGATGTATGCACCACTATCTTTATGAGTGGGGAGTGGCACTACTAGTGGTTTGTTGACACCCACTTAGTCAACATTCGTTGCATAAGCCACCTGCTTTTAGAAAACTTGTGTCACTTCAAACTTGCACAAGATTTCTTAATCACCTACATATAGCCAACACCTTCAGCATGTTCATGTCTCAGACATGCGTTTATAATGTTTTGTTTTTTAAACAATACCTCTGAACATAGGTTTTTAAAAAGTGTATGTTTACGGTTGATTTTTAAAAAAAGTAGATTAATGACATTCTTCCCGCTCTCAGATTGTTGCTGCTGAGTTCGGGCTGAATATAAGTGTATGCAGTACTTAGACCAATGAAACTGTCAAGGCATGTCCGTCTTGCTCAGAAGTGGCTGTCAGGCCTTAACTCCAGAGTGTGAATAAATATGATTTTACACCTGATGATAATTAAAGCCCCCTCAGCGTGGATCTTTTTTAACCCCTGTCAGATTATAAGGGTGAAAATTTTGCATTGCACTTGCTACTTTCAGTCCATTCATCGAGTTTAATCAATTTTAATTTCCTCTACAGAGGGTCCTCAAGGCAGAACTACGTGCTCCTATTCGTCCCAAGCAGAATCAGCCTCTGCAGCCTCGTGTGGTGACGACAGTGATGCCTGTGGTGTCAAAACCTGACAAAAGCGACATTTCAATATTCCTTTAGAAAAGCACGTGGGTTCAACCCGTTGGAGCATCTTTTGTCACACATTATATCCATAAGAGGGGCCAACTATACTTGGCTAAGTGCTGGATTTCTAGGCTAACTTTAGCCACCATAGCTGGGGTACAACTATAGGGTTCCAGGTTCCAGCCACTGACTGGAACCCAACATGTTTCCGTGAGCCTCTTGGATTTCTCAGAGCGCAAGTCGGAGAATTATTCACTCGTTTCAGCTTGATCCACATTTCGTTTCCAGTCAGCCGAAGTGGTGTTGTGCGACTGCCGTCAGTCATCAGTGCGCTCGGTGCAGCTGACCAGAACCATGCCAGAACTCGAAAGACAAACAGCCGCGGTAGTGATGCTGCCTTTTTTTCTTTTCACAATCAAATATATGTTGTTTTTAAAACTCCATCACACGATCAAATGTAGAATATTTGTTGACGGCCCTGTAGCAACGGTACCGGAACCGTAGCTTTATCTTCAAACAGACCGAGGGACCGGATTCGGGGACGGGACTTCCTGGGGCAGGGGACCGGCTGAGTCACGTATAGGGTCTGAGGGGCGGTCGTCTGGGACCAAGCCAGGCTACATGTTGACAACGTGACAAGCGAACGTACAGATTAACTGCACCTGGCGGTAGATGCCGTTACCCTAGCTGACCTCATTCACCCTTCTAACGTTAGGACCTCAAATCGAGGCCGTAAAGTTGCGTCGCCGGTCACGTGAAGCAGGTGCCCTCTCCCCGAGACCCTGCTGGTCCATCCCTCCCATCCGCCATGTCATCGTCGGACCAAGGCTGTTTCTTTACTTGCTTTATTGTTCTCTTTTGTTTTCTTTTAGGCCTTGTCCTGTCTTTTTTTCCTACTTTTAAGGCTCAGGGCAACGGTTGGTGCTGGTCCTCTCTTTCTCCTACATGTTTGCTTTGATCACCTGCCCATTTTGTTCTTTTTATGCTTTATGGCGCTTGGAAAGCCCTGAGGTGTCTCAGCGCCGCCACTGCTATCGAGCGCGTCACTCCTGTCCACGCCTCGCTGTTCGGGACGGCGTCTCTTGGATGGGGTTACCTAAAGCGGTTGAGCAGGACCGTTTTAGAAAGAGTAGGATTTAGTGGCCAAAATGAGAGTAACGGTCAGATGGTACATGATCGTTCCAGCTTGCACTGGGCTGAAGCTCTTATACGTGGCTTATGTATTTCACAGGGGTGAAACCAGTTGGAGCCGTGATCTCTTGTCCTTTAAATGTGTCCCTGAAAAAAATCCCCTAAAAGCGCCTCTGACATGGCAAGTTCAGGTTATGTCAACAGAGTAACGTCAGCCCACAAAAAAACTTCAGCTGGCTATTGTCATCATTGAAACAATCTGTAGATAGAACGGGAAGATGAGTCCGTCTCGGTGACGCATCTCTGCCTTTGTCTTTTTCACATCTCCCACAAACAACAGAAAGGACGGTGTCGATTGGCTGTTTACACATGACGTAGAGCCAACCGGAGAATGGCGTGGGTGGGACATGGAGCCAGAAAATAAGTGGTGACCTTTGAGAGAGAATGACAACTGCGTCAGAGCCATAGCGGCGTGTTAAAAACGCTGCGCCCAGATCAGACAAAATAATCAGGAAATAATGATCAATACTGATTGTCAGCCAGGATGATAAGCAGCAGAACACGCTTCGCCTCAGCCACATGACAGAGACGGCCAGCCTGACATCGGACGGCGACCCAAGGCCGATGACATGCTGATGTCACCGTGACATGGCCGCGATGCGGCCGGGTCTAAGTCGTGAAGACAGGGAGTGTCAAGCGGACTCTGGTCGGATGCCGAGGAGGCTCCCTGTGTGCGCCTTGAACGAGGAGTGTTGAACAGGTTGAAAGGTCAAAGGCCGCACGCACACACATACACCCACACACACACCAAGCGACCGCTCCGGCGACATGCTCTGAAGCACTGGCTGCAGGACAGTGGTTGACTGTGTGTGTGTGTGTGTGTGTGTGTGTCTGGGTGTGATCCAAAGCAATGACTCACTGACAATTGGGAAGTGACCTACATCTCTCCCACTCTTTAGTTCTCCTTCTATCTGCCTCTTTCTTTCCTGTGTCAGCTGCCCAGTCATCACTTCTCCGCACTGAATGACCTCTCTTTCTGTCTGTTGGAAACGCACACACACACACACAATGACGCACATACACATTCATCCTCACTCACAGTTTGTCTGGGAATGTGAGTGTGTACTGACCAAGTCTGACCTGAGTGTGAGTGTGTGAAAGAAGGAGGGGGAGGAGCAGGGTTGCGTGTCTGCGTTTGTAGCTAATAGATGTCTTTTTATCTCAGTGTGTGTGTGTGTGTGTATTTGTGTATGCGCACATGTGCTCGTGTGCGTGCCGTATGGCACTGCCATCAGATAAAAACTGAGAGCGGTTGGGGAAATAAGATAATCAGATACAGGATAGAGAAGAAAGAATAACATCTGAATTTTGGTGACACCACATTCTCACCCTGACTGTAAAGGGCTATGCTAATGTCACAGGAAATTCAGCAAGGAAATCAATGCGAATGAAAGCGTGACGGGGAAGGGTGTGACTCCAGAGGCCAACAGGACACCACCGGCCGATGGCGTCACCATGGAGGGGGAAGAAACATTCGCCGTGCTTGGCGGTTTTGCAGTGATGTCCCAGATAGAGGTTCCTCTCTTATAAATGATCTCTGAGCACAGACGCGGGGTTGTAGAGAACACAGAACAAAGCAAGTTTTCATTTTGGCCTCTTGTTTAAGTTATTCACAGAAAAGAGGTATTTTAGCAACGGCTGCTGCGACGCGCTGGTACCCGGATGGTTTGCATGCGGCCACTGAGACGAGCTGTGAGGCACCCGTTGTCCCACGAGAAACGCACCGGGTGGATGACGGACTAAATGAGAGCCCGGTTTGTTAAACGTGGCCATCTGTGTCTAACATAGTGTCGCTGCTCTTTTTCCCTGAGTCAAGATGTACTTGACTCAGGATGGTGTCATGCCCCCCAAGACAACGTACACCTCAGTAAACCCTAGTACTTTACCCGGCTTATACTTTGGTTCAGTGTATTTCCGCCAGTAGGCAACAGGAAATTGCAATTGAATTGAAAAGATAAGTTTGAGGTTGGTCAGAGTCAAAGTTTGTTTGATGTGTTGTTATTTTTAAAATATATTTGTCATCATAACAAAATCAATATCCAGCAGTGATCGGGCTCTAATCGGAGTGGCCAGTAACAATTATTTTCTTTATCGATTACAAAGCGGATTATTTTCTCACTCAGTCGATTAACCTGTAAACTATCAGTAAGCAGTGGAAAATCATAGCGTGCTTGATGATGTCATCATAGTTCCTGTTCCTGTGCCTCATGTCAAAACAGGAAACTGAAAGTTTACAGGCAAAGGTAGAGTATGGTGTTAAGACGAAGGTTTGATGGAGATTTTGTAAAAACTGTTTAAACATCTCTTGTTGTATCAGACCACTGAGAGCAGAGTCAACAGATCTTTTTGATCGTAGCACAAGTGTAACGTAATACGTTGGTTTTTCAGCTCTTACTTAATTTGATTAATTAAAAACAGATATTCTTATCTGAGCATTTAATCTATAGAAAGTCTCTGACAGGATTTCCACTCTGTATACCGCCTATACACCGCCTATACGCCGCCTATACGCCACCTATATGCCACCTATACGACAAATTTACACTGCCTATATACCAATACAAAAGAGTTACTGGGAGACATAAAGCCAGCTGATCCCATACAGGAGGCCCCCTCCTCAATGGATCGATCATTTCAAGCCAATCAACATCTGTCATGGATTGATTTGATTGACAGGGGTGCGACACGACTGAGCCTCCGAAACACAAAAATACGCCTCTGGTCGCTGCAAAGAAGCAAAAAAAAGGGGATCTAACTTAACTTATGTTAGCTACTAGCGTGCAAGCGCTCAGTCATGCTAGCTAGCTTAATTAAATCTAGCACATTTGTTTACTAGTTAGACATTCAAATCCCCATATTATCCCCTGGAACAGAATGCAGGAAAAGTGGATACAGTTGTGTGTTGAAACGACGAGCTAAAGGAAAAGTAGGAGGCTTTTAATCATATGTCGAGTTTTGCCATCAACAGAAGCGTATAAACGACATGCAGAAGTGCTGATGTAGGTTGAAACTATCCTCTTACAATCCTACACAATCCCAACACCAAAATATTTTATATAATCTAAATAGATTTAAAGCAGCGTCCCACTCCTGACTCTTTTATATAAAGAAGCATAAAAATTCCTCCGAGCGAGCAGTCAGATAAAAAAATGTTGTGATTTTTCCATTAATTTAGAAAAAAAAAAATTATGTGAATACGCACTAATGTATGATCCTGGAGTCTTAGTTGATATTTGATAAAAATTAGCTTCCAGGGGAGGAGCAGCAGACTGTGAGGGAGAGAGCAGAGGTGAAACAGGAGTAAAATATGATGGATCGATAACAATAAGCGTCAGAGCTGTCGACGGCTGCAGGTGGATTCACCATCGTTTCTAAAGGCGTTGTGTCGCCCCCCGGTGGTTTTCAGTCAAAGCCCAGTCACAGAATGATTGGAGTTGTCCAAAGTGAATTTTGACATGATAAACTCTTTCAGTGTACATTATACTACAGGTAGTCCATTCTACAAGACTCTATCGCCATGTGTTGATTGTAGTACATCTGACTGGCAAAAGAACAGCTTTCGTTTCCATTGGGTTTTATAGCCAAGTTAGAGTTTATGCCCATATTTATTTTTAAAAACCTGGTACAGTTTATGTAGTAAATTAATTAATGACAATTGCATCAATGTTTATTTTTCTGTAGAAGATATTAATGAATGGTGGTCCAATCATCTTGAAAGACATGTTTATATGACACCCCCCCAGCATCTGAGCAGATCTAGCATCAGCCTGGAATCTGTCCCATCTGGCCACATGTTTTGTCATATATTCTCATATGTCGCATACATTTGGGTGTTTACAGGATATCGTCATGGGTGGATGAGAGCCGTTAATTAACCCTCCACCCCAAGTCATTCTGGCAGTGTCACGTAAAGGATCTTGGGAAACTCTTGTCTATATTTACACTTATATACAGTTAATAGTTTTATATCATAGTGAGGGGGGCCCCTGAAGTAGATCTGGCCTAGAGCCCCGTTGTCTAGCGCCGGCCCTGTCTATATACAGAACACATCCTGATATATGTTAGTATCGGTTTTGTGATATAAAATCTCACGTACTGTGAGGAAGGGTTGTATCAGTATTAACCAGCCTTTGGCCCTGGTGAATGTAAAAGCAGAGTCATACCACACTCCTTGTGTATTAGCTCTGGACTCCCATCGGGACACAGTCGTTAGCTCTAGAAGCAGATGTCGGGCTCGACAGCGGGTCTGTGAAATTCATGCGTAAGTACCTGTTTCTTCACCTTGTTAACTGTGCAGAGAGATGGGTTCAGCGCCGTAATTAGAGGCTGGGCCCTGAGATGATGGCCCGCTCTCCATTCAGGGACTTCCAGCTGGCATGAAGCCGGGACCGCCTGGGGCGGCCATTAATGTATTTCACATCAGAGTTGGTAAACGAAGCTGGCAAACGTTTCGCCCTGTCACCAGCGGACGGGAAGGAAACTGGAGGGGACTATTTTAACCATGCGTCAGCCGTGGTAAAACCCTGTTTCATTCTCGTTAGACAAACAGGCCGGAGACTGTGTCTGTCCTGGTCCTGGATCCTGATCATACCTGTAAAGCGATTGGTCAGAGACAGAGTTAGAGGCTCGTTCACGTCCGTGTCGGCTGATGTGTGGTCAGTTGAATGCAACCCGCAGAGAGTTGTGTCTGCGGAGGGAAGGCCCGACCTCACGCCGACTCTCTTCTATGGAACGATAAGGTCAAGGTTCATCAAAGAAGCCGCTAGATTTATCGCCGGGTGAGTTAAAAAAAAACAACAAAAAAAAGAAGTTGCTCCTGACGCAATAGAACCTGTTTGTGCCAATTCATTTCGAAAGAGCAGCAGCCAACGGGGAAACTCAACACTGAGCGGGCCAACAAGTGGTGTTTATAGGTTTGGCCCCACTGTTGCCAAAAAAGGAGAAGGGCCCGAAACAAAAGTTTGGGCGCCCTGCACAGTCAGTGCTCAGTAACACCTCCTCTGGCAACTATCGCAGCTTGTAAACACTTTTTGTAGCAGCTGAGAGTCTCTCAGTTCTTGTTGTGAGGATTTTCAAAAGGTTCCTAGTTCTGTGAGATTCATGCATTCGCTTCTCTTTTGGGGTCTATCTGCAGATTTTTGATCAGGTTTAGGTTGGGGTCAGCTTTCTCCCCTTGAGGTTGCCCATTATGGACTTTGAGGTGTGTTTGGGATCATTATTCTGACGGAGAAGCCTCCTCTTTTCATCTTCAGCTTATCTTCAGACGTTGTGATGTTTGCGTCCAGAATTTTCTGATATTTAATTGAATCCATTCTTCTCTCCACCAGTGAAATATTCCCCTGACACTGGCTGCAACACAAGGCCAAAGCAAAACAGCTGGAGAGGTGTTGTTTACATGGAACTCTTTTTCTCCAAACATATCTTGGCTCATTGTGGCCACAGCATTTTACTTTAACTTCCTCAGTCCACAGGACCTGTTTCCAACATGCTTCAGCCCTGTTTAGATGTTTCCTTTGTGAACCTCTGATGCTGAATTTGTGGTGAGGACCCAGCAAAGGTTTTTCTTCTGCTGACTCTTCCATGAAGATCGGTAGAACAGTGAACCACCAATCCAGAGTCTGATGAATCTTCCTGAAGGTCTTTTTGATTTGTCTTTCTAACAAACCTACCAGCAGTTCTCTCTGAGAGAGTCCCTGGTCTTCCACACCTCCAACTGACATCCACTGTTCCAGTTTCCTCATAAAATGAGGAACAGCTGCCTGAGAACACTTCTCTCTCTTCTTATAACCTCGGTTGCTTTGTTGACATCAGTTATTTCGATGTCCCTTTTTCACTCTAACATTCAACGAAACAAAAACATTCATCTTCCCAAAATTATTGAAAAAAAAACCCAAAACATTTCATCCATAACTTTATGTCTTTTAGAGATCAGGTTATCTTTTACTCTAAACTAAAATTTAAGGCCAAAACCTATTCATATCACTGTATCAACAACAGAATGAAAATAGTGTTTAGGGCAAATAGGCTGTGTTTGCAAAAATTACAGCCTTGTAACAATATACCTGTTATTGATGATGCCAAAAGATAATGATTAAAAGGTGTCGGATGTTTTAATTGACTGTCCATTAGAGTTAATTAGTGTTTATTATATGAAAAGTGGGGAATAAATGAGCCCGTCTGCACCAGTTTGGTCGCTTCACGAGCCTGTGCTGTACTTAGGCACATTGTTGCTCTGAATGGATGTTAATGAAGTTTAGTGTATGAACGCTGGTCTTTTAAGCCTTAGAGATGCTGACATGCTTAACACAGAACACAGCTGATGCTCAGGTGAATGAAACGGCAAAGTACTGGACAAAATAAAGTTGTCACTAACTGGTGGCGCTATGTTAAAAGTCCGGGCATCACCGGAGGCGACGGAGTCCTTCGTCCCGGGACCAAGACTCTGTACAGAACTGTGACCATCACATCCGGTAGATGTCAGGATGTGTTGTAGCATAAATGAAAATGTTCAAGGCTCAAAGCCTTTATTCGTCAGATGCACAACAATCATAGGTGTGGCAGTGAAATGTTTGGGTGTCAAACTCTCTCAAAGGTGCAATGGATTAAGCAATTAAATCTATGGACATGATAATTTTTTTTTTTTTTTCAGTAAAAAGTTTGATAAAATTCAGCGTGTAACTTTAACCTGCTATTGGCACCTTACCAGTGTTTTTAGGATTCATCCTCTGGTTGGTCCCCAAACTGTGGGCAGATGTGTTAGAGATCTCTTTGAAGAAGGATTTGATAAGTTCAGCTGCAGCTACAGTCACTGAAAATCTGTTTGAGCTATGGATGAATCACATGAATGTAACAACTTGTTTTGCAAACTATAACAGGAACAAAAAATAGCATTTTTTTTTAAAGCATGGTGCTAAAAAACAATGCTCAATCAAAAGACTGCAGATGTGAAAATACTGGGTCACATCATAGGGTTTGCTGATGAGACGAAGTTATATAAATGCTTTTATCTTTATCTGATTCAAAATGGAGGATTTCTTGCTCCTAGCACAAGCTTAAAGATGAGTCACCAGTAATCCTCCCTGTTAAAAGGGCCCTCGTCTCAGCCGCGAGAAGAAAGTCTGAACGCCATGCGCTTTGTTTGGATACTCCGCTGCCGCCGCCTGCATCACGTCCTGCGGTAGGACGAGATACACACACACACACACACACACACACGGGACAAAACAAAGTAGGATACTCCTGGAAATATGAGGTGTGTGTGTGTGTGTGTGTGTGGGGGGGGGGTCAGACAGTACTGTGATACTGTTGGCTAGAGTGTCAGTGAGAAGAGAGCAAAGACAAATAGAGGAGAGGGAAAGTCGGAGGGATGTTGTGATGACTGAGGAGAAGGATCTCTTGATTTCTCCGTCTCCCTGCGTCTCTGTGTAAACAGCAGAGCAGCAGAGGGGAGACTCTCCTCCATAGAAGAATGTCTGGTATGGCTCCTAAAGCGGGGGGAGGGGAGACGTCGCTGTGTGTGTGTGTGGTGGGTTAGAGGTTAGAGGAGGCAGGAGATGTGAGGGAGCAACTGAAGAGTTGTGGGATGGTGCTAGTCCCTCTCCATCAGAGGGATCGGATCGGATCGGATCGGGATCCGGGTCTGCCTGGATCCTGACCCAGGACCGGGGCGTCCTGCTTCGACCCCGTACACGGCTCAGAACCGTGACTGAACCACTAAGGCAACTGCGATGGAAAAGGGAGAACGCTCGCAATCAGCAGGAGGCCGAGTCTGAGTGGCTCTGACTGCCTTCACTCCACGGATGACGAGCAACAACATGAAGCCGTGGCTTTTTAGGTCAAATGTCAGACAGTATTAATCACATGTTGGTCACTTTTTCTCCTCAGCAGTTAAACTGATGCGGCAAATAGCAAACGTCTAATATCTGCTCTAAAATCTATAGCGGCCCGGGTTGGGCCTCTGTTCATGAACAGACAGTTCAGCATCTACTCTTCCACCAAACATGATTAATATGTCATCCTGTCGAATTTTACACCGACATCTCAAGGAAGAGTTGGAGGTTTCGGGAAACTAGCGTCGGTTTCTGGTTGAGCCGAAAATAAATCTGGCACGAAACCCGCTGTGAAACCAAACTGTCACTTTTACACTTTGTTTATTTGTCCGGATGAAACAAAGGCCGTACAACCTGTTAATGGGCGGTGAAAGAAAAAAACAGGATACGCTTTTGACACCTGCTGGTTATTTGAAATGAGGAGCCCGTTAGACAGAGGGTTGGTTTTGGGTCTGGCTGAAGTCTGGTGGGCGGTGGTCGTCTGTCCACGGTCCAGTTACAAAACAACAGAACAAAATCCGCCTCTTCCCAACACAGACCCGACAAGGCCGAGCCAGTGAGGACAGGATCTGCTGCAGGCTTCTCCTTTTTTTTTCCTGGCGAAGTCGAAGTTCGGTTCAAACCGCGGCGCCGACTGACTCATAGTGCTGGGGGGGACACTGCACTGGGTTTGCCAATGTGGCATCTTCTCCAGAGTCATTGTTTTACCCTCCCCGGTTTCTCACCGTTGTGTATAAATGATGCACATCAGAGCAGACAACCTCTCCGCTGAGCCGCAGTCTTCATCATACAACCTGTCACATTGCGGCTCATTTTCATTTTCATTTTCTTTTTTTGACCTGAAACCAGCTGGATGAAATCTTACTCAAAAGCCTTTTACTGAAGTTTGACTAGAACGCTCATTCTTTTAATCACAATATATTAAAAGCACACAGCCTCATAAAAACCTGTATAGTGTCAACTGGTGTTTGTAAGGTGATGTGAAGTGGAGACTACAAACAGGATTGTCCACTCTGATGCAGAACAGCTCCTTAGCTAGTGTGGTTTTGGTAATTGGCGCCTGGAGAATTTTTATTTTACTGCCCATGTTTACAAAGCTGACAACTATCAGTGTTGATGCTGCCATGTATCACAGTAGGTAGGACATCAAAGGAAGGGCGGGGCGAGGGGTTATTTCCAATAAATAAATACAATAATTTTTTTATTCTTAAACATTTAAAAAAAAAATATTTATACTACTCAAGTCAAATTGTAGAGGCAGTGATTCCTTATAATCCCGTGATTCCCTCTTGTCTCGTCCTGCAGCTATAGAGACCGAGAGCACCAGTTCGGGGGAGGACCTGCTGGTCGCCAGCCCCCCCTCACCTCCACCTCCACCCCGCATCTACAAGCCCTGCTTTGTCTGTCAGGACAAATCGTCAGGATACCACTACGGAGTCAGCGCCTGTGAGGGCTGCAAGGTAGGCGGCTGAGCCTGTGCATCACCTGAACCTGGACCAACACAACGCAGACAACCCTGCAGCCTCATTCTAGACCACACAACCTGAACCAGTCACTCTCTGCCCAGACAAACAATTACACCTAAAACGTAGTTAGTAGCAGTGATGATAGTTGTTGATTTTTGTGCGCTTTTGTTTGCATTAAAAACACGCGCTGATGATGCCGTGTCGCATTTTGTTCCCCCGCTTTCCGCTTTTCCTTCGCTGCCGCCGCCACCTCACGTCAGGGCTTCTTCCGGAGGAGCATCCAGAAGAACATGGTGTACACGTGCCACCGGGACAAAGTGTGTGTCATCAACAAGGTGACGAGGAACCGCTGTCAGTCCTGTCGTCTGCAGAAGTGCCTCGATGTTGGCATGTCCAAGGAGTGTGAGTACAGTCAATTCTGTGTGTGTGTGTGTGTGGTTGTGTGAGGAAAAGGAAGAACTTAGTAAAGACTGAACATAAGAAACTTGAAACAGCTGGAAAAGGAAGAACTTAGTAAAGACTGAACATAAGAAACTTGAAACAGCTGGAAGCCACTTTACTGCAGATGTTGATTAATGGCTCTATAGTCACATAATAATAGAACAAAGCACAGCGAGTGATTTCTGTACTTCAGGCTCTTCCCAGGCAGCTCAGTGTTGTGTCTTAACCTTGATGTTTGTCCCCCTCTGGTGGCCTCTCATGGGTAATACAGCAACAGCCTCTCAAGCCTCTCTTCTAGATGCTTTTTAAAGGTTTTTTCTTCTCTAGCAAATTACTACTGTGCCTCCATAACATTAGGGCACTTGGTCAAAAATGCGTTCCACCACAGGCAGATGTATCTTTACACTGTGGTCCCTGGGACGTATCACGTTCTAAAACTGCTGCGTTCATCATTACCCGTAACATGACCCTCTCTCATCAGAACCCTTACTGCCTGGCAAATCCCACTGTCTTTTAGTTGATTATTCAGGCTCTCGGTCATAGACGTATAGTCCTCAGGCCCAAGTCCACATCACAGACCCCGACCCCGTTGCCTTCTCCAAAGAGCCATAACTCCAAATGTTTATGTCCCGGCGACATCGGCAAGTTCTGAGACCAGTGCTGTTTTCTATGTAAAATGACGCACACCGACTGAAAAGATCAATTCATCGGACACACTCATCAGCCACTGTACGCTGACGACTTCCACTGTCTGTGCGGTTGTTAAATAACACGAGTCAATGCGGCACATTGGCTGCCGGCCGTCCTCAAGTGGACTAGGTAGATGAGCAGAGGTGGTGGAGGCAGAAAAAAACTTGTTACAGGCACAGAGACGGACGCCTTTTCATCCAATCCCATTTTCAGGCCTGATCATACAACTGTTTTTACTTTTTTCTGTTAGTGGTCATTTTAAACGCTTGTCCAGAAAAGACTGGAAAGAGCAGCCTCCTTGTCCTGTCATACATGCTCACGGTGATTGCTGCTCTAACTCCTGAGATAAACCTGCCTGTGGTCACTTTCACCGCCAGTGGTGCGGAACGACAGAACGAAGAAGAAGAAGGAGGACAAGCGACAGGGGGAGGCGGAGGTCTACGTTCTCTCAGCAGACACAGAGCAGATGATAGAGCGAGTCCGCCGGGCCCATCAGGACACGTTTCCCTCCCTCTGTCAGCTGGGAAAGTACACCACGGTACTCACACACACACACACACACACACACACAGATACACACAAACAGATAAACACACACACAGATACACACAAACAGATATATACACACACACACACACAGATACACACACACACAGATACACACACACAGAGATACACACAAACAGATAAACACACACACAGATACACACAAACAGATATACACACACACACACACACACACAGATACACACAAACAGATATACAGATATACAGATATACACAGTTACACACAGGATGATTTAACTCACTGAATGAAACTAAAGGCAAATACTGCATTGTTGAATATATCCTAATAAAAACACAGCTACTGTTCATTCATCTTAAAGGCGAAAATCATTTACATTCTTTTCGCCCTCATCTACACTCGATACTCTATGAACTTTTTTGTAAATGTATTACAAAGGAAAAACTAAATATCACATCTCGGCTTTGATGCAATACCTGGATCTGTGGATTTTCTGCCGTTCTTCTCTAGATCCTCTCCAGCTCTGTCAGGTTGGACGGGGACTAGGTGGACGAACATTTTCAGGTCCTACAGAGATGTTCTGTGTGGTTCTAGTCAGGGTTCTGGCTCATGGACATTCAGTTGACCCTAAACCCCACCTGTGTTATCATGGCTGTGAGTTCAGGGTCGTTGTCCTGTTGAAGCTGAACCTTTCAGTCTAGTCTCAGGTCCTGAGCTCTGGACCAGGTTCTCATTGAGGATCTCTGTACTTTGCTCCGTTGACCAGTCTCCCTGTCCCTGTTGCTGTAACCCCCCCCCAAACTTCAGCAGCTTTCACGTGTCTGCAGGAACTTCCTTTGACCTCAGGGTTTGGTTTTTAGTCTGATACGCTTGTGAGCTGTGAGACCTGTGTATTTCTATATCAGGTCTAATTGAATTTACCACAGGTGGACTCCGGTCAATAGAAAAAATTCTAACATTCTGTTTTCACTTTTTCTTTATGGGTATTGAGTGTAGATTGATGAGGGGAATGAATTTAAATGAGTTTAGCATCAGGCTGCAACATAACAAAATGTGAAAAGGGTCAGGGGGTCTGAATACGTTGGGAATGAGCTGTAGCTGATGCCATAGAAACGTTTCCTTCATGAAAAATCATTGTGCGTGTGCGCGTGTTTGCATGTGTGCATGTGTGCATGTGTGTGTGCACACGTGTGCATGTGTGCATGTGTGCATGTGTGCATGTGTGCATGTGTGCATGTGTGCATGTGTGCATGTGTGCATGTGTGCATGTGTGCATGTGTGCATGTGTGCATGTGTGCATGTGTGCATGTGTGCATGTGTGCATGTGTGCATGTGTGCATGTGTGCATGTGTGCATGTGTGCATGTGTGCATGTGTGCATGTGTGCATGTGTGCATGTGTGCATGTGTGCATGTGTGCATGTGTGCATGTGTGCATGTGTGCATGTGTGCATGTGTGCATGTGTGCATGTGTGCATGTGTGCATGTGTGCATGTGTGCATGTGTGCATGTGTGCATGTGTGCATGTGTGCATGTGTGCATGTGTGCATGTGTGCATGTGTGCATGTGTGCATGTGTGCATGTGTGCATGTGTGCATGTGTGCATGTGTGCATGTGTGCATGTGTGCATGTGTGCATGTGTGCATGTGTGCATGTGTGCATGTGTGCATGTGTGCATGTGTGCATGTGTGCATGTGTGCATGTGTGCATGTGTGCATGTGTGCATGTGTGCATGTGTGCATGTGTGCATGTGTGCATGTGTGCATGTGTGCATGTGTGCATGTGTGCATGTGTGCATGTGTGCATGTGTGCATGTGTGCATGTGTGCATGTGTGCATGTGTGCATGTGTGCATGTGTGCATGTGTGCATGTGTGCATGTGTGCATGTGTGCATGTGTGCATGTGTGCATGTGTGCATGTGTGCATGTGTGCATGTGTGCATGTGTGCATGTGTGCATGTGTGCATGTGTGCATGTGTGCATGTGTGCATGTGTGCATGTGTGCATGTGTGCATGTGTGCATGTGTGCATGTGTGCATGTGTGCATGTGTGCATGTGTGCATGTGTGCATGTGTGCATGTGTGCATGTGTGCATGTGTGCATGTGTGCATGTGTGCATGTGTGCATGTGTGCATGTGTGCATGTGTGCATGTGTGCATGTGTGCATGTGTGCATGTGTGCATGTGTGCATGTGTGCATGTGTGCATGTGTGCATGTGTGCATGTGTGCATGTGTGCATGTGTGCATGTGTGCATGTGTGCATGTGTGCATGTGTGCATGTGTGCATGTGTGCATGTGTGCATGTGTGCATGTGTGCATGTGTGCATGTGTGCATGTGTGCATGTGTGCATGTGTGCATGTGTGCATGTGTGCATGTGTGCATGTGTGCATGTGTGCATGTGTGCATGTGTGCATGTGTGCATGTGTGCATGTGTGCATGTGTGCATGTGTGCATGTGTGCATGTGTGCATGTGTGCATGTGTGCATGTGTGCATGTGTGCATGTGTGCATGTGTGCATGTGTGCATGTGTGCATGTGTGCATGTGTGCATGTGTGCATGTGTGCATGTGTGCATGTGTGCATGTGTGCATGTGTGCATGTGTGCATGTGTGCATGTGTGCATGTGTGCATGTGTGCATGTGTGCATGTGTGCATGTGTGCATGTGTGCATGTGTGCATGTGTGCATGTGTGCATGTGTGCATGTGTGCATGTGTGCATGTGTGCATGTGTGCATGTGTGCATGTGTGCATGTGTGCATGTGTGCATGTGTGCATGTGTGCATGTGTGCATGTGTGCATGTGTGCATGTGTGCATGTGTGCATGTGTGCATGTGTGCATGTGTGCATGTGTGCATGTGTGCATGTGTGCATGTGTGCATGTGTGCATGTGTGCATGTGTGCATGTGTGCATGTGTGCATGTGTGCATGTGTGCATGTGTGCATGTGTGCATGTGTGCATGTGTGCATGTGTGCATGTGTGCATGTGTGCATGTGTGCATGTGTGCATGTGTGCATGTGTGCATGTGTGCATGTGTGCATGTGTGCATGTGTGCATGTGTGCATGTGTGCATGTGTGCATGTGTGCATGTGTGCATGTGTGCATGTGTGCATGTGTGCATGTGTGCATGTGTGCATGTGTGCATGTGTGCATGTGTGCATGTGTGCATGTGTGCATGTGTGCATGTGTGCATGTGTGCATGTGTGCATGTGTGCATGTGTGCATGTGTGCATGTGTGCATGTGTGCATGTGTGCATGTGTGCATGTGTGCATGTGTGCATGTGTGCATGTGTGCATGTGTGCATGTGTGCATGTGTGCATGTGTGCATGTGTGCATGTGTGCATGTGTGCATGTGTGCATGTGTGCATGTGTGCATGTGTGCATGTGTGCATGTGTGCATGTGTGCATGTGTGCATGTGTGCATGTGTGCATGTGTGCATGTGTGCATGTGTGCATGTGTGCATGTGTGCATGTGTGCATGTGTGCATGTGTGCATGTGTGCATGTGTGCATGTGTGCATGTGTGCATGTGTGCATGTGTGCATGTGTGCATGTGTGCATGTGTGCATGTGTGCATGTGTGCATGTGTGCATGTGTGCATGTGTGTCTTCTCTGGGGGTGTGTGCAGATCGTCAGGATCTGGAGGAACCAGAGAAGGTGGATGTTCTTCAGGAGCCAATGCTAGAGGCCTTGAAGGTTTGACATCTAACTATTATTATATTATTGTTTCTTGTAGTTTATTACCTTGTCAATAAATAAGCTTTTCTGTGTAATAATTACTTGCACAGTACAGTTGTGAATATAATGGGTAACTGAAGGCTTTGGTCGATAAAATGCAATACCTATATATTTTCCTTTTTTCTACCATAAAAAGGTAAAATTCAATGTGTCTCTTAATTATTAATTCCTGACTGATTAATCCTCATTTCTAGCAGCAGGATGGTGTGTGTGTGTGTGTATGTGTTTGTGTTTGTGTGTGTGTTCATGGTAACAAAGGAACATGTCACCCAGTGTGTGGCTTTTTAAGGCGTTTTAATAGTTTGGGAAACAATGGAGCATCTGTGGCTCAGAGGAATCAGACATATCAGGGTCTGGATGCACAAACAATATTTGTTGTAGGACACATTCAGTGTTGGCTTTAGTCTTTTGATGGGATTTGGTGGCAATAAAAATATTGAATCACCAGTTTTGTCATTCAGATGATGGCAGTAAATGCTTTCAAGCTGCCTCCCATACGTAGCAGAATAAGAAGAAAGATACTCGTCCATTTTCATGTGATGTTTAATTTTTTGATGTGGCAACAATGAAAGGGTCTCAGTTAAACTACAGTAAAGGAAAGTTGGATGATGCTATAAATTACACATATTAATCCACCAAAGTAGAAATGGTCCAAAACAGGAAACACGTGTGCTGTGCTCTTAGGCATCTGGGGTTTATTAAGGGGATATTGTAATCAGAGCACGTGAGTAGTTGCTTTAATTTTCTTATAAATAAATACTTTCCCCCATGTCTTTGTTCGTTGTCATGTAGCTCTACGTGAGGAGGAGGAGGCCTGAAAAACCCTGTATGTTCCCCAAAATACTGATGAAGATTACTGACCTCAGGAGCATCAGTGTGAAGGGTGAGACACACACACACACACAAACACACACAGACGGAGATGCATGTGACAGCGTGCGCTGTGAGTTAATCAAAGGCTTTTAACCTGAAACATCTGTGCAGGAAGTGATATTTTTCATTGATGGTTGATTAACAGTGATGGAAAAAACAGCAAAGCAGATTCAGGGGTATTTACTCATCCTTATTTGTTTGTGTTGCTGACTATCAACAATTATTATTTTTATTATTATTACTGTCTCACCTCTTCCTACCTCTTTCTCTCACAGGAGCAGAGCGAGTGATCACACTGAAAATGGAGATACCCGGCTCCATGCCACCCCTGATCCAGGAGATGCTGGAGAACTCTGAGGGTCTGGAGGGGCACGGAGCCGGGGGGGAGAAAGGAGGCGGCAAAGGGAGAGGAGGCTGGAGAGAGGCTGAAACAGACATCAGGAGCTGCCACCCAAGTCCATCGCCCAAATCAGTCCCCTCTCCCAGCCCGAGCCCCGGACCCTGCTGCCCCTCTTCTCCCTCTCCCTCCACCTGAAGCTCTGAACTCAGCCCCCTGCTCCACGTGGTGCCGCTTGGGGGGCACGGCGTAGGACTGCAGGGACCCCATCCACGTGGCAGACACACGGAGAATGGGGTCGGAAAAAAACTGCACCTAGAAACAGAAAAATTCAAGGACGAAAAAGTCTAGGTGTCTGAACCCATGAACTCCTGGTTACTGGTTAGAATGGGGGTGGGGGTAAATATCTTTTTATGGTAAACTATGACTTGAGGGCTGATTTGTGTTCAGACATTAGTTTCGTACATACTGTGCAAAAAATGTGATTTCACCTTTTTTAAAAAATCTTTTTATAATGCCTAAGATGTTAATTATCTGCAGACTGTGTGTAAATGAAGGATCATCAATTGTCTCTGGACAAGAATGGACAGATGGACGAAGAGGCCCCCTCTTCCTCCCTGATGAAGTCTTACGTAATAAGCAGAGTCTGATGTTCCTCCGACGGTGTGACCGAGCGTCCCTTTTGTCAGGAGCAGGCAGAGGAGACCAGGGAACGGCTGCAGGTAGATGCCAGCTGTACCTGCCACCCTGCCCCTGTCACGCCTCCGGGGGACTGAACTCTCACATGCAGGGAATATTAGTGGATCTCCTGGTATATATGCAGAATCATTATGTATCATATATTGTATATAAAAAAAAGGTTGTGAGAGAAATTGTTGGACTGAGATGGACTGACACAAGAGGTTATTTTCCTAAATGTACATTTATTTCCCAAGTTCAGCCTGGAAGACTTCTACCTTCATTTTCTTTTCACTGTCAACCCCCCCCATTCTCCTTGCTTTCCTCTCACAGACACATCAGGGAAACTAAGTAATCCTTGACTTAAATTCCCTTCCTTGAAATCAGAAGTGTAAACATGAATTACAGACTCTCTGTAGCTTCAGGCAAAGGTTTTTCTCTGGGTTTTACTTTGCACCATCATCTGTGGTTAAATGCGCTTTTGGGCCTGTTTTCATTCACGGCTCCTGCAGCTCAAATTACTTCAACAAGCTGTGAAACAGAAGACATTTTCATTTTTTTAAAGGATTCAGCGTCTGCCTGTCGGTGGACACTTTCAACCAAAGCAAACTGTGACACCTGAAATGCAAATGCCCTCCACAAGAGTGTTCCCCTCTGGTAACACCCCCCCCCCAGACTGTGGCGCTGGAGGTGTAAAACTCTAGTTTTATGGAGGTGCTGCCAAATCCTGTCTCTAAATGTACAGGTTGTGTTTAGTCTTCACAGTCTGCACAGTTTTACCGTCGTAGTTTGCTAACACAGTGCCACTGCCACATGTCAGGTACAAACCGTGCGACTCCAGCTTCAGGCCTCGTTAATTTATGCTGAGGCCCAACTCACTGAAAAGTATAAAAATGCAGGGAGATAAATAAAGGTGAATGATTTTCTTCTTATGTCCTGAGCGATGTGTGATCTTTGGATAAACATGGAGTAAAACGTGTCCTTTCTGTTTTAACATTCACATTATCTCATACGGGTTTTGACACTGGAGAGCTGGACTTAAAAATCCTGCACCCAGTGCTAAGTTTGTTCTATAGAAGCCCCGGTCCACATCTGGATGGAACACATATAAAAGAACCCTGGATGTTAGAAAAAGGACTCTAACCGGATGCCGTTGTTCCTCTTTGCCTGCTGGGTGAAGGGAATGAATGGTTTCTGGTTCTTGTTTTGTTTTTTTTCCAAAATATTAGTAATCTCACATAAAAAAGAAACACACCCATACACTCATATACGGTACAGATATAGCTACCAAAGCACTGTATTTAAATGCAGTAATTAGATACCGTACATACAGACGTACTTAAGGTTAGAATATTAAGAGACAGAGAAAAAGAGGAACAAGATAAATGAGTAATAAATAGATAAAAATGAAGGAAAAGCGTTTTTTAAACAAGGAACAAGGAAATCAGCTTGACAGGCTGAGATCAATACTTGTTGCTCTGAACTCGTTTGCAGTCAGACTCAGGAAAACCTGGATACATACCTCCCCATGGACAGATTTCAGTGGACTTGCACTGGCTGATGAAGGAATAGAAACTTAAAGCCTCTTTGCCGACAGAGGCGATTTCTTGCCTGGAGCAGGCCGCCTTCAGAAAGGCAGCAGTCCTTCTCCAGAGCTGTGATGAAGTTCGCTACAACCGGGGATATGAAGTTTTGCTTCAAAGACCCATCACAAGGCAAAGATTTGAGTAGAAAAAAAATTGATACATCTGAACACCTAGGTTATCAAAGAGGCCTACAGGGCTACTCATTATGCTAAGAAGCTATGTCCAGTTGAGCCGACATTAACTTTGACTTTCGAGCTGCTTCGATTTAAAAACACAAGTTAACTGAACATGGGTGGAAGAAATAGTTAATACTCCCTTTTTAAGTTTTGGAAATGTAAAACTGACGGAGTTAACGTGTTGAAAACAAGTTGAGTAAACATGTAATATTGAACTGAATTAACAACTGTTCGGTCGTGCTGATAAATGTCAGTTCCTTATTTAACATAAAGAACCTGCAGCTGCATTAATGGAAACCAGAGTCAATACAAAGTCAACATGTGAGGCAGCTATATTAATGAAAGAAACAAGGGTGATTCCAGTAAATTCACGCATCATTTTTTACAGAGTTTTAAGACAATGTTTTTAAGTTGAAACCCTGTAAAAAAAGCCAAGCTGATTTATTAGTTTTTCCATCGTCAAAATCTTTGCTTGTCATTATTGAGTAAGTTGAACTTTGTAGATAAATGTATGGAAACAAAATGTTTGGCAGTTGCAGGAAAGACTTTTAAAGTATTTCAAATGTACATCAAATACATTTTGTTATGTTGGACTTGCTTGGATTCAGAGACCGGATTTGTATTATCAGTAAAACACAGCAGCACGGAGCATGGATCCCTCCAGGACTTTGGCTTCCTCAACCACGATGGTTAAACTGGTGCGGTCAGGTAAGTTGGTCACCAGCGAGGGGCTCCCTCAGACTCCTCTGTTACCATGAAAAACTACTTCAGACTTCAGAAGAAACATTGAAGCATAGATCACTGCTATAATTTCACAAAATATGGTTCAGGTTAACTACTGTTCCTCAATAATTATGTCCCTAAAGTGCTTCACTGCATCTCATGAGATCTGCCTACTGTAGGAGATGAACCATGAAAGCAGTCGTCCGACCAAACATGTTAATGCTATTTGTATATACAGCTTCGGATTCATTTGCAAAAGTTTTAACTAAATTACTGAATTTGAATTTTAATCCTGCAACAATGCATTTAATGAAGTAATGGAAACAGGACCCCTGGATGAGTTTTTAGAGTGGAGGTCTTGGGTGTGCAGACTGTGCAGCCATCTCCACCTCCAGCTCCTATCGTAGTTAATATAGGTACAGCAGTACCTGTACCTATATTAACTGACTGAGGTGGAATATCACATAAGGCTGTGGAAATTAATAATTTCAGCATATCCAGTCACATCACTGGTCTTATCGCTACAAAACAGCTGAATTGATCAGTGACGCATGATGACAACAGCTCAGCAAGAGGAAAGAGCCTCCATGTGATATTATGTTGATGTCTGGATGGTGCAGAGCAGCACAATATGAGCACCTCAAATCTGTAGCCAGAGGCCGATGGTATGAGCCTTTATTTAACTTGCACAATGTTGATAGAAAAGAATGATAAAATATGTCCAAGAATTTGTTTAATATGACCACATGTCTCGCTAAAAAGGAAAATTGGAAAGGAGGCGGTGACAGAGGACTGATGAGCAGCTGTAATCCAGCCTCTCCCATTCACACAACAGAATACGGAGCTGTAATGGACCCGTCTGATGTTTGTAGAGGTGTATGAAGTGACTTTGTCACAGCCTGGGGTCATTTGCGCTTGATTTAAATAAAGGAAACCACAGCCTTGCCGCGTTACAGCTTTTCTCGGATTGGAAGGCACAAATCAACATACGTGTCCTGCTGCCTTCAGATGGCTGCAGGGATTTCATCAACTGGAGCCTTGTGTTTAATGTGTGGTTGCTGCAGGGCTCCCCACACTTTTACAAACAGCCGTAAGCCAGTCAGCACAGTCACAGTCTGGTCTGAGCAGCTCCACTGAAGCAGCAGAGCTTCGGCGCCTTGCCTCATACCTATGACCTTATGCTTTCCTGAACCCCTTCAAGGCCAACACTTCTTCATCACAGCAAACCTGATCGATGGCCTTACCTCTAAACATGTGAATGGACTGTGTGTTTGCAATAATCTGTCCCTATGACGATGACTTACCGCCAGGCATCTACTGCGGCCTCCTTCAAAGCCAAACTTCCAGTGCGCTACATTGAGGCCGACCACACTGACCTCCGAGCCCAGCTCTCCTCGCGTAACATGAAGTTTCCAGTTGACACCAGTCGGGCTCCAGACTGTGAACTGGGTCTCACAGCGACTTGGGGTCATCCACTGCCCAGTACCTGTCGGAGAAATGGTTCAAAAGATTTGTTTTAAAAAATTAATAAAGAATTTACACTAAACGTAGCAGCAACAATATTAGTCTCTGTTCACTCATTTCGTTATGTCTTGACAGAATGAAATTTTTCACCCTCACTATCAAAAGTCATCATATCTACTCCTTGGTTCAGGCATATTTGATGTGTGACAGTGGTTTTTGGGGGGAGGCGTCCCTCCAGGGACCAGGGGCCAGCTGAGTCTCACCCTGGGTTAGACCAGGACATGTTTTAAATGAGCTAACTGAGAAGGAAAATGAGAGGGAACCTTTTACAGGACAAAGATTGTGAGGCCAGTGTATCTTTAAAAACGCTGGATCGGCACTTCACAACCAGAACCTGAGTCCAGAACAGTCAGCATCGTGGTAACAGCTGGGGTTCTGCCTCACTGCTCAGAAAGCCTGAGAGGAGAGAAGTGAAGTCATCTGAGGAGCCTCTTAGACAAACTGTCTACGTTAGGCACACAGAGTTAACATTTTATTTTGAATAGACTCTCAACTGTCTTACAATACTTAATAATTGATTAATTCAATAATTAATAACAGAATTATTGTTTAATTGTTCCAGAAACTTAAGTGACATGATGTTTTAGATCTTTTATTGTCAGTGAAATCATTGATCATTGATCATTGATGGTTCTTTCATTGTCTAAAATGTCACAGTTTTCAGAGGACAAAATGTGGACCACAGTTACTGCATGAGACAAACTCTAGAAGAGAAATGCATGATTGTAGTATTTACATTTGTCTAAATGATGCCATGAAAAATTCCAGTCAAAAGATGTAGGAGTGACATTCATCGGCACATATGCCAAGTTTTTCTTCTCCTTCTCACCACAGCCTGTGTCCTCCTCCATATTTTCCAGCCCTGAAAACCTAAAATATTTAGTATAATAACAGCATTTCTGGGAAACTGAACTGGATATAAGTGTGATAGTCAGTCTGCATAACTCCAACAAGAAATAAGACAGAACAACGTGCTGGTTTTGTTTGCTTTTCCCAACTTCTGCATGGAAGAAAACAATAACTGATCTAAATCCTCTAGTACCTTAAAATACACGCATCGTATTTTCACACGCATACACACACACACACACACACACACACACACACACACACACACACACACACACACACACACACAGACACACACACACACATGCAGAAATTCAGACCTCAGTCAGTCCTGGCTGTGCATCTATCCTCAGTTTTCATATGTATCTAGATGCATGGTACAGATACATTTTAATAACACCAGACACTCTGGGACAAAGCTGATTCTATGTGATTTGTCTAATCCATGATTTAAAACTGACTCAGTTCATATTAGATGTTTTCACTTTTTTTTTTTTTACTAAAATGTAATATTAATATTATTATTCACACAATATCCACTTAATTAATATTTCACTGCCCTAATTTCACTGATTAAAAATGTCCCCAAAAATCTTGTTGCATCAGTTTGCTGCATAATGGTACATATTGGCAGTGATACACTTGTTTTTCAGAGAAATGCTGCTGACTGTTTATAGTTCAACTCAGTTCTCGGGTCAGTGTCAGAAATAGTCAGCATTTGTTATTTAAACAGCCTGATATGAGCACTTGTCCTTGTAAGTCGAACAAATTTAACATGACTTCAGTTATCAGCCTCCCTCCAGCTGGGAGGGCAATGGAGGATTGTACATCATGACCCATTCAGACAGGCAGAGTGACCCGGGTAAAAACCGTGTTGTGGTCTAGCTGCAGGTGCTAGTAAATGCTTGACAAAAACCAAGCAGAGAAATGAACAACTAGCTTACTTGACTGACACAAAAGGTGCCAAGTCAAATTTTCGGGCTGCACGTGGTCGTCCATGCAGAACCTCGCGGACATGCGTGCGCTGAAAGCAGGAAGTGGCCACGACAGTGAACAGGTAGCTGGTGGGTCCATCACGTTACTGCAGAACATTGAGCTTAGCGATTCTCTAGTTTGCTGCCAGTGTTGTGTCAGGAGATCAATAATGATTCAGTAATCAATGGCAGCATCCACACCAGGCCAGGTGTGTGTATTGAGAGTGTGTGTATTTATCTCTTTTTTTTATTTAGTAGTTGATCTTGGGGTGCACCCCCATGTTTCTGCCCACTAATGGGTCAGGTGAGGGTCCAGCAGGTGAGAGGTCGGTTCCAATGCTGCACTGGGTTTTTTTTGTTGTTTTTTTTTAACATGTATTTAAAACACCTACTTTAAACTGTGAGTTGAAAATGGAACATCTGATGTCACCTCGAGCTATAGGAAATTTTAATCAGCATTTTTCACCGATTAAACGAGAGATTAATGAATAAGGAAATAAAAAATATGAATCTATTAATCTGTGATCTATTGTAATCTACTGAACCATCCAAACTGCCTTTGTTTTTTAACAGTTTAAGGAGAACAGAAGGACACTTATCCAGCTGATGAATAATGCAGATGAATCATCAGGATGTGGTGACACAACAACATCAACTGTTCTTCAGGATTTCATGATATTTACTGACAGTGAGAAAATTAGACAACATCCTCAGACTTCTCCTTCTATTATAACATCTTAGTTTCATTCAGCTTTATTCAACCTCACACTTTTCATGATTTATTTTTTTTTTTTTAACCTAACTAGTGTTTATTTTCTCCTTGAAAAACAACTTGTTCCTGATCCCTGCTGAGTTGAAGTTGTTTTCAGATGCGGTTTGACCTTTGACCACTAGATGTCGCCTCTTCACGAACAGCGGCTGGTTCATCTGGATCCAGGATTCTGTTGTTGTCAGTAGCGCGCGCGCGCGAGCACGCACACACACCTATCCTTGTTAGGACAATGCACTGTCTTCCATTCATTACACCCAAACCTCAAGCAGGACCTCAGAGATCAGGACCAGGTTTTGTGTCCCAGTGTGGCCCGCTGGTCCCGACGAGGTCGGTGTTTATACCGGATATGGTCCCAAAGAGGCAACAAAACACGTCCCCACACACACAGGCACGAACACCCTGATCTCTGACCACGCCCCTTCGTGAATAATTCATCACCGGAGACCGGAGGAGGCTCGTGCCACCACGGCTCTTCAGACGTCAGCTCGCGCTCACCGGGGGAAGAGGAATAATGGTGCCAGAAGCGCCGTCGGTCCACGGATGAGGACGCACCGCTGTCCGGTAATGAACGGGGGACTGGGAGGACTGGGAGGACTGGGAATCCGCCTAGCGCGCAACGACTCGGCTGCTTTCTGCCGGGGATTGACGGAGGAGACTCGCCGAGGCTTGGACGCCAGCCCGACCGTGACAGACCTGCATCTGCCGGTCTCGCATTATTCTCAGCGCCGGGGACTCGAGCGAGAAAAGAAAACCGCTGGAGGTAGGTTGCGTGTGTGTGTGTGCGTGTGTGTGAGTGTGCGTGTGTGTGTGTGTGTGAGTGAGCTTGTGCGCGCGTGTGCGTGTGCGTGCGTGTGTGGGGGGGCGTGAGCCAGGGAAGTAGAGATAGATATTGTAGTAAGATGGCTGGTGTATGTGTGTGTGTGTTTGCGCGCGTGCGTGCGCGAGGCTTACATCTCCTTACAAGCACAGCCATTATATCAAAGCAATCGATAACATACATTATAACTGTAATATTATAACTGTGATCAAAATATTTTTCAGACTAATAATAATAGTAGTTGTTATTATTGTTGTTTTATTATAATTATACTCTGGCTCCTGGTGATGGATGAGATCTTACAATAATCTATAGGAGCCGGGATTCACCAGCTCTGGGTTATAATACAATACATATTATAGCAACAGCATAAAACATAACTTTGAAACCGTCCCTGAACACGAAAGACACGCATTTACATTTTTTCCTGATATTACAGAAATGGCAGCTGCAGTTGACAGTTTTCGATCATTTGCTGGATGAGCAGGGGAAAAAGTAGAGAACAGCAGCACAGACTAGAATCAGAGGGTCACAGGTTGCAGGCTGAATAAAGGAGCAGTCCGCACGTGAGCGTGCCACTGTTTCAGCACGTTTCAGGTCCCTGTTGGTTGTGGTGGGCTGGATGTCTGTCTGGGCAGCTGCTTGTTTTGGCAAGATACGTAAATCTTCTGTGTGGAAATGATTATATGATTATTAATCTACATGGTTCAGCTGGCAATGAGCCTGTGTGTGTGTGTGTGTGTGTGTGTGTGTGTGTGTGTGTGTGTGTGTGTGTGTGTGTGTCTCAGTACTGGTTATATAGGCAGAGTCTCTTCTGGTCTCTTTGTGTAGCTACAACAGTAGCTACAGTTATCCAGCTACAGCTACAGTTATCCAGTGGACAACAGACCCTAAAAACTTACTGGATATCATGTGACCTGCACCAGCTGAACTTTCGGTTTTTCTCTTTATTTTTCAGTAGTTTGCCACATTTTCAGAAAAAAAGAAAAAATAAGGCATTTTTCTTATATATAATCTGTCTTGTAAAGACCCAGGTGAGCTGGCTGATAAGGGAACATTGTCTGCTGAAGGTGCCACTGTGTAAACAAGAGACAAAACATAGGCATTTTTGTTCAGTTATTATAGTTGATGCCACAAACGTGTAAAAATGATGCTTATTATTACAGGTAATGTAAAAAATTTAGTCAGAGGGAGACACAGGGGTTCAGGACCCTTGTAGTCAACATTCTGCTGCCGATGCTGAAGGCTCTAAAAGAAAATTAATATTTTATTATTACCACACAGAGATAAATGCTCTTTATAATATCTGTGCATCAGAACAGCTGTTTTTTAATACAATTATTTTGGGGCATTTTGCCTTTATTTGATTGTTGACAACTTAGAGGGCGGCTGGGGGGGAATGCATTGAGGGTCCAATGGATGTTGTTGTTCTTTAGTTTGTGCCATAACTATTTGCCACTATAGGTGATAAACCTTGATATTCGAATTAATCAGAATATATAAATACTGTAGTTTTGCTTTACCGTCCACTTGCCAAACGAAAGAGGGGGAAAGGTGTTGATATTCCTGGGCGGGCAGGTTGTCAGGGCTGGTGTGTTACTGGGGGCAGGCAGCCAGGGACTGTTGGAGGCACGAGAGGGGCCAAGTGGGCTGAAGAACCTCGAGCACCCTTCCTCCGCAGCTGGGATGGCAAGCGCCAGCCTTGACAGAGGAAGTGACGGCTGGGCCGGCGCCTCCTGGGCCGGCGCCTCCTGGGCCGGTGCTCATCTGTCTCCTCTGGTCACAATGTGGACCTTGAACCTTTCAGCTCGGTTCCTGCCATCCTGTCTGACATCAGACATCTGCCCAACAATCGGTGCCCGGGTCTTGATGGGTTCCTCCTGAACGTTCTGGTGTCGGGGTGAGGTTGATCTAGGCCAGGGGATAGGGCTGGTCTCCTGTTATCCAGCTAGATGCCAGAGGACGGGTGATGTAGTGAGTAGGAGGGAGAGGGGCAGATGGTCTTGGGGCGGGGCAACTGGGGATAGAGCCCTTGTCATAGGGGGAAATCCCCATCGCACAGATGATGAAAGGGGGGGGGCAACCTCCAAAGCCCTGCCAAAGCAGGCCAGGATGGTGGTGTGGTCCCTGGCTCCAACTTTTTGAATGACTGTTCTCCTAGTCCAGTCCAGCTCGAGACCCCAGCTCGTCTAAGTTGTGGCTTCCACAGGGTTCTTCCCCAACCTGTGCTCCACCAAGGGGGGCAGTCAGGACCCAGAAGTACTCCTTGGAGGAAGAGCAAGCGTTAAGTGGACTCCAGAGAGTCTTTTACGGCATGAAAGAGGCCAAGCATCTTCAGTGCATCCGGGTGATGGAGGTTGTACATGGCAAGGCCTGAGACACTGTCAATGAAAAACCATGTACTCCTGATCTGAGAAGACCCAGCCAGAGCCAACCCCCCACCCCACCCACCGCCACCTCCACCACCACCACTGACTCTGTCACTCAGGCTGGACTTCCTGACCCCAACCGCGTCCATCCCCTGTATGTTCATTCCGTTGGCCTTCAAGCCCCATTTCCTGGTCTTCCTCCTGCACTTCCTATTTTGCCAGATGTTAGGCATCTGAAAATACATTACATAAAGTTGAAGTACTGTACATTAATCACATACATAAACACAAATATGTTTACCCGACACCAGAGCAGCATTAACATGTCAACATCCTCCTCTCTACATCTCAATGCTCTTGTAAAGGTAATAATCTCACTAACCCTTTACCTTCCTTTCTTACTTCCTGTCACCTTGAACCTTTAACCTTGTACAGTTTATGAAACCAAGGCAGTGTAGCCTATTTGAGGTCATTGTATATAAGCAGTTGTTGCCGTCAGTGGAGCCTCTGCTACTCTTCAGCAGATGAACTCAATACATTCGCTTAGGGATTCTCTTCTAAAATTCTTTCTCGCAGTCATAGCTCTTTATATTCAGTCAGGCTACGCCTCTGCCTTCCTCAAACCTGACTGGAGATTACGACACATATTATAGATTTCATTGGCTCGCTATAAAATGCTATAAAATGCTGAGCTGCACAGTGATAAATACAGACACACTCTTCATCAGAAGGAGCATCACTGAAGCACAACAATTAGTCATGTAAATTATCATAAATACAATATGAAATTTCACATGCAGATTCCTGAAAATGTATAAATCAGCTCCAGTCATACTTTGGTGGTAATCCCCACAATCAACTCTCTTGAAAAGACCATAAAAACAAATCAGACCAGATGTGCCCAGCTCAGGAAACGGGTCCACTCAATACATGACTAGCTTGTTATCCAGCTCCATAACTTATATATCAACATATCTATCTGTCTAGTTACAGTAGCCAGCAGGCAAGGCCTCTATCCCCATTTCATTCCTGAAACTCTTGGACATGTTCATAACCAAGGTGTTGTTTTGTCGTATTCTGCCTCCTCCCGGCTTCTCTCGGTCTCATTCTCCCAGACGTCGGTGGATGCGCTTGGGTGTAATCTCATGCTAATCTGCCTAACCCTGTAGCTCCTAGTCTGGGTTTAACACGACTCTGATTAAATAGCCCCCCCACCGTGCAAGTCATTAGTTTAATAAGATCACTTACGCAGCGTCACTACTGCTAATTAGAAGAATCCAAACCGCCATGGCAAAGTAGACTGACATGACATTTTTTATAATTCTTAACAATCTCCACAAACTCAGTATTTATTCAGACACTTTTCACATTCACATGCCAAAATAAATATCTCTATATAATAAATATACATCCTTAAAAACAATTTTCCAGACCTGCCTGGTTATTCACTCCCAGCTTGAGGCAATTGCACTAAAATAGGTGATAGGATATTTATTACAAAGTTGTGTGATAACTTACAGAAAATAGCCCATGGTGCTAGTGAGCCTGTGTGTGAGCACAGTTAATCACTCAGATTCCCCGTCCTTGGAAATGGGCAGCCCATGATTTAATGCCCGTCCATGATACCAGATTCACAGCAGTGCGGGCCGGACTCTGTATTCGCACCCGGACGGGGAGTCAACTGATTGACCCGGACTCAGCGACAGCCCGTTCTGTCAGCGTCCTCGTTGGCACCAGACGAGGTTGAGCAGCATGGTAGCTCAGCTCATCCCTGCTGCCTCGCTCACGTTGGCGCCTGCGGGTCAGTCTGTGAGCTCGTTGCCATCGCAGCGTGAGACAATAGCTTTCCACTGTCTGCAAACAGTCTCATCCTTGTTGGTAATTTTACCAACTGCAGGGAAGAACTAAAAATACTTCTACACGCCGCTTTTCAGCTGCTTCGGTGTCGTCATTATCTGTTTTTATTTATTAGTTAATGGACAGTAACGGTTGATAGGTCACAAACTACTGAGCTGAATTTCAAGCAGACTAGATCAGTCAGAAACAAAAGTTTAAATTTATAATAAAAAATGACCCCTCTAGTCCAGACCCAGAATCAGGGTTAAAACTAGAGTGTGCTAATGCACAGATGTCCCTCGGAAACCATAAAAAGGCCTCCCATAACCTCCCTGCACCTGATTGTCTCATATAGAATCAGGGGCTGAGTCCACCATTTTTTTCTGTTTAGATTTCTATGGTTAGCGAGGTTTGTCTCTTTTTCCTGCTCCAAAAGACGAAGCGAGTGCCGAGTCTGTCAGTCAGTGAAACATCGAGCTGAAGCTGACGGTCAATATGTTAAAATCTGTCCATGGATCAGATTCGGTGACGTCCTCAGCTTCTCTAGGAGAATCACTAGATGCTTTTCATCATCAATATCCATATACAACTACGTAGCAGTCACAACTAAACGTAACTCCACCTATGAATGTAATGATTATATGAATGAAAAGGTTGCAGTGTCACAGTAAAGGAGCTGTTGTCATGAAATGTGAACTGCAGTAAATTGGACTCAGTTTCTAAACGCAGATGAATGATCAAGTTCTTTCAAGTTGACTTAAAAAGATACTGATGAAATATATTTCTATACAGTGAAACGAAGAGGTGCACGTCATCATGTTATTTTACATCTGTATGATTTTTATTATTTCCTAAAAGTTAAATGTCAGATATAATATGTCCAATATCATTCTAACGTTCATATGTAGGAGACAGCGAGTTTATAGTTTCCACAGTATTGTTTGTTGTCCGGTCGGACGGAGCCGTGACCAGGAAAGTGCTAGCGGGTCCCTGTGGTTGAAACTCCGCGTCACAAAGTTTCAACCAGTTCGGTTCCAACAGGAAGTTTCCAAGCAGCTACGTTCTCAGATTAGAGACACGTCCACTCGCAGACACCAGAGGACTTCAAAGAGCTGATCAGTGAAAATCATTTACAGCATGGAGAAAGGCGAAAAGGTGAGAATATCAGTTAGCCTTTTGTTTGTTTATCTGCAGGAAGGCCACACACACACACACACACACACACACACACACACACACACACACACACACACACACACACACACACACAAACACACACACACACATGCGCACACATCTACACACACGCGCACACACACATTCCCTTCCTGTGTAGGGTAAAACTGAGGGAGTCCTGAGCGAATGCAGGAAGTCAGGACCGGCTTCTCTGGGGAAGAGAGATAAGAGTCTGCTAGAGTGTGTGTGTGTGTGTGTGTGTGCGTGTGTGTTTGTGCGTGCATGTGTGCATGTGTGTGTGTGTGTGTGTGTTCATGCGTGTGCAGGAATCCGTGTGAGTTCAGTTGAAGGCAAGGCCATCTTTACACACATACAGACACACAACCCAGCTGAGCCTAGTCGAGCAGACCAGTCTTGTGTGTGTGTGTGTGTGTGTGTGTGTGTGTGTGTGTGTGTGTGTGTGTGTATATATATATATATGCTCTGGGTTTAGAGTGTGTTTAGTTGTGTGTCTGAATAAGTTGTATGAATGATACTGGTGATTTCCTGTGTTTATCCCTGTGAGGTGTTGAAGAAAGTGGGAGGGGGGCATCAGTAAGGACGAGGGGCTGAGGATGAGAATCAACATGAGAAGCCACAGAGAAGCTGCTGGAGAAACGGGTGTGGACAAACACACATACACAAACAATAGATTCTATCTTGGAACAGGTAGAACAGGTGGGATCATTTGAATGTAGTTTGCATCAGGAACATTTTTAACTCTCCCTCACAGCTGCAGTGGCCAGTCACAAGATGAGAGTAGGAGCCTCCGGCCCGGGTAGTGGCCCTGCGGGGCCTTACCTCTGGACACTGGTGGCATCAGTATGCAAACGGACACATGATGTTTAATGCTGTCACCATCATAGGTGAAAAGTCGGCCCAAGATCTGACACAATCCACATTTCAATGAATTTCCTCCTTTTTTTCCTTGCACACACACAGGTGCAACCAAGAAATGTACCGAACAGGAAATGTTACAGTGTGAAAGTGAACTTCACTAGGTGGACGGACTAGGTCCCAACAGGTCAAACAGTTTTCACAGTTTTCTTGTTAGAGCCCCCAGAGTTATGTTACAAGTGATCCTGTACACTTGTTCCTAAGTTTTTCTTTACCACAACAGTGCTGAACAGCTTTCAGGATTCTCTTCTTGTTTCTTATCGTTTTTGAATGTTGGCCTCAGTCCAGATTGTGGCCCAGATAAACCAGTTTCAGATAATATCTAAGTAGTTAACATGTTTCCACTTAACAGGACAATCACTTTCAATTATTGACTGAATCGTCTTAATCAACTGTCCCTTTATCGTTTTATTTTGTTGTTTTTTTGCAAATCCTTCCCTTTTCACTGTATCTCTCTTTGTACTGTAGTTCACAACCACTATCTGGCAGCACTTCATAATTTCATAGTAGTAGAACAAATACAAGGGCATTACTTTGCCGAAATGCGGTAATGCATGAGAAACCTATCATGGGCACTCTGTATTTCAGTATATTATCAACTGATATATATGCAGATGCCAATATATCGATAGTGATTTATCAGTCAGTAAAAAAGTCGTGGCTGCAGAGATTTATCTGTTGAGCAAACAATAGAGGTCAAAATGTTCTTGTAACACAAAACAAAAGACGTTTTAGGTTCATCAGGCATAAAATTCCTTTTAGCCATTTCACTCACTTTTTGATAATCTGGATATTTTGTGGATAGAATGAAAGAATGAGCTATTCACTTTTTTTTTAACAAATGTAATTTGAAAAAGTCAGAACTCATTTTTCCATACAACTTTCCCAGTGAGATGAAATAAAGGATTTTTTGTCAGTAAGATAAATTTAAAGTTACTGAATCACTGACAGTTGTAGCCTAATTATATCACGTCAATGGGTAATATTAAGAACAGTGCTGGGCAGTAATGGGGTCGTCCATCTGTGCTGTTTCTGTGTTTGGAAGTAAAATGAGGTCACTAATGTGAATTTATTACATGGGGTTTAATCAATGTCATATGTCAATACCAAACAAGTATAAGGATCCATTAAACACTGAGAACTGACACGTTTGGGAGCAGGTCATCGATTCTTCCCAGACAGGCTCGTTTCTCCGAGATCAGCGACCGGTTTAGGTCGACGGCTTCCAACATGGCTGCTGCGTTGCTCAACAGGAGCAACGTGCCATCTGTGCAAAGGTTATACTGTCTTATTTGTTGGTGGGAAGGGTTAGTTTGTAGCACCAACAGGTAGATGTGCTAAACTAGCTAAGCACCAGACGTAGGATCGTCAAAATGTGTTGTTCTGGATCTTTGATTTATATTATATGGTCAATAGTGGACAAAACCTTTCTGTGCTTATGTGTTTGGGGCAGAAACAGTTAGAGGAGGTCAGATGGAGCAGTAACTGACGACAGATGGTGTGTGTGTGTGTGTGTGTGTGTGTGTGTGTGTGTGTGTGTGTGTGAGAGAGTGAGAGACACACACACACACACACACACATACTCTACACTCGTCCCTCTTCCACCCTTTCACACATATGGACACACACTCACATGAATGAGCTTTTTGTCACGTCGGCTCTGAGTCATGTTCACTGGCTGCAGACGCCACTGACTCACATCAGATTCCTCCTTCCACACTGTCTCTCATTCTGGGTTCAGAGCTTTTTCTCTTTTTGTTTATGTAAACACTACACTGCACAGGTGAAATTTCCAATTCCACGTGCAACAGACTGTACTTCTGACATACAGCATTATATATAATTATATATAAAGATATATAAATATACATAAATATTGAATATGTGCCTGCCCGCAAAAAAAACTTCATCTGGGATCATAATAAAGTTGAAGGTCATTTGATATATTTTTGTTTCAAAGAAACACATTACATAAAAAATGTAAAAACATTTGATGACCAAAAACATACTAAGTGTGCTCAGGTGTTAACAATAAAGAAAACAACAAAAATATTAATTAAAACTGTGAAATAAGTGAGTTTGATAAGTACCTGACAGTTTGAGTCATTTCAGTAAACCCGATTTGGTTTTAAAGTTGAGAGAGGAAAAGACAGACGTGGCCATGAAATAACAAACACACATCATGTTCACACTCTGTACTGAAGATGTTAGACACACACACACACACACTCTTCTGGTTTCTGGTATAATTAAATTGTGGTAAATTGCCTGTGGCGTTGCATCAGACTACATTTATTAGTTCTTTTTGTGATTTGCTTGTTTTTATGCCTCCGATGTGGCCGGAGGAAGTTGTTTTTTCCGGTTTTTCCACCTGTCGTCACCATAGTTCACGTTTGGTCAGAGAATGAACTGGTGACACTGGTCCTGGTTTCCCCCAGAAACCGTGGTGATTGTATAGATCCTCTATGCCGTCGGGTTGTAGACGTGTGTGAAGCAGCCATGTTTTAGATTTTGTAGCCTCTCTGCAGCAACATCCATATGTGAAGCATCGTCTGTTGTCATGGCTACAGCTTTTTGTCCTGTAACAATCAGCCTTATTGGCAAAGCTCATGAACACAGACAAGAAATCTGACCTGGGAACTCGCCCTCTTCCCCTCCTCCCCCTGGTTGACAACCCTGGGGGGCTGGGGGTCTGGTGGTTCCTCTGGTGGCTTTGCTGATACTGAGCCTCAGGTGACCAAGGTCTCCATCATTCCTCTGTAGAAACAGTCTACAAGTGAAGACAGCAACTTTGTGACTGGAAATTATTCCCTGGAATCACATGTGTCAATGTAATGGTAACTTCATTTCACCCACAAATACATTTAATTATTTTCATTAAATACTGTCACCATATCCTGCTAATAAATGGAGGAATCTCCGTCCGTCTTGACAACCGCCCATCCAATCGGTTTCCGACTTCCCGGGTGTGTCACGGAGGACCCAGGGAAGATCAGCAACGACTGGGAAGTGTTTTTGTTGAGCGGTTGTGGAGACAATCGACAGACAGACATTCGTCCCCTTTATTTTTAAGTTGCAGTGGCTAAGCAGCGATTCATACGCTTATACTGACGATAGATGAATTGATGGTGTGTGATGATAAGATGTTGCTCATGGTGACGAGCCCACTGAGGACCACCGCTGGGAGCTGTCCAGCACCTGGAACCAGGTGTTTTCTGAGGTGAAAAGAAGAATCAGGAGCTGAGCTTCAGATATTAAAAAGGTTAGAACATTGTCTTTCAATTGCCCAGTCGGCTACAGAGTTGTTGTTGCAGTAGGTGGAAACATGATTATTAACGTTATATTGCAGCTCTTTTCCACTGCGGCTGCTTGTTAATTGACTGAATCAAAGGATTCACATAGTGTAAATAGGCAACTGTTTGCTTGCACATGAGCCATAAAGCTTTACATGGCATTAATGGTCTGTATTTCCGTGTCGGTGCAGAAGGCGGCGTCTCATTGGCTTCCCACTACACTGAGCTCATTTCCTCACTGGTGCCAGTTTGGTGTCTTGGCTGAGGATGTGATGATGCCTGCCCGGCAGCGCATCGCGACCTTGGCGCCGTGAATCAGCGTCCTCCGGTCCGCCGCCCACCTGCTCAGAGCAGGTTGATGGCGCAGTGCATTTGTGTTCCGTCCCAGTTCGGTCACTTTATATGCTCAGCCATTTTCCAACCAGCTGACCTGAGATAACGGGGTAGGAAAGCAGTACTGAGAGACAGAGGAAAGATGAGTGAGTTAAGCTAATTTTTCTAGTTTCTACTTTAAATCAGCAGTCATTTTTAGATACTGACAGTCTGAAGACAGTTCAGACTCATGAAACATCCTAGATCAGTTCAAGCCTCTCTCAGCACTGATAACTCCCCCAGGAGTTAACGTCTGCCCCAAGCGTGTCCTCCCCCAGCGTGTCCTCCCCCAGTGTCTCCCTCCAGATCACCTGGTAAATGTGGCAGAGACGCGTGCGCCATCTTCTTCTCATCAAGTCTGACCCACGTATCCTGGGGCTTCGCGTTTTAATTAGCGCACAGGAGGATGTGTTTCTGTGATGTGTACACGATACGACAGAGGCGATGAAGGTGTGAACGTGGTCGGCCGACCTATGACGTGCATTGACGCGTTCTTTTCCGATCCCACCCTGTTTCCAAGCGCCAAAATATGCTTGGCAGCCCCCCAGGCACAGCGGGCATGACGCTGGACGACAGGCTGTGCCCCGCCACAGAAATAGAGCCCAGTGCGTCTAAAATGTCCTGCAACTACTCGCTCTTCTGCCCTCTAGTGGCCAAAAAATGTGTGAATGAATCTACTTGTCTGCATAATGGAATGTAAACTAATTTTATACTTTGATTCTGTGTTGCAGTTCAATATTTTTATTTTAGTCTTATCTCACTGTTTTGATTTATTAATATGAGTTGTTAACAACCTCTCTCTCTCACTCTCTCTCTCTCTCTCACCCCCAGACACAAAGGGGTTTTGTTCCATTTTCTCAGCCACTGTCTATTTTGTGTTCAGTGCATTTACATACTGTTCAAAGCCAACACACACTGTCCTTTTAATATATGTGCTGCAGTTGAGTCAAGTGTGTGTTTGTGTGTGTGTTTTTGTGTTTGTGTGTGTGTGTGTGTGTGTGTGTGTGTGTGTGTGTGTGTGTGTGTATGTTTACGCGTGTGTTATTGGCTACTTTTGGGGACAAATTTCAGACTAAAGCTCTGTTAATTGGGGACAGCTTTTTCCCAATTGGGGACACAAGCCGTGTCCCCAATTGTGTGTGTGTGTGTGTGTGTGTGTGTGTGTGTGTGTGTGTGTGTGTGTGTGTGTGTGTCTAGATGCCTGTCATCAAGGATTAGCACACTGACACACATTAGACACATACGCAAGGCTAAGCTAGCCACTGCTGTGTGTACATCACATCTAAGAAATAGGAAGACATCTGGCTGCTGCAGCCAAAGGCTTTTGTTTGACTCTTTCTCAGACGAGGATTAAGTTTATTCCCAGAGCAGCCGTGCAGATAGTTCGGGGATATATGCTGCTGAGTCTGGTTCAACCGGGAATAAATATTTATTCTATTAACCCAGTTTTGATTCCATCTATTTCTTCAAGAATTAAATTAAACACAGATATATGAAGTATTGTTTGCAGACAGCAGTGGCTTATCTGGCCAGAGTCAGTCAACCACACAATGTGTACATTACACACACACACACACACACACACACACACACACACACACACACACACACACACATACACACACACATGCACATACACTCAAGCTTGCATGGAACAATGGAGAGAGAGAGAGATTCTTTAGAGACTTTATTGCCGCTTACACAGGCACAGAGGGCATGTGTATATGAATTCATGTGCAGTTCCTCAGTCGAGTTAAAAAAGAAAAAAAATACAGTAAATATTAAAACATGGCAATAAAATGAAAAAGTGTAGCAATAATTTTTAAAATAAGAGAGGCAATAATAATATTAACAGCACTAACAGTGGGCTGCTGCAGCAGCAGTGACAGTGTAATACTGATATTGGAAATATTTTTGTGCATCTGTGTGTGTGTCTGCGGGTTTGGGTGTGTGTGTCTGTCTGCAGGTGTGTCTGTCTGCGGGTGTGTGTGTGTGTGTGTGTGTGTATGCACATGTGTATGTTGTGTGTGTGTGTGTGTGTGTATGCGTCTGCTGATACTCTTCGTGTCCTGGTTGATGGAGGTCAACGGTGTCCTTTGTTTACGACGAAGCCGACGGGACGTGCCGCCCGTCCCAGTGATTTCACGGAGCGTGTGGGCGTTCCTGCATCGGAAGGGGGACGTGTGACACATCCGCTGCGCCAGCTCTCCTTTTACACAGGTGTTGACTACATCTACGGGTGTTCAGCTCCAAGGGCGTCAGTTCACACCTGGCGTGAAAATGACCGCAGATTAATATGTACAGTGTTTCATCTGCAAGGACCAAATGTGTTGTTGTATAATGTGCTGATGACAGCTCTACACTGAAGTAAGATGGGGGGGGCAGCTAAGTCCTAATCTCATGAAGCCATGACTTAGCTCTCTTCACTGCGGCTGTGGTGCTAGTGACCAGCTCAGGTTCCTGCTGATGTGTGAGGTCTTCCACACACCCCAACTCACTCTTATTGATGATCAGGGGGCTGCAGGGGAGTGGGGTGGGGGGCTCTGTCCTGGAGTCCGGGATACCGGTTCAGTTTTATCAGGTCGTCGGATCTTCCATGTGTAGTTGATTAAACACCATCACACTACAGCAGAAAGGAAGCGTGTGCTTCATCTACAAACTCTTCACTGACTTTTGTGATTTCATCGCAGTGGTGACGTCGACCATTTTAAATCCTGGACGCGGCGACGGGATCAGTCAGGATCCAACTATAAATAATACAGTGTTTTTCTAAGGCGTCTGGAAAGCCTGTACTCACTGACTCCAATGGTAAAATAGTCTGGAATAACACATATGTTACTGCAGAACACACACACACCTCTCAGAAATCCCGCCGGATATCCTCATCAATAATTCACATCTTTAGATGAGACCCTGAGACTCAATGCTAACTGACCTTATATGTTTCTCTAGACACCAACCTAATCCCCAAAACTTTATTTATACACCACCACCACTTCTACCACTGAGAGCGTATCATTTTTTTTTTTTTTTTTTTTTGGGGGGGTTGTATATCAGTATTTGGGGTGCTGCGTATTGGTTTTATATTGGTTGTGTATTGGTTGTGCCTGTGGTCACCAAAATAGCAAAGAAAAAAACAAAACTGCCATAAATGTTTGGGTCTGAGCCGTTTCCTATGTTATTGTGAGGCTTGTAGATGACACACCATCAGGCCCACTACCCCGCTGACAAAACCCGGGACCCTGAGCTGATGTCCCCTGGAGGATGCGCTCGCTGTGGTTGCCAGGTGGTTCTTCTTGTCCTGCTTCCCGCTTCTCCTTCTTGTTTGCATGCCCCCTCTGGTCAGGTCTGGGCCCCAGGCCTCGTTTGGCATCTCGCTGCCATGGTGCTGCAGCTCTGGGGAAGGAAGGAAGGAAGGAAGGGAGGGAGGAAGTGGGCAGAGGTTTAGTCTAATCAGACTTGGCTGCGCGATCTGTTGTTGTGTGTTGCGCAGGCCAGAGCTTGTGTCACACTGATAATTGGAATATAAAGCAAAATCTCCATCCTGGGCCAAACATGATGGAGGGAGAACCACTTTACACACTGAGGAGAAGAACGTAGGGTTCATCTCTCTGCCACATTCCACACATTGTAATGATGATCTACTGAAGGACTACCTCATCCATCATGTGTCTGTAGGTTAGCTTTGTGTGTGTTTGCGTGTGTGTGTGTGTGTGTGTGTGTGTGTGTGTGTGTGTGTGTGTGTGTGTGTGTGTGTCCACAACTATCTCTGTATGCATTGGTTCAAAGCAATAGCTTGACATGCGTCTTCTGTCTCTTGCTGCAAGTTAAAGGAGACGATCAACGCACCTCTCTCGTACTTTGAAGCCAGGAAGCTAGTTAGCTTAGCACAAAGACCAGAAATGGGGAAATGTGGAACCGTTACCCAAAACACTGAACTGCTGCTGTTAAGCTGAACTTGAGCTTTGAGCCCAAGTTTTTTTTATAAGGAGATATATATTGAATGCAGCAATTGCGTGTATCTCGATATCACTTCTCAAAAGGTGGTAAAACCTCTTTTGGACGTATTTATAGAAGTAATGTCTGCTCATGATAACCTTCTCCACTTGGAGCAGCATATTCGGCAGTGGAATGACCTTCGAGGGGGACAGGAAACCAAACCACTGACTTCACCAGCTGGTGCTGGTGAAGCCTGCTGCTATGTCCCAGTCCTGCAGCTCACTGCATATTAGATATTATACAGCACTGTGCAGGGCCACTAATCCTGATAGTACACTATTTAATAGGGAAAGTAAATGTAACTGTGGTGCAGAATCTCAGCCAGACTGAAGCTACTGTCATCTCAGCTTTACAAGGTGAAAGAAAAATATTTTGTTAGTTTTAAGATAGTTTTTTTGTTTGTTTGTTTGTTTTATTATCTTTCTGGGGCTGATTCTCCAGCATTTTCCATTTTGCAGCTGGGACTGGCTGCACATGTGTCTCCACTTTTACCAGATGCTGTGACAGGAACTTTTGTGTTTGCCTCTTGTAGTAGTCCAGGCTGAGACGGGCTGGGGGGGGCAGAAAACACCATGCTGCTGTGATCTCCGCTGGTCGACAGGGGGGGGTAGAGGTCAGTGGTTGCTCACGCCGCCTAAAATGAGAACACCTGGTGCATCCACTGACAGTGTCTCCCCTTGTGTGTTTGGCTCAGTCGGATCATATTACTCTGAATATGCACTCACACTCTTCTCTCTTTGTCACAGCAGCAGACTGATTTGTGTGTGTGTCTGTGAGTGTGTGTGTGTGTGTGTGTGTGTGTGTGTGTGTGTGTAGTAAAACAGTAATTTCCTGCTGATGATGAATCTGCCAGTGATTAAATTACTTAATCAGACAGAGAGAGATGAAGTTTGGATTTTGGATTTCAGCTCATCTCTATCATTATTTATTCTAAGTGTGAATTTGGCCTTTTTCCGGAATTTCCCTGCTCAGGAAGTGTAACCAGATGAAGTTATAACCAAGTACATTTTTCATTAAAATAACATTTATGTTCCGATTTGGAATCTGAATCGTTGAGAAGAAATATATTTGTTAACCAGGATTTCTTCAATCATCGGCATGTTTCATTTCTTTAGATCTGAAAACACAAACCTGTCATTGTCATTCAGGAAAACATTGTGTTGGTTTGGCATCACAGGCCTACACAAAACCCTTCAACTAACCGTAATCTAGCCCTAAGCTTAAACCTCAACCAGAAACAAAACCAAATCTGGACCCTAAAATAGAATGGCTTACCTGAATTTTGTCCCTATAACATAACTGTGTGACTACATGACGGTCCCCACAATATGAGAAATGCAGGTACGCACATACATACAGTCTCTTCTAATCTACATTTGATCTTCTGTCTGATCTTCCTAAAGACAGATGGATTTAACATCTTCTCTGATTTCCCAGGCTCTGTCGTGAACAAGTCCCTTAACCCAATTTTAGATGTATTTCGGGAAAACTTTTTAAGCCAGGATTACTTTTCATAGATTATGGCCTGCTCCTGGTTTCATCCATACTTGTTCTGGGAAACTGGTCTTTATTAGACAACATGAAGAAGAGTTTTTCATTTATTTGATTTTTTAGTCTTAATGCATTGGGTGATTCTAAGTCACAGTAGCACTCTTTTTCATCCGTGAGGATGTACAAAGGTTCTCAGTTTGTTCAAGCCAAAGGTATCTTTGGCTAACGCTGAAGGTGTTGTTACAAGAGAGAGCAACGGAGGTGAATGTGTGGAAGCCACGTGGCAGGTGGACTGTTCCAAGAGTGTTTAAAAATGGGAAAGTAAATGAATGTGGTCTATGAATTACTTTTGTAGATAAAAAATGACCAAAATCAAACACTGTCATTATTTTTTTTCCCCAGTTTTATTTCAGAGTACATTCAGTCTTGTTTTATCAGCCATGACGCATGGTTATTCATTGTATCCCTGCAACTCAGCATTATCCAGTATTATCTAAATTCTGCCATGTTTATTTCAATTTTAACTTGGCTTAGAATTTATTCATCTCATATAGTTGAGTATTTCCTTCACACTTAACACACTACAAGAAAGATTATTTAGCTGGTCTTAAGAACTGGCCCTTGGCTGTCGGTTTACCGGCAACATTGGGTTAATGCCGCAGAAATGCCAGTGTATGAAAGCTGAGCCTTGCTGAATAAAGTTCCAAGAAAAAAGAGGCAGCTGGAGGTCGGGGTCCTAGGTTTTTCTGCAGCTGGACCACGCTGAGTAGACACTGTACGGAGCAGCTCGGCCCTGAGAGCGTACTGGCTGTGCGTGCGAAGCCCTTTCAGTAGCTTGGTAGTCAGAGCCCGCGGTTGCAACAGAAAAAGGTTTAAATATTTGCGAGACTTAGCTCTGTGTCACACAGCTAACTGTAAACTCCGGCAAGACCAAATGGCTGTATTGGAAACATTACAAAAGACAGATAGTCAGGCAGTTTGTGTCATGTAGTATTTTATGCTGTGCTAAACAAAAGTATCGGAATGTGCATGTGTGTATTGACATCTCCCTGTGTGAATGAGAAACAGGGAAGTGACTGTCTAATATTTTAATCTGCCATCTGTTTGCTGCTCTGACCGACCGGTTTGTTTTTCTCAGCTCACAACAAAAAATGCGGCTCCTCTGAAATTACCGAGAAAATCCCCTTTTTTACAGAAGGTGACGGAGGAGGAAGGTAGATAAACATCAGGCGGAGACGGATCCTTTGCCGTTATCACAAGTCTCGCCTCATCGGTGGGTTTATTGTCAGATACGTTACTGAACAGAACCAGTTATAAGGCAGAATCAGAGGGTTTGGAGCAGATTCTGAGTTGGGCAGTAAATAAACAGGATGGTGCCCCCAGCCTGTCCTGAGCCTCCCTGTCGATGGGCTGAGGATGTGGTCGGTGGAGTGTGTAGAGTCTTTTGCTCTAAGAGTCACATTGAAGCCCTGTGTCTCTAATTAAATCACCTCCTGCTCAGTCGCTTTTGTATTGACCTATACACGTGAAGCCCTGTAGTCAGCACACACACACACACACTCAGAGTCAGACACCAGTGACATATTCCAATGCATATTCTCATTAATGGTTCGCCTAGCAACGGCAGGCGGTCGCCTAGCAACAACCTTAAAAGCCAGCAAGAAGTGTGTGTTCAAAAGTTGTAAGTAAGTAAGAAGGGTTATATGTGTGTGTGTGTGTGTGTGTGTGTGTGTGTGTGTGTGTAATAATTCTACTGCCAGTCAGACAGATGAGATATTCAGCAGAATCAGCTGTTTCCCTGCACATCACTCATGAATCGTGTTTCTTTCATCCAGGCAGAATCTGGGTTTGATTCAGCATTTTAATAATCAGTTAAGTTCTGTTCACTTCAGAGAGTTTGTCTTTAGAAAATGGGTTTGTTGACTCCTTCCTCATAACTTTCTGTAAACCAAGCTTCCTCACTCTGGAGCAGTTTATATTAAAAGTTAAATAAAAGTAATAAGAAGCTAAAACGGCTCCCTCCACTTGGACTGACTGGGTCTCAGCTCTCTCCGTGGTCAGTGCTGTCCAGACGTCTTGGTTCTGGTCAACAGATATTTGGGCCAGAGCTCGCTAAAGTGGAACCTGACTAAATACAATGGTGTGGATTTACTTCGTCACGTGAGCCAAACCACTCAATCAGTTCATTTTCTCTTCTTGTCCTCACGAGCCCAACTCATGTTCAAAGAAATCCACAGACTTCGCAAGAAGTGTCTCAGTTTTGTACAAACAACAAATGATACCAATGAATAACTGAAATATACAATAACCATTAACGAATTTTACACATAGCAGCTTCAACGGTTCAATTAAAGGAATAGTTTGGTACTTTTGGAAATTCACTTTCTTGCCAAGAGGAAGAGGAGAAGATTAAAACCACTCTCGTGTCCGTACGTTAGAGGTGACGTTACCGCCAGTTGCTGGTTAGCTTAGCACAGGGACTGGGAACGGGGAGGTGGCTAGCCTGGCTCTGACGTAAGGTTATAAGATTTTCCTTGCAGCACCGCTAAAGCTCACTAATTAACATGATAAATCTCCTTTGGTTAATCTGTTTGGAAAATGAAAAAATGGGGATGTGGATAGCCCCCCCCCATCCCCCCTAGCAGCCTCTAGCCATTAGTGTAACACATCTGAATCTCTGACCAAACTGTCGACGGAGTAGTTGCATCGTGAGTGATGCTGACAGCAGGTTCTGAAAAAGGAAGAAGAATAATGAGCATGTACGAGGCAATTAAATCAACAATACACAAATTATAGCACATTATGGAGGAGGTTGCTGTGGTGGAGGAGCTACAGGAGCAAACACCATCAGATCCGAGTCTAAGCGGAGTAATAATGAGAAGTGCCGGGTTATAATGGCTGCGCTCTACACCTGCTTTATTATGACAGGACACCACCAGTAAGCTGGAAAGGGAAAGTTCTACTGGTTCACCGACTCTCGCTCTCTTTCCCCAGGGGGTGTGGACAGGAAGTGTTCGTCACTGTGACCCGTTGTTGTGAGCAACCATGTTCAGAAACAGTCTGAAGATGCTGCTGGGAGGCAAAAGCCGCAAGAACCACAACGGCGGTCAGTACCTCCATGTGTCATTACGTATACTTCGTGTATCCTGTCTTGTGTTATGTTCATGAGGTTGTGCCTCTAGTCTGGTTGTACAAACACACGTATGTTAGAAGCTCCACATATTTTCATTTTACAGAGAAGACGTGTCTCTGCTTTAGGTGGCAGGTGGAAAACATGTTCCTCTGATGGTTTCCATGATTTCAAACCCTCTTTCAATCTCCAAACTCTCTCTGACTCTCTCTCTCTCCCTCTCTCTCTCTCTCTCTCTCTCTTTCAACAGGTGGCAGTAGCATTGAGTCAGAGGGGTCAGAGGTCAGAATGATGGAGGGATTCACCCGTTCGCTTCCCTCCTCTCCCCTCCTCAACCTGAGGCTGGCTAAAAGAACTGGTAGGGATGACTATCTGTCTGTATATTAATAATCTGTCCTAAGTCAAAAACAGGAAACTACATTCAGATATGGCAAACGAGGCAACACACACTCCAGCAGAGCAGTTGCTAGCTATGAGGCTAACATTAGAAAAAGAAACATGGCTGCGTGCCAGTGTCGTATTTCTCTGAGTCTGATCCTAAACCTGATTAGAGCAATGGCTGCTCCGACAGCTGTGGCGTCTTGGTTGTCAGGTGACGTTCAGACCAACATTACCACTGCAGCTTGTAGACTGGGTTAACTGCTCAGAGTGGACTTCTTGGATCCTGCCTCTACAGCATATAGACAGCTTTAAAGGCCGCCTCAGTCAATCCTCACAGCGAGACGGCTTGAGTAGGAGGGTCTCGGCCACTTCAGAAACAGACCCCCCTTTCGATTTTGGTCTGAGGGCAAACAGAACCACAGCGGGATTTTTCAGTTGTAGATTTGTTATCCTAGCAGGAGATCAAAATCTAAGTCCAGGTGTTGAGATGCTCAGGAAGTGATCTGTAGGCTAAAAACAGCTTGTACTGTATGAGTAACATGGCAACATGTATGCGTGTTGGCACGTGAGCGCTGGGATTCTCCTTGATCAGCCTGGCTGTTAAAAAATCAATTAAACTGTGTTGTGCTGTATCTTTAACCTTCATCCTCATAGTGTTGCAGCTCATTAGCTCCATTTAAAAGTGTGTGATGTAACGATCATATGGCGATTTCCTCATCTGCATCCATGTGTGACTGATGATGCAGGATGACAGTTGCAGAAACTGTCTAATCAGTGGATTTCCTTGAGGTTTGTTAAATGTCGTGTTTACACATCTGATTCATTAGGAAACAGCTCAAACCTTAGACCGAGACCAAAAAGCAAGAGAGTGCGACTGTTTCCCTCAGTTCAGACACATTTAACCAAACTGTGAGTGTGAAAGTTCCCTGAATCACTATGATGAGTTTCACTGGTGAAGACAACTAACAGTTAGAGCAGAGCCTCATTTTACTTCAGTCAGAGGAGACTCATTGAAAGAGGCTCTTGGTTTCTCTTTCCTTTCTCTTTCTCTCTCTCTCTCTCTCTCTCTCTCTCTCTCTCTCTCTGGCTCCCACACACACACACACACACACACACACACACACACACACACAGCTGTGACCTGTTACCTTTCGTCTGGCAGCAGCAGAGGGGGTTGACCTTTGACCCTACATTTGATCATCCCAAGGTGCCTGAGTAAGGGAGAAAACTCAGAAATGTAACCCAACCCCCTGCCCACCTCTCCTCTCCTCTCCCGCTCCTCCTCTTCCTCCCTCCTCTTCCTCCTCCTCGGGGGTGATTTGACACACTTCTTCTAAACATTACCATGTGGAGTCTCTCTCCGACTCACTCGTGTGTCTCTATCGCTCACTTTCTGTCAAAACAAAGAAATTATCATGAGCCAAGGCGACTTCTTAAAGTCGGTACACCAAACGCACACAGACACACAAAGCTCTGATTTCAGTTTATTTCTCTTCAGTGCTTTTCTCTGTGTTTTTAGCTTCGCTCCCCCGCTCCCTCCCTCCTTCCCTCCTTCCCTCCCTCCCTCCTTCCCTCCCTCCTCCTTGCCTCCCACCCTCTTTTCTTTCTTGTCCTGACTCCTGCTTTCGAAACTCAAAATGCAGAAACCACATATTTTGGAAAAATTCAGTTATGCTCTGATTCCATCTGTTTAACTATTTAAACTGTAGTGTCATTGAAATGTATAAAATCTGTGAAAACAGCTTTTAAATCTGCAGTAATTCATACATGAGTTAAAAACAAAACTGCAGGCTACTTGGTCTATGTAGGTAGCGCTAATCAGGTTAAAGCTAGCTGATCAGATAGCCTTAGCTAAATTAATGCTAAATCTACTTGTTCCAAAGGCACCTGTGATTTAAAAATATCCATTTTAATAAACTGACTTTTTTTGTTATTCTAGCCTAGCAGATATAAGCGTAGCTACTACCTCAGCTTTTGACTCAGTTTGGTGAGGTTAAGCTTCTTTATTATCACATACTTAAAGTAAAGCTTAGAGCAGCACACAGGCAGGTAACACAACATTACAGAGCTTCGCCTTTTGATTTCGTCAGGTGAGCTTGTTAGCAAATACTTGCTTATTTCCACATCCAACTGTTACGGAGAGACCATAGCTTTCATCAGGTGTGGTCCTTCCTGGCCACATGTTGAATCTAAGTCCATGTAAATCCACTTAAGTCTCACTCTTTTAGTTTTGTGTTTTGTCTTCACCAGATCGTGAAGGAAGTATCTGGCTCTTCATTTGTGCTATGTTCATCAGCTAGCTAGCAGCTAACTGTGTCTGTCTGCTGTTTTGTACTGAACAAGTAGCTTACACTGAGTCTTTACAGCTTTTCCCCTAGAACTGTATATGTAAACCGTTGTAATCTAATTGTAAATGTATATGAATTTACTATATTGATTTCTATATGAAAATGAATAGTACCTGGGGGTAGTCATGTTAGCTTGGTGCCAAGTACTGCTGTATTGCATCCAGATGGATCAGGATCGGGACAGATAATTTCTATAAACTGTGGATTTTAACAATCCATTTTTTGTTCTTAAAAAAACAAACAAAAAAAAACTTCGAATGGACAAGAAAGCTGAGAGAATATATTTTGTTGGTAGATGCTGCATTTTCCTCTCACTATGAAGAATCAACATTTTTATGTTATAGGGAGCTTGGAAACCATTTTCGAGCCGATTTGTTGCTTATTCACTAGCTTCTATTTTAATAGACAGCAGGATGAATGTAAAACTCACATAAACTTTTGGAGTCTCAGCCATAACCCCAGCTTCTCCTCTGCTTCATCAGTGAAAAGTTTATTCTTTTGGTCGAAAATAACAACATTTAATCCTGTTCAGAAACATCCAGCTCTCTAGTCTTTTATTAAAACTTCCGATGAACATCTAAACATCATTTGACTGTTTAACTGTTATCCTTCATGCAGTTTTTTTGGGACTAAAGTGAGTCGCAGTCCTCCACCACTGTGATCTGGGTCCAGACTCTGTGCTTCACTTTAATTGCGACATTTCTTTGCTCTGTCCTTTTCTTCTGTTACGACAACAAGGACGGGACTGTCTTTCCAAACTTTGCCCGCACTCCTCGACATGTCCTCCCTCCATTCAGCTCCTCCTGCAGTCCTTCCCTCTCTCTCCTGCGTGTGTGTGTGTGTGTGTGTGTGTGTGTTTTTGTTTTTTTTGGGGGGGGAGGTCGGAGGAAGGAGGAGAAGGAGAAGGTTTTGATTTGCAGTGCAGTCAGACGAGGGAGGTCGCCTTTCCGACCAGATATGGAGGCTTCACAGTTGAGAGAAAAACTCTTCCAACACTTGGAAACTTTACTTGTTGCACTTCTGACCAAAGAGGAAACCATCCAGGAGACCTACTCTTTCCACTTCATGCTTTGGTTGTCGTTCTCTTTCTCCGCTGAGTTTTGAGGAGGGTCTACCTGTGAATGAAAAGGAGGGCATTTTTGGGCTAAAGAGGACAATAACCAGCGCAACACATTGTCTAGATCTGCTGTGTGACTTGCGGTAAAGTTTTGAAAGCCTGTGCACTCTGGTTTTACTGCTGGAAGTAAGAAAGTACCTTTACTGAACATATGAGGAGTTTGGCTGCTATAACAGTGTTCATATGTTTCACTCTCCTGCTTATGAACTGCAGTCATTCCCCTTCAGACGTTGGAGCACCTCTAGTGTTTTTTCTCCCCCTGGAGAGCCTGTTCCTCCTCTTATCTCCTCATCCCTGCCTCCCTCATCCGTCTGTCCCTCTCTCTTTGTGTACTCTGGAGAGGAGGAGCTTAGGACAGAGAAGAGGAACGGGGGGTGATGTTATAATGTGCATTGATTATAAGCAGCGTGACGGCGACACAGTTGACTCAGTTGACCCCACCCTCTGCATGGAAGCGCTCTGAGCCAATCAGACCCCCGCCGCCAGCTAGCAATGGACTGCGCAGCGCTTGTTTTGAAACCATGTGCCTGCTCCAGAACCAAGTGGTGCTGTCGGGAGCGGTCCTCTACCTGTGGCCCCTGGAGGCCGGCGCATAGCTGCGGCTGTGGCAGAGAGGTCATGGAAGCAGACGTGGTTAGCCACGCCTCCTCCCTCCTGCAGCGCTTGCTGTTTTACGTCTGCTGTTGTCTGTCCCACGAGGACGGCGCCGAGCTGTGTCGGGACTGGGTGGCTCAGCCGGTTGATGGAGCACAGAGAGAGGGAAGAGAGGAGGAAGGTGAGAGTGAAGGACTCTTTCTCATTCTGCAGCGTTTCAGCGGGTAGACCGGTTTCTACCAGGGCAAAAATTAATGGTCACTAGGGCCTATGATATTAACATAATTACTACTGAGAACAAATCTCATTTTGAGTTGTTTATTTCAGTGAAATGTTTTCTGAGAGTATGAACAGAAAGAATCCAGAGAAAGTTTCACTGGTTTCCGCTAACATGTGCCCTGGTATTCTGGCATTTTAAAGGAGCACCCCAGTGATTTAGCAGTGCATTTTGTAAATTTAGGGAACTCAAAAGAGACTAATTTAAAAAGAATAGCCAAAATTAAGGCGGCAGAGGCCAAAGTACCCCAATGTTTAGTCTATAGTAAAGGACACGCTCAAAATACACAGGGTCATACATTTCCCATAATGCAGCTGGTCGATTTCCCATGATGCAACTCAAGAGTTCCTCCAGAGCCAATAGAACAACATACAACTATTCTCACAAGCTGTGTAGTTCTCCTAATGGACAGGAAATTTAACTTCATGTGTAAAACTGGTGGAATGGTCCTTCAAGAAAATCTAGCCATCGTAACCAGGAACAAATTTTTCCTGAGGGGGCACAACTGACCTACACGGGCTGGGTGGCATACGATGAAAGATATTCGTAGCTTCTGTTTGCATTTTGTGTAAAATATCTACATTGTTTGGAAAGTTGTCGTTATGATAACCAGTCCCTTAAACTGTGGTGTAAATTGTCAAACTTTATGCAAACCTTGGACGAGAAGAGGCAATCAGACAAACCCTGAACACTGCTCTGCCTCCTCTCTGTTGCTTTGTTGACAAAGCATCATCAGGCACTAGTATTGATTGAACTTGAATTGTTCAGCATTGCTCTGCTCACTCTATCCTGGCTTACAAGGGAGCTAATGCTTACTAGCCAGATCCATAGATATCAGGCTGTTATCTTCACTAGAAATACAAGATGGAGGGGATAAACTAGCCAACATTTCGTTTCTGTCTGTGGAAAAGGACACACACTCGAGGAATAACAAAGACAATCTGCCATAGTGCAAAGGGAACGGGGGAGTATATAAACAGGATGGACTGATGGAGAACACCAGGGGCAGCTAAGAAGGTGGGAACCAGGTAAAGACGATCAAGGGGGCAGGAGGCACATGAGGAACTGGAACTGAAACAACAGGAAAGGTGAGTATACAAAATAAAACAGGAAACCAGACAATGAGAAGTACGAGAAGATGCTGGGTTCTCGGGGAGGGAACTGGCGAACTCGTTCTAGCAGTCTGAATCATGGGTCCATGGAAGGTGGGGGATGATCTCTCAAATTCCTGGGGAGATGTAACTGGATGAACACGACTGTGAACGAGCCTGAAAATAAGAAGTGGGCCAACGAACTTAGGAGCCAGCTTGAAGAAGATCTTGGGCAGACATCAGACCTTATGTCCAACAGGACAGGGAAGGAGCTGGACTTCGGTGCTCCTCAGTTCCTCTCTTTTATCGGCCGGGGAACTTCCGGGTAATATTACATCGATGAGCCAGTGCCCAGGCAGAGGTTACCGAAACTTCCTCCTCTTGATCAGGGATCAGAGGTGGTTGATACCCACAAACACACTGGTCAAGGTCAAATTTAGCCAGATGACCAAAGCAACACCAGGTCTTAGAGGATCTATTTTCTCTGTACTGTGCCATTTACTCCCCCAGGCATTTTGTTCTCAGGATTGTACAGGACCATGTATCAAGGCTGAGTCCTTATCGTGGCCTCTTTTCAGATCCAGTCAAGGCCATTTGATTTTTATGGCGAATGTGTGCAATCTTACTCAAGTTGAGACACAACCAAGTTGTGAACATTTCTTTGAAAAAACTCATAGACAAATCGGTAAAATTCAACAAGTGCTTGCTTGATGAAGAGTCGAGATCTTTAATGCCCTCAAAGGAAAAAGCCAAGTTAGCTGCTCATAAATCAGGGATCTTTTTAGACTGAGGCCTTTATTGCAAGTTGAGAGATAAGTTTACTGAGTTGAGTCATGTCAAAAAGAAATACATTACCAAAAATTTAGCAATGTGAATTATAGTTAAAAAAAAAGTAAAAATTTTAATTAAAAAATGTGTAAAAAGTCACACCGTTCTCTAAAGTCTGGAATGTGAAGTGAATAATTCACAACTTCCTTATCAGCAAAGTAGGCAGCTGAAGATCTCATATGCAGTTAGATGATGTCGGCAGTACTATGACAGATGAAACACATTAATCAGGTTAACCAGAGCTCTCACTGTAGGATCACACATCTCTTGGTATAGATAACAAGGATGGATTTTTTAAATTGCATCTAATCAAAAATGGTCTTGTAGAAATGATCTTAGAAAAGTGTAGCATGCCCATAGACAAGGCACTCAACTGCATCAGTACACGTGACTGCTCTGTGGCACATATGGACGGCAGGAAGCTAGTTGGGGCTGTTTTCCTGGATTTTACTGCAGCTTCTGATGTCACTGACCATTGTATTCTTATTGCCAAGCTTAAGATTTTATGGTTTGAGCTTTAGGTTGTGTTTAAATGAGGAGTTTCCTCACAGGTCGCACACAGGGAGTAGTTTTTAATGGCAGCTTTTCTGAAAGTAAACAAATATCTAGTTGTGTTGTGGGAAATGTTTAGGTCCACTTTTATTTTAAATTGATTTAATTATTTTTCATATGTACTTAGAAACACAGATGTAGTAATGTGTGTGGATCTATTGAGCAGGTCAATAAAATCAAATTACAAGGTGTAAAATTAGGTAATAGACTGTCTTGTTTTCACCAGGTGGAAGACATTGTTTCCATGACGGGAGAGGGCATTGTAACTTTAAGGAAACGTTCTGCATATGTTCCATCCTCTGTTAAGATATACATTGTTCAGGCATATGGCCGGTATTGGCCAGTCATTTGGTCAAGTGCTGCAGAAAAAAATCTTTTAAAAAACACTTCAGATTGCACAGAACAGAGCAGCTAGATTAGTTTTTCATTGTTCTTTTCATGATAATGTCTGTGCGATGCAAAGTAAACAACTGACTAGATGTGGACACTAAAGTAAAAATCTAGGTTTCTGGTATTCAAACAAAATGCTGTGTAGAAAAGGTCACCCCACCAACATTTCGAAAAAAAACCAACTGGTTTTTGGTCATAAATATAAGCCAAGTCATCACCAGTCATCTCTTGGTGCCATGTTCATGAACTAAAATTATGAGGCAAAATGTTCTTTACAGAACTTCCTCTGTGTAAAAAAATATACTGCGCAACAGGACGCATCAGAAGTGGATTTTCTTTCAAAGAGTCAACTGAACAACAATTGATGAATTTTACATAGATGTTAAATTTGTTTTTGCAATTTCGGAAGCTCTTGATTGTTTTTATTTTGATATTTGTTGTTTTTGCTGAGTTACTAATGTTTGTCTGTCCATTTTTTAAGTTATTTAACTTTCTTGATCTCTATATTTAGCTTAGCCTTTTCTTGTTTTATTGAAAGCGTGAGATTTAAAATCCATGCTTTCTTATGTTGTTTTTTGAGTGGACCTCCGAAGGACTAGCGACCGCTCTGTGGACACTAATGGGATCCAAACGAAGCTACCACAAATAGCTGAACTAAATTAATTTGTGCATCGTTGAGAAATGCATGTTGGTGGTAAAAGCTCAGTGAAACTGCTGTGGTTTATAAGCCAACCAGGATCATACTTGTGCTAGCCGCTAGCTGGCCTCTTGCAGGTGGGTCAAGCTAACTGGCCTCCAAGGTACAGATGCTAGCTGGCTGCACTTGGGCTCAACAGGAGACAACGATGAGTACATCCACCCAATACGACGATATCAGAGGAGTTCTTTTGTGTGTGGGTGTGTTTTCAATTGTTGTTTTTATTTTTTTTCTTTCTTTTCCTGGTTTTGGAGTTTGTTTCAAAAACCCACATGACCACATGTGGGTTTTTGGATGAAACCACAAGCATTTGTAACAAACAACACATTTCTTTGTCACATACCTTTGTTCTGACTAGTGTTCTTCTGGTCTTCTCTTCCCCGCTTGAGTGTCTTTAACAGCCAGAGTGAAAGATCAAGACCGGGGTACTAAAAAACCTGCCATCAGAGGAACAGCCATGACACCATAATTATTCATATACAGGGATAATGACGCAGTCTTTCCTCAAAGGCATTCACAGTGTTGTGCTCAGGAAAGATGAAGGTAGTAGCTGTGTTAAGAGGGATGAGAGGGAGCTTTAAAACCTGTTTGCCTCCTCATGTCCCCTCACTTCTTCCAATCACTGTGTGAGGGTAGTGTGAATGTAGTTCTGTTGGCTTCAAAGAGGTACAGAAACTGTCAGATGCCCCCCCCCCTCCTGCAGCGGAGAGTTTAGGGGTATCAGAAACTATTCAGAAAACACTTGAGTTGAATCATATGGACTTATGAAGACACCAAAGGAGGAATCTGTAGAAAATGGTTTCCAGTGTTTCCAAATATCTAAACTTCTTACAGTGACTGCAGCTGCCTGAAGCCTGAAACGTATCAGCCTTACCTAAGGCCTCATTATTCTCTCTATCAGTCCAGATGTGATGCACAAAGCTGGGGTGGCTCAGGTTGTTAATGGGCTGTTTTCAAATCTTCATCTGTAACTATCATGTTTTTCACTGCTGCAGTTTACAACAGAACTGTGGCATCAGGAAAGAGAGGGAACAAGAAGAAGAAAGGTACGAAGGAAGGAAGGAATGAAGGGAGGAAGGAAGACAGAGAAAGAAAGGAAGGAAGAAACAACGAAGGCCGGAGGAAGCAAGAAAGAAAAATTGAATCAAGAAACAAAGAAATGAAGGAAGGAAACAAGAAAGAAATGAAAACGAAGAAAGAGAGGAAGCCAGAGAGGAAGAGAGATGGAGGGAAAGAAGAAGAGCAGAGGATAGAGATGAGAGAGGAAAGAATGAAGACAGGAGTGAGGGACAGACAGAAGGACTCGGAGCTTATAGTCGTTAATGGTACAGAAATGGAAAAGTCTGCGCTTCCTGTATCTGATCTTTCCATTTTAATTTTCTTCTAAAAACAACTCACACACCCTGTCATTGACTGACCACACACGCATGCATGGGCATGCGCGCACACACACACACACACACACACACACACACACACACACACACACACACACACACACACACACACACACAGACACACACACACACACAGAAACAGTCTTCCCAGTTTGCTTTGTGTTCGGTTAGTTTTATTTCAGTCTGCGATGCTTCTCCAGTATTTAGTCCAACAGTCTGCAATTTATAGCTGTAATTACAGTCTGTCAGAGAAAGAGACAGAGTATGAGCTTTCATGCTGTGGTTTACATTCTTGTGTCTATGCGTGTGTGTATATATACTGTACGTACGTACGTACGTGTGTGTGTGTGTGTGTGTGTGTGTGTGTGTGTGTGTGTGTGTGCTTGTACGCCTACACTTGGCATATTCAGGCCATGATAGTGAACATATTAATATGGACATTACTGTGTTTGTGCACACGCAGTCTTCCCAGTGGGCTTTGCGTTCTTGCCTTCTGTGTGACTATGTTTCAAGTTCTCTAACGATGTGTTCTATTTTCATAATCTCTTCTGATTGGACAGATCTGCCTCCATTTTTCCTCCTGACTGGACGAATCTAATTTCATAGCGTGTGGAGAAGGGTTAGGACTGCGGGTCACCAGGGGAACAGAGTAGAAAGAGAGAACAGTAACCTCCCAGGTTGTTCCACTGGTCAGTCTGTGTTTCGCTTGGTCCGCGTCCAGCGCTGCGGATTTAATTTTAACGTGGCTCACTTTGTGTTTGCCCACGCTCTTACTTGACACAAAGGCTTTACTGGTCAGTCTTACATCGGCAAAGCTGATATTAAAGGGATAGCTTGCTTATTTGCTCTTGTCTCCAAGAGTTAAATGAGAAGACACCCCTCTCAGGATGGTTTGAACATCAGGCTGAACTTCAAAAAATTCACAGTTCTTTCCATTGTTGTCTGTCCTCAGGAAGTTACTGCACCCAGCTCAGAGATAATCCAACACAAACCGCCCATTAAAACCACACTTGGTTGCTCCAAGACCCGCTGCCGTGTCGCCCCACGCACAAAACACTTTAAAGCTGTGACTTATTAAGACAAATGAAAAATGTAGTGGATCTCAGTTCACCCTCATTTCACTCTCTGTAACTCCTCAGGTGAGGATGAGGAGTTGGGACCCCCTCCCTCAGTGGATGAGGCAGCTGATGCCCTGATGACCAGGTTGGGCTTCCTGCTGGGGGACAAGATAATCGGTGGAGAGCCGGGGTCCCCTTACCACGCCCAGGATGATGGACAGGTATGCAGCTCACTCACAGACACACACTTACACCCATCTAGGTTGTGTTTGGTGCCGTCTGCCCAAAGTTTAAATAGTTCAGGGAGATTTTAGCACCTCCAGTTCATTTCACTGGGCCTTGAGAAAATATTATGAAACTTGAATATCCTAAGTATAAATTGTTTAAAATGTATAAATCAACCAACAATTTGTGAAATAACTGAATAGACTATTCGATCTCATCTCATTATTGTGAAATTATTCATTCATTATCATGATAACAGCAAGGAACTTACTCAGCTGGAATGCGAGGGGTTAGCCTAACATTGTAATGACCAGCAAAGTCATTTATATATCAAGGAGGTTACTGAGGTAGGAATGTGAGTTACCAGGCTCATTTAATGAACAGGAAGCCCCCCACCCCCACCCTCCATCCCCAGCCAGCAATACCCTTGGCCTCTTATTTACCAGCACTAGCTGATCATTGGCCAGATCAGCAGCTGGCTTTGGTAAGGAAACAGCCTCTGCCGACCTCTCAGCAGTCTTAATGTTGTCCCTTGGCCTGTGCCATAAAATATAACATAACAGTATCATCAAAAAGATGGACAGACTGTGGTGAAATCCGACTTAAGTCCCCTGAAGAATATTGTGGGAGAACAAAATTAGACAGACTGTAAGGAAAAAGAATTTTATAATTATTATTCAAAAGGAAGAGTGTTTAGCTCAAACATTAATGCCACCATTGGATGCACTGAACCAGATTATCGCTTCATGCTGATTTGCATCTGTTGTCGTTTGGCAGCTCAGTACAAAGAAACAACACGATGACAAACAGCTCAGAGGGGAAACGACACGCACACAATTATCGTAAAAAAAAGAAAACAAAAGACACACATTACAAAACTACACACAATATTAAAGTCGGTGCGTGTCAGCACTAGCGTCTTCAGGCAGGCCGGTCCCGAAAACACAGAGTGGTGATATGGGACGACAGGATGTTGTAGAGGATCCAGCAGAACTTACTGAGCCAGTGTTCACAAAGTCCCCCGGTGGAGGAGGAGCCAGACCATTTAAAGTGAATAAACCAGGCACAAATTTGAAAATGATGGAAAATTCTCCAAGCTCAGTAAACTGTATTTTATAAGGCCTGAGGAGGAGCCACTGTTTCACCAGCCTGTGATGCAGTAAGACAAATGGGAAAGGATCATAACATGCACTGATCAAGAGATAGTTTCTAATATGTCTAAAAGTTACTTAGTTGTACTTGATGGGTTTTTTTGTTTGTTTGTTTGTTTGTTATTTTCTTAAAGTTCAAATTCAAATTATTAAATAGTAATTTCTTTTTGGTATAGAATTTCTGATACATGGCATAAAGAGAAACCATGTCTAAGAAGGATATTTACTAAATAAAAACATTTAGGACAACAACTTAAAAAAAATTAAATCATGTACATGTGTACAACCATTGAACAAATTACTGTAATTAAGAGGGAAATTATAACTGTATGGAAGAAGATGAGAAAAAAAATTCAAAGTCATATTATGAAATTTGTTTCATAATATCACTTTGAAATTTGTAGAGATAGACAGAAATGCAATATATTAATAAATGTTTTTTTTACTGTATTTTTACATCACTTGGGGTTTTTTTTTTGCTTATGTGTTTTTTTTTTGTTTCTTGACGGTTTTTAATTTAAAAATCTGTATTTTCTTTAGAAGATTTTGTCTGACTATCTGACTATGACTGTTTACTTTTACAGTCACAGTTGTAAATATTGTGTCAGGGTGACGATAAAAATATTGAGTATATATATTTTATTATTGGACTATTTTTAGTTTGATATGACATTAACTAACCTGCTGCAGGTTAATGTTGTATCTGCCTACTTTATACATTATTTGGTAGTACAATGTTCTGCAAAACAATAATAATATTTAATATGCTTAAAAATCACTGGCTCATACTACTATATGTTACCTCATTCTCATGACTTGTTATTTTTTATAATTATGTCTTTTATTTGTTGTCTCTTTTACTTTCAATGTTCCTTTAATGTGTCTTTTTCATCTCATATGTTTACACATACATGAGAAAGTGAGGGCACAATATGTTGTCTTTCCCACAGAGGATCTCTCCCTCCTCCAGTCTGGCAAGCAGCACCACCTCCCCCTGCTCCACACTGCAGCCTCCTGCTGGAGGAGAGGGCAACAACAACAACAAGCAGGCCTCCTCCACCCACGCCTCCGTCACCTCCCCCACCTCCACACTGGAAAGCAGAGACAGCGGCATCATAGGTGGGATGCTGCAGGACAACTTCTCTGTTTCAAAAACAAATCTATACACCGAGTATTAATGCACCCCTTCTGTCCTCCAGCCACGTTGACCAGCTATTCTGCAGAGTCGGCAGCAGAGCCCGACAACACTGCCAGATACCCCAGTGACGGTTACCATGGGAGCAGCCTCAACCTCTGGCAGCAGGGGGGCCGGCCGGTGGTGGCCTCCACCTCCTCTTCCTCTATGGTAGCAACAGGAAACAGGAACGACAGCTTTCTGTACCGGGTGGACGACAGCATGGCCGCCTCCACCCACAGCCTCAACAAACTCCACCCAGACCGAAGCCATGGCGCTGCCCGCTCTTCAGGCTCCACCCACTCCATACCTCTCTACCTCATGCCCCGCCCTAACTCAGTTGCTGGTAAAATGACTGCTAGATGAAGTGTCTGAGAGTGTGTGTGAATGTGTGTGTGTTTTTCCAGTCGTGCAGTGTGCTCCCAAATAACTCCTTCCTGTTAGGAAAGAAACACGTCACTCTCTCTTAACCATAGTGAGCTCACTACTGATAGTCAGCAAAAAAAGCCTCGGTGACGGCTTCCACGATGTGTGTGTGTGTGTGTGTGTGTGTGTGTGTGTGTGTGTGTGTGTGTGTGTCCTCTCTGGGTTAACAACAGGACTAATGACACACACAGGCGTATATAGTTTACCACACTAACAGCCTAATGAATCACAGTTACACAGCGGTTACACACTAACTGCACTGGCTTCTCATTTAATCTCCGTTTCCAACAAGACTGTTGAGTGTCGTTTCAGCTTTTAACTTCTTTTTCCGACACTACTTCATAAATATTAAATCTTTTTAGACTCAGTGAAATTAAGACTAAAAATGGAAAATATGCCCATACCGTAAATATTGATAACAAATGGGTGTTGTGTTCACTGCTTGTTTCTGCTTCCATCAGAAGTTATTGCAGGTTTAAAGGGTGATTTTAGCTGATCACACATAAGTTAGTAAATCATAAATCACCAGACACTATGTCCCAGAGTGGGACTTAGGCAACATTCATTAGTGCCCAGTAAGTAGTAAATGCACTTTGGCGGTGATGACCCTCAGCTTCACAGCTTTACATCACATTTAACTGCTTTTATATAAGAGTTTGTTCTAAATTAGATAAATAAGCATGGTTATTTTCTGTTTTCACCCTAAACCTACACAAATAAAATACACTTACTTGTTCTCTTTCAAAGAGTTAGATTGATACCAATCTAATGTCTGTGCATTAAGTGCCGGAGTCAGGATGTGGTTAGCCTAGCGTAGCACTGAGACTGGAAGCAGGGGAGATTAAAAAATAAATAGAGGATTGTAAATGGCCTGACTGGGTCAAACCTTCGGTAGGTTTCTGAGTTGAGTTGAGAAAACTCCCTTTGTTTTCTGATCCTGGGTTTTTGTCTGCGGTTTTATTCTTCTTCTCATGACCTTTGGTTGATGCAGGGCTTCTCACAGCCTGTGGTTATACGTGATGTAGTCGGAGTTAAGATGGAAAACGCCATTGAATTCACCAGTTGTACAGTTATGCACCATTTAGGAAAGTTTTCACCACTTTGAGGTTGCAAGGCAACGCAGCGGAAACAACAGGAAGCCATTGCTCTCGGTCAGGAAATAGTCCGGCAAAGGATTTAGCTTTCACTCACCATTAGTCGGATTTTTAAGAACTTTGATTAAGAACTTTGATTGGATTCATACAAAAGTGTACTTTGGAAGTCATAGTTAACTTCTCATTGGACATTTCTAATGCCCTCATTGTTGTTCCTCTGTCTTTTGGATCGAAGAACCAGATGTTTGCTCATCTTTCGCACTGACGGTTCGGTTTCATGCCCGTCGGAGACTAAGGTTAAGTACTGAGAAATGAGATTTCTGAGGATATCTCGCCTGCTCCCATTTTCCGGGGAAAAACATTAAAAGCTGTAACTGGCTTCGATGCTGTGGCTGATCGATGTGTATATTTGTGTGTTATCGCAGTTGCACACACAATCCAAGTTTATACAGGGAGATTATTTTTAACATGGCCGCCATCCTCAGGATCCAGTCTTCATCATAACCGTCAGGAGGTCAGATGATTGGCAGTGTATGTTTTTTTCCACCTCAAAGCCCGTGACTATGGAAGTCAAGTATTAGATGAGTGGAATAAACACCATTATATAATGCATTTTCTGCATTTCTGTGGTTAAAATCGAATTTCAAATGTGCTGAGAAATCAGAAAAAGATATATTTCCAGGAACCAGTGATTTTGAAATCATGGGAGAACCTTTGTTTTTGACTGTCTCTCTGCAGCCACTAGCTCTGCCCACCTTGAAGACCTGGCCTACCTGGATGAGCAGCAGAGACACATCCCCTCTAGGACGTCCCTCAGAGTTCCCAGACAGAATTCTGGGAGTCGTAGTCAACAGGAACACAGAGGTAAACGAATACATGCACTCAAACACCCAGAAATACACACAGTCATTTCAACATTCAGCGTAACAACACTTCACCCACCCCCTCTCTCCCCCTGCAGTTCGTTTCATTCCCTCGCTCAACCTGAAGCCCCTCCACTTTGAGGTCCCCGGTCTCTCGTCTGATTGGCTGTTCAGCGGCAGAGAGTGGCTCTTTCAGGAGGTGGACGCCTGTCTCTGCAGGGATGACCCGGCGACCAGTCAGGGAGTGGTCATCGTAGGCAACATGGGCTTCGGCAAAACGGCCATCATCACCCGTCTGGTGGCGCTCAGTTGCCATGGAAGCCGAATGTGGCCGACTGCCGCCGGAAGCCAGACCATTCCCAAACGTAAGCAGAGATGAAAGGAGAAAAAAAGGGGCTTACATCAGTTTGTATGCCACAGTATTATATCAGTCATGTTATCTACAGTATGTTATTAGGAAAAAATTATTCCAACTTAAGACGTGCAAAACTCTGGTCCAGGCTTTTTTCACTGTTCATTATCTGGACCTGCAGTGAGCTGCAGCTTCGTCCCTGAATAAACTTTCACAATTTTTCAACATATTTTTAGTGGCATCGCAGTATGAAGCTTGACTCGTGTTTCACAGGTTTTATTAATGTCTCATGATCTGAAATTGAAAAACCTCATAATAAAAAAGGATAAATTCAAGTTTGGAAACATCTCACAAGTACACGCAAAAAAAAGACCTAAATGGTTTACTGGTTTTCCATTAATAGTTTTTTTTAGATTTACACTTTACTTTGATCTGAACCTTTTCCCAAATATTTACACAACCTCACATTTTCATAATTCTGCAATATGGACCGTTTCTGTTAATATCTTTCTGGTTTTTGACAGTTTTACACTACGTAACTACATTATGTAACTATGTTGTTAAAATGTTCTGGAAAATGAAGCAGTCTGGAGGATTTTAGATTTATTTCATTGTTTGCCTGATACTCTACAGTATGTGCTGAACTCACTAGGCACACGGAGAGTGTAGTAGTAGGTTTTTTTTGGCAGGAGCCCATATCACATGCTAGCCAGACGACCCCCGGTGAGTTATTCCAGCCGTGACGACGAGCTTAGTCACTCCGTAAAAAAGAGCTGAGTCATCATGCAGAACCCAGTAAAAAAAACAGCAAGCAGCCACATGGCTGAGCCCACCTTCAGAAAGACAGATGCTTGGTTTGTTTACATCTGGACTGACATTTAAAATGAAGAACACTTCTGAGACTTTTTTCCCCCAAAACCCTGATTCCAGATGTAGCTCCCGTTTCTTTCTCTAACGATTCCCTGGGAAGAGGAGGAGGGGGAAGAGGAGATGAAGGAGGAGGAGGAGGAGGAGGAGGGAGCTGTCCAGGGACCCCGGAGCTGAAGAGGAGACAGGAGGAGGTGCTGAGGAAGCTGGCAGGACAGGTAGGGTCCCCACTTTACTTAATGCAGATCTACTGGATCACACAATACAGTGCTGCTTCTAGAAGGAAGTGGTGGAAAGTTACAAAGCACATTTACTCAGGTACTGTACTTAAGTACAGTTAATACTTCATAGTGAATGTGGGAAGTGTGAGCCATGATTCATCATCGTCTTATTCACATTCATGCTGAGAGTTAGATGAAAGGATTGGTTGCATCTTCATGTTTTTATTGTAAATATGAAGCTACAGTCAGCAGTATGTTAGCTTAGCTTAGCATAGAGACAGGACCCCCCCCCCCCCGCAGTAAACCCACAGGTAGTCCCTTATACATTCTGGTTGTGTACAAACTGTGTAAGTTTTGAGAAACTGAGCTTGGACAGACTCAGGCTCTTCCCCCGTCTCCAGTCTTTATTCTAAGCTAAGCTAACGTCCTGCTGCCACCAGGTGGGATCAGTGGCTGGTAAAAAATATGCAATATATGCAACTCAAGGTCTTTCTAAAGTCAACATGTTGTTCAGACATTTCTTCTTGTCTGTCGTTGCAGGTGGTCTCGTATCATTTCTGTCAGGCGGATAACTGTCACACCTGTCTGGTCCCGGAGTTCGTCCACAACATGGCTGCCATGCTGAGCGATGCCCCTCAGCTGTCGGCCTATCGGGAGCTGCTGCACCGGTCGCCACAGCTGCAGAGCACGCTCAGTCTGCGCTCCTGCATCCAGGATCCCAGCTCTGCCCTCCAGAGAGGGATACTGGAGCCGCTGGACACTCTCTACAGAGGTACGTACAGGTTCCACTGGGTTCCTCTAGCTTCGGTTCTGTTTCACCAGGTGTGCAACCTGCGATATTCCACACTGTTGTTCTCTAGAGAGGAAGTTGCATGTGGAAAGGGCGGGGCTTATCATACTGATTGACGGGCTGAACGAGGCAGAATTCCACCGCCCGGACTACGGCGACACGCTGACTTCCTTCCTGTCCCGGAATATCCAGAAATTTCCTTCCTGGTTGAAGGTCATCACCACTGTCAGGACCAGTCAGCAGGTACACACACACCCTATACATACATACACACACACACACACACACACACACACACACACACACACACACACACACACACACACACACACACACACACACACACACACACACACCCTATTGGGCCTTACATATCTAAGTTATTCATGTAGTAAAGCAGCTAAAACAGGAACATTTTCACTGAATTCTATGCAGCATCTCAAGAATTCATACACTAATTATAACAAAACACTCCTAATACCGGTTATTAAATTCCTTCAAAGTCTTCACTACATATATAACATGAGTCTGGACAGATATGGACATCAACTGTAGTTTCACTGCTGGGTGGAGGCAGACAACTGCGAGGCCGTAATTCTAGGATACAAAGGAAGATAAAAGGAGATATTTTAAAGGTCAGAAAAAAGCAGTTTGGCATGGAGTAAATTAATCGTAACTTATGAATGTAGAGCTTTCAAAGGAGGCCTGGAGTTCTGGCGTAATCATCTAAAAGAGAGTTTCCAGTATCACAATCCACAGAAAAGGCCAGAGGTTCCTCACGTTCTCTGAGTCAAGGAAAGGCGTTGAAGATAAGTACTGAGATCTACCTCCAGAGGTCGGTAGCATGAGGACATTCATAAAGTAAGCCACATGTTCCTCTTCGCTGTGACAAAATGAGCAGTGTGAGGAAAAATACTAAACTTTAACTTTGTCCAGTATCTTTGTTGGATTTAGAAAAGTTTATGCTCCAGCAACCCCAGACATATCAGTCATAGTCCTCATCCTAAAAACTTTTCTCACAATAAGTGAAAACATATTTTTGTATTGAAAATAAGAATAAGTATGTAAAATAAACGGCCAAACAGGGTTCTGTTTGAACAGAATAAGAGCCTGACTAGGATCAGGGGCATATTCAATCCCAAGGGTTTTAGTTTAAAAAGAGTCAGCTGAAACATTTAAAGTCAGGCCAGACACAAATTTACAGCTGGCTTTAAAAGCTATCTCACTACAGCGGATAAAACCCTTCAGTTATTATCTCAACACGCAAAATGACTATCGCTGACCTGAAACTAGAAGCATGTTATTTTTTCTACCTCTGTCTGGTTTGTTTAAAAACCACCTTGCTGGTAAATCGTTTACTGGTATCATTGTGAACTGCTAACGTCCTTCTACAGGTGTAGAAAGCTTGGCAGGTGTGGCAGAAGTGACCGAGGGGGGAGGGGCCAGGGTCAGTGGTCAGTTAGTGAACAGCAAAGGGATCAGATGCAGCAAAGGTTAAACCTGCTTTAAATAACACCTGTCTGAAGTAAACGTACCAACGCTGATGCCAGACCACAGTGAACACAACACAAACAGGAAGCGGCTCCGCTGACAAAGCTCGTTTGAACTAACGAAACAACAAAACTGTTTGTTCGATCAGGACACGACTCGTTCGCTGCCTTTTCACCGCATCTCTCTGGACAAGGTAGAGGAGAACAACGCCATAGACCAGGACCTGCAGGTAACATGCACACAGACCGCCTTCCTGCCTGTCAGTCTGTACGTCTGCCTGTCTGTCTGTTCACCCAAACGCCTGTCTGTCTTTTCCCCAGGGTTACCTGATGCAGCGAATCCACAGCAGTTGTGAGATCCAGAGCAACGTGTCGCTGGGCAACGGTCGCCTCGACAACACGGCGCTCACCAAACTGATCGGCCACCTGAAGAGCCTGAGCAGAGGCTCATACCTGTACCTGAAGCTGACCCTGGACCTGATAGAGGGAGGATACCTGGTCCTGAAGAGCTCCAGCTTCAAGGTGAGCTGCAGCTCGAGCGGTTGTCAATCACCGTGTCGGTAATAAACAAGAGGGAGTTCTACTCCGTTCACTCTCAGAGTTGCAGGTACAAACACTCATCGGGGCAAAATGTAATAAAAGATCATAAAACTTTCCACCTGCTTAACAGTCAGTGTGGGTTTTATATTTATTAATTAATTTCAACAGAAAATGACAAATAACTGCTCTTTTAGATGTGTCGTTAGTCATGTAGTTGTGTACAAGTACAATCACCATGGATATACAGTAAACAGGAAAACATTAAATGTGTGTGTGTGTGTCTGTGTGTGTGTGTGTGTGTGTGTGTGTGTGTGTGTGTGTGTGTGTGTGTGTGTGTGCACAGGTGGTGCCTGTAAGTCTAGCAGAGGTCTACCTGCTCCAGCTCAACATGCGCTTTCCCACCCAGTCGTCTTTTCAGAGAGTTCTGCCCCTGCTCAACATCACTGCTGCATCCCTTCACCCGCTGACCGACCACCAGGTACACACCAGGGCCGTGTGTGTGTGTGTGTGTCTGTCTGTCTGTCTTTCTGTGTGTAATCGCTCCAGTTTGCTCATGACCAAATGAAAAACCTGTGACATTTCCATCAACTTCTGCTGTACTTTGTGTTCAGTGCTAATTAGAAAGAGTTAGCATGCTAATACGCTAAACTTTTAACAGTGAACATTATACCTGCAAAGCATCATGTTAGCACATTAGCATGTAGCTCAGAGCACCACTGTGAGTAAGTACAGCATCACAGAGCTGCTGCTGAAAATGGAACAAACCTGAAACGTGTCCCGTTCTCCTCCAGCTGTTTGAGGTGGTGAATGCCGGCGCCCTGACCGGGGGGACGCTGCCATGGGCCGAGTTCACACAGCGGCTGGAGCAGCTCTCCTCTTTTCTGCTGAGGCGCAGTGACGGCGGCTGGATGCTCAACCACGCCTCCTTCAGGGAGTGGCTGGTCTGGAGGGAGGAGGGGCAGGACGACAGGTTCCTCTGCGACCCCAGGTACACCGACAGGAAAACAGAAAACATAGAGTGAAAAGGACAGAGAGACAGATGTTTTCACTGAGCTGTCTTTTCTCCATCTGTTCCTTTGTCAGGAGTGGTCACACTCTCTTAGCCTTCTGGCTCTGCAGACAGGGAGGGAAACTGAGTCGACAGCAGACACTGGAGCTGGGACACCACATCCTGAAGGCTCACATCTACAAGGTCAGCTCACACACACACACACACACACACACACACACACACAAACAAGCACACACGCAAAAGGCCCGTTCAAACCAACAAACAGCACAAAGCGGCAGGTCTTTAGAGGTAATCAGATCCCTTACTTAACTAAAGTACTTGACTAAAATACTTAGGTGCTCGAGTAAAAGGAAACGTTCTTCAGTTGTTCTTAAGTGAAAGTAGAGGGGTATATCAGCAAAATGTCCCCGTGGCTGATATAAATTTACATTTCACTGTTGTACCTGCTCAGGTGGAGTGATGTAGTTCAGTCCACTGATTCCCAACCTAGGGGCCGGGCTCCTCCAGAGGATCAACAGAAAAACCTGAGGGGTCGTCATATGATTCATTGGAGATGAAAGAAGGAAAAAACAAGTTCTGGATTATTGTTTTGGATCACTTTCTTTAATATTTGATTTTTGTGAAATAATTCATCATTTGGCCTTGTTGGGTCTTTAGGGGTTATTTAATTGAAACCATGTGAGCCATTTAGAGGAGAAATGTTCCATTGGCTAACTGAAAGCTGTATTTTTTGAGCTCGTCATGGGTTTTTGAAGTAAAATCCTATTGTCAGACAAATGTAGTACAGAAATAAGGACAATATTCGTGTCTGAAATGCGGTGGAGAACAAAGTAATATAAAGCTGAAATACTCATAATTGTTCTTGACTACAGCTCTAGTTCCCTAATTTCAAGCTCAGGAAAACTGTGAACTGTCAGAGCTGCTGCGGCCAGTGCATCGGCCTGGAAGCGGCCCTGTGTCGTAAAGTGGCTCCTCTTCATCCACGTGTCCACCTGTCTGTCTCTGTGGCACCTGTTCTGTCCCCAGGGCCTGAGTAAGAAGCTCGGGGTCTCCTCCTCAGTCCTGCAGGGGCTGTGGCTGTCCTACAGCACAGAGAACCTGAGCCCTGCGCTCTCATCCCTACGTAACCTTTACACCCCTAACATCAAGGTAACACACTGCCGCAGACACACACACACACACACACACACGTCTGTCAGTGTATGCGGGCCGTAACTTCCTTCTCTACCCATCCAGGTGAGCAGGTTGCTGATACTGGCTGGGGCCGATGTGGATTGCCATAGTGACGTCCTCAACAGAGCCCCCCTGCTGTGTGTCCACTCCCACCTGGGCCACAACGATGCTGTGGCGCTGCTGCTCGACCACGGAGCTCAGGTAAAAAAAAAAAAAAAAGGTGTCCTGAGCTTTTTTCTTTTTTTTCATAATGGGAAACATTTCCTGTCAGTCTGGAACTAGACCAGAGGCCTCTGTGGTGTCTTTCCAGGTGGACGCTCGGTCACATGACGGTTTGACTGCCCTGGGATTCGCTGCCGCAGCCGGACATCTGGACATCGTGGTCATGCTGAGTCAGTACGGAGCTAAGGTAGCCTCTGCCTGTGGGCCTGCTTCGTTTTCTATCTCTCAGAATTTAGAACCGCTGTTAGTGGATTAGCTTTGGTGCTCCCCGGTGGTGGCATTAAGAAGGACACCGTGGTGGAGCGCAGCAGACACCACTTCCCCTTTACTTCCATGGCTCTGACAAGAGATTTGAGGACAAGAGGAACGGACTGACAGCAACACACAGACCATTAAGACACACCAGTACTGCACCATCAGAACCATATAAAGATACTGTGAACGCACTAGAAGTTCAACCAGTGATGCTTCAGTTGGCTTCTTCAGTGGTTCATGTCATTCAGCCAAAACGCTTCTCAGACCCCAAACAGAACAAGCCTTTACAGCTGTGTCTGTATGGAACAGCTGCAATCACCGTAGTTTACAAGTCAGTTTGTTTGAACCATACCAGGACATTGTCGTATTACAGAGGCTTTCTAAATGATCATTTTTAGGCTTGTGATCAATTTATTATTTATAGTTAATTAAAACCCAAATTGATTGTATTTAATATCCAAAGCAGTAGCCTGGGAATTACAGTATTTTACCCAGAATTCCAGACACTTTCTTTGTAAAGAAGAGATCAGCTCTACAGAGGCAGAAAACAGTAACTAAAGCTGTTTTTCAGACTGTTTAGTGAACTGCACAAACTGCACAGCGCAGCCAGAAAGTTTGTAATACCTTGATTTTATACGTCATTACAATGATTTTTTTTTCTAAAAAAAATCAAAATCATCTATTAACATTTATTTTGGAATGAATATAATCAGTTGATTTATGGTTTATTACCATTAAGTATGTGTTGTAAAGGAAATCTAACTGAAATCCTCAAGAATAAAAAACTGAGAAGGCAGCTACTGAGATCTAACCTGTGGAATTTAACAGTTTAATGTTGCCCTGGTGATAAAATCTGTCCACCGACTGACATACTGACAGGCAGGTAGACAGGCAGAGAGACAGATAGACAGACAAGGTGAAATCAATACCAGACACAATGTCGCTGCTAAATCAATAAGTAAGTGTAGCAGTCTGACCAACTCATGCTCATCAGTTACTGTTGTTTGGTTTTTACTGTCGTGTGTTTACAGCGCAATGTAAAGAGCTGATTTCTGTGGCATAATACAGTTCACACAGTATAACAGATGTCAGAGAGTCTGTGTGTTTGTGTGTGTGTGTGTGTGTGTGTGTGTGTGTGTGTGTGTGTGTGTGTGTTTTTGTGTGTTGAGATGAGGCTGAGGTTGAGGTGGCGCTGTAGAAAAAAACTACAGCTTATTCTGTTTACTGCTGCCTGTGTGATTTGCAATGTTGCAGGTGAACAGGACTCTGCTCCTAAGTGTGTGTCCCTGTGTCCCCAGGTGGGACATGTGGACAGCTCAGGTCAGTGTGTGTTGGTGCATGCGGCTCAGAGGGGCCACCTCAAGGTGCTGCACTTCCTGTTGAGGCGTGCGGACTGGAGCTGCACTTCCTGTTGTAGCCAGAGGGGGGCGAGCAAGAGCCAGGCACTACAGCAAGCCCTTAGTGCAGCAGCAGGCATGGGCCACGCAGAGGTCAGCACCAACACACACACACACACACACACACACTCACACACAGAGATCCGCACACACACACACACACACACACACACACACACACACACTCACAAATGCAGAGGTCAGCTACACACACAAACACTCACACATGCAGAGGTCAGCTACACACACACACTCACACACACAGAGGTCAGCTACACACACACACTCACAAACACAGAGGTCAGCTACACACACACACTCACAAACACAGAGGTCAGCTACACACACACACACGAACACAAAGACACACACACGAACACAATATCATGTTACTCAATCATGAAAATTATGTCTGTAACATTTTTTACTGTGTTGTGTGTGTGTGTGTAGATTGTCTCATACCTGCTGGATCTCCCAGAGGAAGACGAAGAAGAGGAGGAGAGACCAGAGATCAACACCTGGGACAGTCTGTGGGGAGAGACAGGTATAAATGATACTCATACTGCATTATTACTGCTGTAATCAGCACTACTCAGTGCTACCTGGACTACTACTACTACTACTACTGTGAACTAAGATGACAGTGCTGTTATACTGCTTTCATTAAAATACGACTGCTAGTATCACTAATAATACTACGCAGTACTGCCACAGTCCTACACTACAACAGTGTTAGGACAAGACACATCATTATTACTAATACTGTAATACTGTGGTACTGCCACATGCTAATCCTAATGATGGAGAACTGCTAGAGCTTCATTGTATGTTCTATTACATGTTATGTGCAGTTTATGTGACATGATAAGCTAAATGACTAGAGGGTGAAAGGTCACTTACATCACACAGGTTCACCTACAAAGTACTACCAAGTACTACTAAGTACTACCAGGTAGTAAATAGGAGAATGTCTCTGTGAACAGTATGTGCTGCACACAACTGACCTCTAGTGGAGGAAACTGTGCACCCCAGCCTTGGCCTTAAGTATTTGAAAAAGTGTCAAGTGTTTCCACAGCTCCTTTAGTCTATTCTAGTTATTGTTTGCTAGTTTTTATGTCGTCTCCATTCCACCTCATCGTCTGTCATTTTTACTGTCACTGTAACTCTGCCTCATTCACATGAACATGCTCCAAGCAGGAGGAGAAGACCCAGAGGCAACAGGGCCAGTCAGTGTCTCGTTTTAACGGCTCCGGCTCAGTGTCCGGCCTCGTCGTACTGCTGAGGAACGGATTTGCATGATGGATAAGAATTCGAACATCTGAAGTGCCTAAACATCTTGCATAGTTCGGTGCATGTCTCAAAACTATGGCTACAGCCAAAAAAAAAGAAAGATCATTGGTCGCAGGTGGAACAGAGACAGACTGTTTGCTAGAAAGCAAAATAACAAAACTTAACTAAAGAAAATTAAACACTGGGATTAAAGACAGTAAAGGAAAATTTAAAAATAATTGTAACCCTGGAGCCTAGATAGGACTCCAGTCTGTCACAGGGCCGACACATAGAGACAAGCAACCAGCCACACTCACACTCACAGAGTTTAGTGCCAGCTCACCTTCATTTCCCTGGACTGTGTCGGGGGGGCATGCATACTCCCCGCAGAGAGACCCTGGCCTACCCAGGGTTAGAGTCCAGAACCTTCTGCTCCACCGAGCCACCCCCCTACAGAACATATGTTGGAAAAACCATAAATATCCTTCTCATGATCTCCTCTTGTGCTTTTTTCACGTCCTAACATACATTTATATAGATTTTTTTTTTACTATGTGTGTAATTGAATTTGCCCTTTTTCCTCCCTCCACACTGTTATTATTATTAGATTTATATGTCATTTGTTTGATTTTTTGATTTCCTGGAAATGGAAAAGAAGGAAAACAGTCGGCCTGTTCACTGACAATCATCAGGTTATAATTGGCACCTATTTATGTACTGAAGCTGTTATAAACACACATCTTTGAATTCCACCTGTCTCTCTCTCTCTCTCTCTCTCTCTCTCTCTCAGCTCTAACAGCAGCAGCAGGAAGTGGTCGACTGTCTGTGTGCAGGCTGTTGTTGGACCAGGGGGCTGCTGTTGAGCAAGGCAACAGGCGGGGGGTGGCTCCGCTCTTCAGCGCCGTGAGACGGGGCCACTGGCAGGTACCGTACGACACACACACACACACACACACACACACACACACACACATGTGACATTGTTTATCCCCATCCCTGCTGTTGAGAGGCTGAGTGTGTGTCTCCCTGTTTTTCTCAGGTGGTGGAGTTGCTCCTGAACCACGGGGTGGAGGCAAACATGGTCGACCAGCAGGGCCGAACAGCTCTGATGACGGCAGCCTCAGAGGGACATGTGCCCACCGCCCAGCTGCTGCTGAACCATGGTAACAAACCTCACTAAACGCTAGCAACAACAGCCCAGCAGAATGAAACCATGAATCCCTTTCATTTTCACCTAAGCAATAAAAAGCCACTAAATTTACAGGGCAAAGTGCTATTATTCTCATTATTATTCTCATTATTATTCTCATTTATTATTCTCATTTCTTCTACGTTTGCTTGTCCTGATAAATTCAGTATCAAGTCACGTCATACTCACTGCTCTGAGTTTCTTTTCTCCAGCCGAAGTACTGCGTTCATACACAAGTTATTTACCTTATATTTGCTTCTACTTTGCTATTTTTAGACTGTTTTTAAGATACTATCAGTGAAACAATTCCTGCACATTTTTTCACGCTGAAAGCCTTTCGACAGGCAAAATCCTTCCTCTCGTTGTGGGTTTTTAATGCAGCACATTCCATGGAAGATAATCATCAATACTCCTCCATTAAATATGTGGAATTTCAGAGGGTGTGTTTACCAAAGAGAGGGGGCAATATGGAGAAATTGCTCCTTAGGTTATTCTTAATTTCTGAATTGGGAAATTTAAGCCTGAGAACATTGAATTAGGATGTAGACTTGAAGCTAACTTTGTAGCCCCTACTGTATTATATTTGTTCATGCTAGATATTATTTGAGACCTGATCATGATTTAAATATTCTTATTTATGGATTCATTTTATAAATGACTGGGTTTTCCTATATCACACCCACAGTGTAATCGGTTGGGGCCCCTAGTCTCATCTCGGTGCAGACTCCTGACCCCAACATAAACTTTGAGTGTAATATACCCTGAGGAGAATCTCTCTGTTTCCAGGGGCCTCCCTGGACCAGACCGACAGAGAGGGGTTAACGGCACTGAGCTGGGCATGTCTGAAAGGCCAGCTCCCATTGGTCAGAGAGCTGGTGGAGAGAGGTGCCACCACAACTCATGCTGACCGCAGTGGGCGGACTCCTCTGGATCTGGCTGCCTTCCGTGGTGACCCAGAAGCGGTGTGTCCGTCTGTCCATCCGTCCCTGCTTTACCCGTCCTTCAGAGTCCACTTAGGACAATGTAATGTGCTCATTTACATATTCTAAGGCTCAACCTGTCTGCATCCTGTTCTGCGATAGGTGCAATACCTGGTTGAACACGGCGCGTCGGTGGAACATGTGGACTGCAGCGGAATGCGTCCTCTGGACCGAGCGGTCGGCTGCAGAAACACCTCAGCAGTCATCGCTCTGCTCAAAAAGGGAGCCAAGATAGGTAGAAAGACGACTCTGACATGCTGAACCCATCAGTCTCATTGTTTGGTTTTATGCTGCTGCTGTTGACCATTTTAACTTACACTATCTGCATGCTAATACACACTTATCAGCACTAAGCACAAAGTGCAGCTCGGGCTGATTGGATTTTTTTGCTCATAAACCAAAGTATCTGACATATTAAAACTGTGACCTGCTGGTGGCCCTGGATAACAAGTCAGGGGATCACTAGGTCAAGATGGTCCATCCTCTGAGGACCACTAGATGTAAAATATCAGTCTGGACCAAAGTGTTGGACTGACCTTCCAGTGGTCCATGCTACTATAGTATATTTAATATCTTACACCCTCAGCACTCAGAGAGTAAATACAGTTTGCTCATAGTGCTATTGTTTTAATCACAATCAGTATTTTGAAAATTTAATTGTCTATGACATCAGGCAGTTATGGCCAATCCTGGTCCTGATTTTCAGAGGATGATGGAATATTTGGCTTGTACAAGGATGAATCGATGAATCCCATTTTACTAATCATGTTGTTATAGTGGTCCTTAAAGGCATCTTAGTATCTTAGTATATCATAGGTTTGTATATGCCATCCCTGAAAGACTTTTAGCAGATGTAACATGCTAATCAACATATTGTTAGCTTTGGACAGAGCCAGGCTAGCGTACTAACTATGCTAACTGGCTGGTAGTTTCATGTTTGCCTTACAGACAGGAGTGGTATCGATCTTTTCATCTAACCCAAAATTTATTTCCAAAAATGCCAAACAATTCCTGTAAAATTTGGATGAAAAATGAAGAGTGTAAAACTTTTTTTGAAAAAGCAAATTACATGGTTTATTCCATTTGCTCCTCTCCACCAAATGTAATTTAATTGTGTTTTCAAATAAAGATTTGAAAAACATTCTAGGTACAAGCACAAAGGAGTGAACTCATAGTGCACTCATAACCATCTTGGTAGGGGTATAAAACATATGTAAGATACTCGCTAGTATTACAGTGTGAGTGTGTGTGTGTCTGTGTGTGTGTGTTTGTGTGTGTGTAGGACCAGCGACCTGGGCCATGGCAACCTCTAAACCAGACATCTTAATGGTCCTGCTCAGTAAATTGATCCAAGAGGGAGACAAACTGTACAAGGTAACACACACACAAGCACATGCAAATTTAATCACAAAGCAGACACACGCACCTTTATTTGATATTTCAAGTGCGTGTCTGTGTGTGTGTGTGTTTGTGCATTTGTAGCAAGGTAAAGTGAGGGAAGCTGCTCACTCGTACCAGTCAGCACTCCAGAAGTTTCCGGGCGACGAGCTGAGGACGTTCAAACAGCTGAGAGTGTGTGTGCTGCTCAACCTGTCACGGTGCCGCCGCAAGATGAATGTGAGTCTCTTCATATCTTGCTGTCCTATACACATGCACGCGCACATACGCACCCATTGGACAAACCGTATCTCGACATGATTTGTGATCCACCGTCTTAATATGACTTTATTTCTACCCCAGGACATGTTTTAGTTGAATACAACATTTGTATTGTTCATGTTATTTTGAAATGAATCTCATCCCTCACAGTCTTCTATCCTCAGTCTTGAAGTAAGCAATGTCATGAATTCTGTTTCTTTTTTCCTGTCAGGATTTTAGCCTCGCTGAGGAGTTTGCTACCAAAGCACTGGAGCTAAAGGCGAAATCCTATGAGGCCTTTTACGCCAGAGCCCGGGCCAAACGCAGCCGCAGGTAAATATATCAACATGGTTTAATGGGATAAAGTTTCCCTAACAAATCATTAACTCCTAAATGTATTTGCGGTTAATCTTGTTTATTTTAATTTAAAATTTAAAGTGCGAAAATAACCACATAAAGAACTAACGTAACCCTATTAAACCTGCAACACTTTCCTGTTTATCTGACAGGAGAGTCTTTTTATCTATGTCCTGCTGGTAATTACTGTGCACATATATACTCCCTAGATGTTTTCTCTGCAGAGCAACAGAGTCTCTAATGCTTTCAATTTCTCCATTTTGAAATCACCAGCATTGTTAAGTCGGGAGACTGATGATTTTACTGGTTGACATAGCGTCCTAGCTCTAAAAAAACATGAGCCACTCGACATATTTTCAGACTTTTTGAGCCCTGTAGCCTCCAGTTTCACATCATCCATCCTCGCTTCCTGTGAAAGAGAAAATGTTCCTCGGCTCGTTCATAATAGTGTTTTAATGTAACAGTTGTTTGTGAACAATGCAGAGCATAAGCATCACTCCCTTGTCAAGGAAACTGGAGTTGAGCCAGGAGGCAGGAGCTGCCAGAAGAAGGAAAGTGTGCCTTTGACTACTTGTGAGGTCCAGAGTCCAGATTTTTGATGGCTTAAACGGTTGGTTTAAGTCAACCATGAGGCAATACCTTTCTACTACACTAAAAACTTGGGTTGCCAGTCAGCAAGAAAAGGATGCAGGGTCCTACCTGAACCCTAAGGAATTCCACCAGCTTCCCACTGCCACTTTACTCATCGTGTGATGGAGGCCCAGCCCACTCCGATCCACTTCTTATGTCAACAACCATGCATTGAGCTCAGCACTGGTTCCATTTCACTGAGATTAACAACAACAAGCAGACAGAAATGAAACCAAAATATTTCAGGGATAAGTGTAATCGCAGTCTCAATGAAAAGTTGCTATTTGCCTTCCTATGTAGCCACTACTCCTACGAGTCCATATCCTTGAACTGCAGGACTATCTTTTTATTTCACCCTCTGAAATTCTTTCTGTCTCTGCTCTCACTCTCTGCCACCATTCAGACAGTTCCATGCAGCCCTGGAGGACCTGATTGAGGCCAGCCGCCTCTGTCCATCCAATCGAGAGATCCAGCGTTTGCTGTCCCGGGTCAAGGAAGAGTGTCGGCAGGTTTCTCAGCAACAAGACTCGCCCCCTCCTCCATCACAGCAGGTTTATCAACATAATGTGTCCATCACTGAGGCCAGTGGCAGAGATTCAGGTTGTCTGCAGGTGCAGGACAGGGAGGGGTTTACTGCTGAAGAGGAGGAAGAAGAGAAGGAGGGGGAGAGGCGTTACAGGGACGGAGATCCTCCTCCATACTCTTCCTTCCACCATCCACCTGTGGCTCAAAGTCTTGATACCCACCGCTGCCCTGCGGTGCCATCACCCTCCTCGCTCTCACCCACTCACTTGTATCATCATCTCCCGAGTCCCATTAGCTCCCCCTCTTCCTCTTCACCCTGTCACTCTGCTCCTCCTCCTCCTTTTTCTTCCCATCATCATTTCAGCACTCCCTCCTCCCCAGTGCAGCATCAGCAACAAGCTGGCCAAATGCCGGAAAGCATCCCTGCATTGTCGGGAACTGGGGGTCCACACCACTATCCACAGTCCATCTCGGCGCTCCTCCACTCAGACCAGAAACAGGGAGTGCAGCAGCACCACTATCTGTCCGATCAGAGATCCTTCCAGAAGCAGAACCCTGTCCAAGGCCAGTGGCTCCAACCAGCCAAAGTCCAGGTTGTCAGAAGCAACCAGCCAAGTTCCTCATCCCACTCCAGTATGGTTTTGGGAAGTTCTGTCTACTCGCAATTTGCCAATCTGCCCCAAGAATTGGCCGAACTTGGGGAAGGAATTTGCTCCAGTCCCCTAGATGTGAGGCCTAGCCTGCAGGTCCAGGCTGGTCTGAATGCTGGACTTACATATCCACTAGATGATGTGGATGTCGACTTGGTTTGCCAGTCGAGAGCTGCACCTGCCTATGGGAGAGGAGCAGGAGGGGAGCGGGCGGGGAAGAATCGTTTTACCCAGGCCCATCAGTTTGGTCGCAACCAATCCAAAGCTGCTTACTATCCCATGGAAGTTACAGAGGCTACAATTGGACCCCCTGATAGCCTTCCACCATTGCACGATTATCAATACCACCACCAAGGCGGGTTACGACACCCACTCAGTGCCCACCCATCCTCATCCTCCGTCTCCTCCCCTAGGCCTCTCATGCAGGGTGCCAGTGTCCGTTTCTCCAGCAGCAGCAGCAGCATCTCTGGTGGGCAACCGACTAATCATGGCTCAGGCTTCAGGACGTCGGCCTCCACCCAGCACATGGATTTACCTTCAGATCTAGCCTCTGTGGGAGGGGTTACTGGTTACCATGATGATCTCATACTGATCTCCTCTCCCCAGTCAGAGATGTGCATGGTAGGAGGCGGGACTTATCCTGGAGAGGTGGGCCGGTCATCTAGGAGCACTCCGTTTATGGGCGTTATTGACAAGTCAGTGAGGGTTCACCAGCAGTATCAGCAACAAGCCCCCTCCAGCTCCTCATCCTGTCTCAGCCCCTCTCGCTCCTGGGCCGTGTCCTCTGTGGACACGGTGGTCACCTCGCCCAGCAAAACCCCTACCAATCAAGGAGGCCTAAGTCAACCACAGCCCTCCTCCATTGCCTACCACAACCGTAGCAACAACAACGCCCACAATGGCCACCTCCTCCATGACAACCGGCTCGATTACTATGAGGCAGTGCCGGGCCCCCAGGGTGAAGGCTTGCTGCAGGTTTCCAATCACAAGCCCTCTTACCTGGACGTGAAGCTGTCCCGAACACTGCCAGTGTTTCATAGCTGCTCAGACAGACCGACCGAGAGAAAGACGGGACCTACCTCTCCTGTCAAACCAAAAAGACCCTTTGTCGAGTCAAATGTATAGAGAAGAGTTTAAAAGTTAGGTCAGATAAAAGGGAGGAGGTTTAAGGAAGAGTGTTGAAAAAAAGGTTGGGCTATGACTGAAATGAACCTAGTGAAGTGGTTTTATGTGTAGTTTGTGCGATGTGTGGTTCGTACAACATTCAGAGGTGATGCAATAATAGTTGTTGGTTGTACACACTGCAGTACACAGGAAAAATGATTGAAGAGTTTGTTTGTGTACTTTGTTTGACGCACAAAGACAACATGGTAGAAAAGTTCACATCCTGGCTGCGTTTTTAACCCAGTCAAATGTTGTGTGGTGGTATAAGTGGACATTCATGTTGGATTGTCCGTTTCGAAAAGAGAAGCACTTCATATGAAGCATACTGACTCCTTTATTTCAGGAGATCTTAAACATAGAGTAAGACATTGAAAACTTTGCCTGTCACAGGTAATGTTTGTCACATAATCAGCCAGAGACAAAGAAGAGAAGCAAGGACCGAGAGAAGGAGGGAAAAATTTAAGTTCTGAAGAACTTGATCTTTCATTCTGAGACCAGTTACAGCTCCTAGCTTCACAAAGCACAACAAGGAAGAGAAAAATTGAGGAAATAAATGAATAAACACAAAAAAGACACAAAGTGTCATTGGAAAAACCCTCTGGCTTGCAGTACATTTCAAAATGATGTCTCTGGATGCCCATGTTGCACTGCTCTAGAGTTTTGCTGCCAAGTTCACGTATGCGGCTCTAGATGGCGACATCCAGTCAGACAGGGGAGACACAAAAGTGCCACTATTAACTACGTGTCCTGTTGATGCCTTTAATGAAGGTTTTCATTTCAAGTTTGGAGCGCTTAAATGATGCAACGTCTGGAAACCTGGATTCATCCAGGCTTTATAACTGGTGCCAGGCAGATCCTGGTCAGTGACCCAGTCCTAAGCCATAGTTTTAGAAACTAGGAAGATGCTGTCATTGACCAAGCATGGACTTGCTGTTTATAAAAAAATGAAATAAAAAAAAAAGTAAGTGATATTTATCTTTTTTAAGTTATGTCTGTGTTAAACTATACGAATATTGTTGGTTTTAAAACTCTGTATTCCTTTTGGATTTGCCTTTTTTTTTTTTTTTAACCTTCTTGAGGGTTCTTTGTTCAAAACATAGAAATGGAAACCTCCTTCTATTCCAGGAACAAAAAAGGGGGTAACATTTAAGTTCGGTTCTGGGTTAACATCAGTTTCTGCCTGTGTACGATGGCATTACTCTTTAATGACAACCTGGAAAGATGCCTTTTGAATATTTTGGGATGTTTTTACTTCAGGTAGATTTTTATTTTTGTTTTTTCTATGAAGGCTTTTTGTATTCTGTTGTCACATTGGTCCTAATTTATGCAAACCACATGGTTCCTGACTGATACCTGGGCCCTTTACACTCATAGTGCTTACCTGTCACATTAGCAGGCATCTGGCTCCTTCTACTGTCTGTGATTCAGTAAAAAGGACAGTTGGCCATTTGCTTACCCCCCCCCCCCAAAAAAAAAAAAAACAGCGATTGTCCAACTTCATAATCAGGCTCGGCATGGCCTGTCACAGTCTGGACTTTTATGCCACGTTGAAGTGTTGCAAATGGAGCTGCAGTAGAATCCAGTAGAATCGATTAAAAACCTTTAACGACATATTGGTTTGAGCCTTTTCAAAGACAAAATCACAAGAGCAAAAAGTAAGAAACAGATCAATGTGTGATGTGTTTGCGTTAATCTGCTCTAACGTGAGCTACAATCATTAGCATGTCTGGCTAACTAGCATGCTCCCTACAGTAATATCCGAGTAGTGCATTCAAGGCCTAGGAGCTTATAATTAGCTGACTACATTAGTTTGTTGGGCAACAGGATGGTTAAAAAAAACTATTCAGCCCTGGAAAATCCATTGTGTAGTGTTTCCGCACTTGAGCCTGGTCCTGGATGCTATCAGACTGTAGGCTAACGTTCACCGCTCTGTTCCGGTCCTTAATGTATTTTGTGAAGCTTACACGCTGATGTCGTTAGCTGAGAAAGCGTTAATGTACATTTGCCAAACACATTATTTTGTCCTCACCCTAAAAGTCACTGTAACACTGAAAGTGAAAACATGGTTTGAGAAACAGGGTTACGTTAAAATGATGGAGAAGCTACATTTTAGCCTCAGTATCCCATATGTAGCCATCAATTGCGTTTTTTAAAACCCCTTTTGCAAGATTCTATTTTTTCAAAGATTCTACCAGAAAAAAAAAAGTCAACAACAATCATGGAGCCAACGTTAGCTTAATTACAGTTGATCAAAGCTGGCAGCACAAGATGTCATCTCAGACGGCAGAAGTAACAGTTGATGGCTTTAACAGAGAAGCCTGCTATTGTTTACCTCTGTCTGAAATAAAGGACGTATCGTTTTAAAAATTATTAAAAATGTTCCTGTTGAATATCTGCTGTGAGAGAATGGAAGGTTTGACAGGCATAAAAACAGTAACGGTGGGAGGGGGTCGACTAGTAGTTAATCCCTGGCTAGTTTTCCAGAGGATTTGACTGACAGGTGGTTTTCAGAAAGTGGGCCTGAAGTTACAGTTTTTCGTTGCTGTTGTTTTTTTAAAAATCTTTTTCATGCACATGAATGCCTGTTTTTTGTACCTTTCTTTTTATGCTTCTAATGAATCAGTGACCTGGTTTCAGAGTTGCTGGTGCTGATGTAACCTATGACCTCTGACCTCTCTGTCAGTCTCTCTGACCACTGCCCTCGTTTCTTACCACTCAGGAGTCTCCAGCTGTGAGAAGATGTGGTGATACGTAATCTCTCTGGTTCACGAGGCATTTTCACAGTCTGACTGCTGGAGATTTGTATGTAATTCATGCCAGTTAGAATAATGAAGTACATTATTAGCACGTTGACTGGATGTTGAAGATTATCATCAGTGTTGCTTTAAACCCTCGATGAGCCAGATGACAGATGTGTAGTCTGTCAGTAAAACAGTGTGTTGTGCTGTATATGTAGAATTTAGGCCCCAACTCAGGGGTCTCTAGCCCCAGGTTTTAAGCACCGTGTTGGATAGAGCTGGGTCGGTGTTGTCCCTCTTAGTGGGGTTTTACTGGGAGCTTTTTCACCGTGTGTAACATAGGTTAATATTTAAAACCCAGGACTGTTACATCAGTAAGTACATCAATATTAAACATTAAAAATGTGTTTTTAATCAGCTTGTGAAATTATTGACTGCTGAGTTAACATTACAAAGACAAATAAAGTTTAATGAAAGGCAGATGTGTAAGAGTACTTCTTGGGGGATCGGAGAGGCTTACTTTTCATACCATTTCCCACTGACTAAATGCAGCTATATTACACTAAATCAGTCCTTTCTCTCATCTGAGTTAGATTGAGACTGAGTCTGACAAAGACTGACAACTGCTGACTGCAAAAGAACAAATCTCATTTCAGTTATTACAGCTACAACTAGAATTCTTTCCAATGCAAATTATTATTCATTCATAGCTCAGTGGTTTCATTTTTGGTTTTGGAAGATAGAGTTTTTCCATTGCACTTCTAATTTTTCAACTGTCATTAATGGTCAAATTTTCCAGTGGATCCTCCATGCTCTTCTAATGGTCCAATATACTGTCAGTCATATTCCACAAGAAACTGAGAAGGGGATGATATGATAAGCATTTGGGCATTGGCCGTCCCTAAAATGACAGATTTATAAAACCTCACTTCCAATGACAGACAACCTTCAGAAAATAATATGTCATTTATAGTAACTGGACACAAGCTAGCTTGTTAGCTCGCTCGTTAGCTTGTACATTACATCCACTTAAGTTGGAATCGCTTCAGCATAAGGTCTCTTTGCGACCAGATTGGCCACAGTGACAGATAATTCTTTCAGTCTAAATTTGAGCATCTTGATATTGAAAAATAGATATGTTGAACTTGTTAGCAAATATTTGGATATTTAAACCTCTAGCTGGTAAGTCCAGCATTCCCTCACTTCTATCTCTGTGTTTGGTCTCTACCAGCTCCAGGGGGAAAAATATGGGTCTTTAGCAGCTCAAAGGTTTTTATGTCTGTCCCTGTGTCGGGTTACTTGACACTTCCTTCAGGCCCGTTCATTACTCATGAGCTCTCCAGGTCTGCAGTTCACAATCTGTCCACCAGATATTCTCAGATGTTCCTGCCTTTGGCTGTCACATGATCCTCACCTAGCAACACAACTGCCTCTCATTTTTCCCAATCAACACACCAGTATGCCCCTTTTCCAAATCAAGTGCCAAATCATTAACTTGCTGCTCGTTTCTGTGTTATAGCCACTTCTAACTCTGTGTGAATCTCAGCATGAACATGTTACCAACCTGCCTAATTTTAGTGGTTTTATCATATGTTGTGGTTTAATTTAAGATCACATCATATTTTTTTGGAAATCCAGTTTGTCCGTAAAAAAATTAACCTACCCCCCCCCCAATAAACCAGTAACTAAAGATGTCATATAAGTGTTGTATAGTAAAAATTTAAATCCCATTTGTGGAGTAGAAGTACGAAATAGAATAAATACTTCGGTAAAAGTAACAAAACATTTTTGTAGTATTTACTGTGTCAAACCGTGAAGACTCTGCTGTCTCAGTTTTGGAGTTACGCTCATTGAAAACTGGTCTTACTGGAATCTGTGAGTCTGGAGAAGAGACTAACTAAGACAAAGACTAGAGAGGAGACTAAGACTAGAGATTAGAGGAGACTAAGACTAGAGACTACAGAGGCGACTAAGACTAGAGATTAGAGAAGAGACTAAGATTAGAGATTAGCAAAGAGACGAAGACTAGACATTAGAGAAGAGACTAAGACTAGAAACTGACTACAACTAGAGAATAGAGAAGAGACTAAGACTAGAGCCTAGAGAAGAGACTAAGACTAGAGATTAGCGAAGAGACTAAGACTCAAGATTAGAGAAGAGACTAAGACTAGAGACTAACTATAACTAGAGACTAGAGAAGAGACCAAGACTAGAGAATAGAGAAGAAACAGACTAGAGATCAGAGAAGAGACTAAGACTAGAAACTAATTACAACTAGAGACTAGAGAAGAAACTAAGACTAGAGAGGAAACTAAGACTACTGATTAGAGAAGAGACTAAGACTAGAGACCTGTGGTTTAGTTTTCTGATAGAGGAAGGAGCAGTTCAGCAGAATCTATTCTGTTTCTCACATGTAGAGTCTGATTCCTGAGCCCAGAAAAAACAGTGATTCAGGCAGAGTGTTTTTGTTTTTCATCAAGTAACATACTTGAGTAGTTATCTGGCTCCTCTGATGCTCTGGTCCTCATCAGCCCGCACAGTTCTGAAGGAATATATTAAAATATAAATAAATAGGTACCAACACAGTCTATCAGAGGTTTAGGGCAGATGAGAAAAATGCAACTGGATCAAAAAATGCAACTCTTTCACGCACAGTTTATTTCAGGTTGTCCCAATAAGTTAAGATTTCCTCTCAAAAATGATAATATCAGGACATAAAGACGAGCAACACCTACTAATGTAAATTAGTGAAAGCTTTGCATTAGGCTCAAAACAAAAATAAACCTATCGTTACTTTAATTATTGGTTCTATATATTCAAAGATATGAATTTAACATCTTTAGGTAAAAGAAGATGAACAACTGGCCAAACTCTAATAACAAACATCTGAAGCCACACTGAACAAATAACAGTAAATTTAAATACAAGCACTGCACTAGTGGACACAAGGAAAAAATTCTGTTAATTCATTACCTTTGTGGACAAACTGTACTGACTTACTGACTGTAGTTATAGATACAACAGGACACTGGGCAAAAGACAGAAGTGCACTTGATATTTTGGGACCTACAAAAGCAGCGAGATGTGAGGCATGTCCACAAAGATAAACCTTCTACAAGACCTCATTAATTAGTTTATGATTTTTTTTTATTAATATCATAATGGAGTATAAACAGCCTTATCTGTCAGTTTAATGTATGGTCATTTTAGACGAGACCAGCTGGAGCTTTAACATATTGATGTGAAAAGGCATGGATTTTTACAGCTTTTGTTTTGTCCTCTTCCAAAAACAAATCTATTAATTTTTAGTCTATTTTTTTTCAATTTTGATCAAGGAATCATACAAAATAGTGCAAAATCCAAATGGCATGATTGGTCACAGATAAATGGTCAAATGTGGACATGCTGTTTGACATCCGGTCTGTAACCGAGCCCAACGGTGCCAGAGCACCAGCCAGGACGGTCCTGGTCCAAGTCCTTCACCGCCAAGTATCTGCTGATATAAAGTCTGACCCGACATGACGCAGCTGCACACTGAAGCCAATTCAACTGAAAAGACATGTACGTCTGCGTGGTCCAAATAATAATATACATAGCAGCAGAGACATGCAACGCTGATTAAAGTGTATCTAGCACATTGAAGTAAGCAGTGCAGACTAGGGAATTTGGCAAATCTTATTTTTCACGTGCAACTTGATTTAAATACAAAATGTCCTAAATAAATAAATATCCTATGACATTTATTAGCTTAAATTACCATCGAAATTTGGCTGAGTACAGATTATGACTGTAAAACAGCCGAGTTTAACGTCGGCTTATCCAGTTACTTGCAGAATATGTGTTAATTAGTGACAGCTGATATGACCTGACGCCAACATTAATGTGACATCAGCGGTGGCTACAAATGACAAGCTGCTATCTCAACAATCTGTACACTGCTAATGCGATAGAGTGGGGAGAGATGACGAACACACTTTGTGACACCGGCTGGCAGTGGAAGGATCACAATTTAATAAGTTATGGATCGATTCTAAAATCGGCTCTGGTATCAGGTCTCTCTAGCGCCAACATCTGGTCAGTATAATGGGAGACAGAGTTCTGCTACCTGGTGAGACGGCTCCAGGCCAGAGGTCGAAACCTCCTTCGTTATTTAATGCTTTGGGTCCCTGATCGGGTTTGGGTTCGGGATGTAATTGATTGAGAAATGTCCCTTGTTCTTCCCCGGTGTCCACTGGGGACAAAGGGGGAGACAGAGTGTAGCCTGGTGTAGGGTCAATAACGGGGTCAGGTTTGGGTCTCAGTCCAAGAATCTAGTTGCTCCGGCGACAAACAGTGCCTGGGCTTTTTGAGATGTGCTTCAGCCGCATTTATATATCTTCATTAATGACTTAAATGCTGTACACACAGCAGCTGTAGATACACCACAGGAGATGTGTGCCACGGCGGCTATGGAAACACCGCGTGCAGACGACAAAATCTGTTTCCGGTTGGCTGGGGCCTGCTTGTGCTCCCACTTGAAGCCATCGGAAAACGACCACACGTCGGACCCCTTGCTATTTGTCTAGATTTACTTCAATTAACATTCGCACTGCACGGCTTTTTCTATGAATTATCCAAATGAAAGAGTAATTTTTTGGGGAAAGCTGAGTGATCTGTTCAGTTAACTGTGGGATCGGGCGTCTTAGGTTGGTAGGATAACAGCAGAATGGGACGATCGTCAAAGCTTCTCATTCGTGATCTCGACAGACCAAACCTGCCTCTGAAAACTCGGACTTTTCTGAGTTGGAACTGATGACTTTGGAGCTAGGCGTTAACAGACTGGGAGCACAGCTGGTCTGTAGGCAGGACACTGCCTGCATCCAGATGAGGCGGGGGTTGGTCAGGGCATGGTGGGCGACCCCCCCCCCTCAGTCAGGGTCTTGAAGTGGACAGACAGGGACTCTTCCTCGGGGTTGGGTGGGCGTCTGTACTC